>JAMXBD010001380.1:0-385345 GCA_024138025.1 Combretum micranthum | reverse complement strand
GTCTTGAAAAAATGGTTCCTATCAAGATAAAAATCTAATTATTGAGCGGTTTTTTAACGTAATAAGCTTAGAGTATATTAAAACTTTAAGATAACTTCAAAAAAGCAATTACCACTAAAGACAAGGTGATAATGGATATTATGCTAAAATGGACAATCATGAAAAACTTCCTTATAGGGATTTAGAAACAAAAAAATAATTTTTCGAATGTGTATACAAGGTCAAACTAAGCTTTGAAAGAAAAGAAATATTATCTCTCGAGAGATACATGCCCAAGAACAAGCTCATGTTTCTACACGTGTTCATATTTTTTCTCGTGTTCTTTTTGACATGAAAAGACACATAAGAACATGCTCGTGGTCTTACCCATTGTTCTTTTGTCATGCCATATTTTTACTCGTGCTCTTCATATATTGCATTTTTATTTGTATTTTTTAATATATTTTACTAGGGGAATTATTTTATGATACATATACCCCTATGGTTGCTAGGGGAGTATTATTTAAGAAACTATAAACCTTATTTTTATAAGTTGATCGTGAATATTCATTAAGAGTTTCTCTAAAATGTTATTCTTTCAATTACTTCAAATTGCAATGAACAATCTCTTATAATTCATTTAATTGTGCATCATATCAATTGAAGATTAATGAAACTCCAGTTCGAATCGGTTATTGATGCATTATATTCAATAATTTAATTCATTCATATCTTTATATTTCTTGTTTTCTAACCTAAAAACCTATAAAAATCATAAAACACAAAAACATAAAAAATATCATATTTCTTATTATTCAAAGAATTCTACTATGTTTACTTATCATATTTATATTAAAAATTTGAGGTTATAACAGTAATCTAGGACTGGGGATTGGTAAGCGATATATTGGTAAGATTCGGTTCTCATTTTTGGTTAAATTTAATGTATGTATATTAGGACATTTAGGGTTTAGTAGCTTTTTTTAGATCTAAGGTTTAGCCTGGGATTGTTTAAGAGTTGTGGAGAGGAGTGGATTTCTTTCTTATGGAACAAGATATATATATATATATTATATATATAATTGTAGAGTATAGAGGACCTGTGTAGCAAAGAATTATTTAATCCCTACTCTATGGATTATGTAATACAAAGATTATTAGTTGAAGTTGAAACTAGGTGTGAAACAATCATGAGAGATTTGGAGGAGTCAATTCAATATACGATGTAGAATATGATGCAATGCATGATATAACAATAAGCTGAACATTTTAGGTTTTTGGGAGAAATGCTTAAAGGAAACACTCAAATTAATGTTGCATATGAAAAGGATGATGATCAAGACTTAGCATGTGATAAATGTTCGAGGCATGGGCATCTTGAATACCAATGTTCAAACAAGTTCACAATAAGGCTCATAGATGATGTTCCTATGTTTGCTTATGAGAATACCGAGGATGAGCCAGAAGCATCGGTAGTTTATCAAGAACTACTTTCTACAGATGGGGTAATGGTCGAGAAGGTTCCTACAACTTTTGAAGTTAATAATGCAGTTGGGATTGATGATGAAGAAATAATAAAAAAGGAACCAGTTGCAGAAGAGAACAAAGGAAAAGTCATAGCTATGGAGTTGAAAGGGAAACAGACTTTTGTAGACAAGGAAGAATATAATAAAGTTTTAGTATTATGGATACTGGAGGCAAATGTGACAGAAGTGAAGTAGAGCCTATAATGGAGGGTTGAATAGATGGGTACGCAAAAGTAATAGGTTAGTAATTATGCTTTATAAAACCATTCAGAGATATTAATATGTTTGACTTTAATAAACCACACTAGTTCTCAGTAGTTGGTTATCATTAATTCAAATCCAGTAGGCGAGGGAACAATTGTTAGGCTTAGACTTACATGCAACGCCTATAAAATAGACATGATTAGTAGTGTGTCACAGAATTATTTTGCGCAGCCACTCTAATACCTAAGCTAGATTGCATCCCAAATATGTAAAAGTTAAGAAGCATATAGTGATATCGAAGTGACGTTACCTCTCCTGTAGTACATAGTAGAGGTATTTATAAGTACTGAATCCTGAGTGGTTGTGCACATTAAGGGATCGTGAAGTAGTGGAGGGTTAGCAGCGATTATCAAATATGTGAAGGTAAGGTCACTAATCCACATCTAATAATATCTCCTATTGAAACTGGTGATGGTTGGGTGTGATATGTCGAATAAACCTAGCCTAAGACTTGTCTTATCACATCACTTGATAGGTCGGTATCTAAATCGAGGGATTATAAACTTTTATAAGCCTTAGATGTGAGTCGAAATGGGTTGGACCTAAGCCTAATAGGCTAACCTTGGTAGGCAATGAGTTAAATTAGACCTAGGAAGCCATGATCCATATTTCACCATCAACAATGGTGTTACGAATACAGTTAATAATGCTAAAGGATTATAGGAGTTGAATTCTCATCATTAAGATTCTCAGGGTGAAGTTGATAGAGTTCATGATAAGTGGTGTGAACTATTTGAGGGATTTTCCAGTATTAATAAAGATATTGCTTTTGGGGTGTTAAGGGTTCTAAGAATTGATGTTGAGACACTGGAAATTTTTATTTAATTGTTTTCAAGTTTTAAAGGTTTGTCTTCGATCCAAATGAATATGCATGCAAAATTTCGAGGATAAATCTTTTTGAACCCAGGGAAAGATGATAGGAATCAAAAGACATAGGATATCATTTGATTTGAGCATTAAAAATGTGTTTGATTTGTAAAATATTTGAAAAAGAAATTTTGGTGTTTAAAATTAACTTTATGTATATCATAATTTAATGTAGATAAAAAATAATTTATTGTAGAGAAATTTCTAGAAAATGATTCCACTTTTAAAAAGCTTAACTTGTTTTCCTAAAGAGTCTTATGGCACATTCAATATATAATAATGGTGGGGCATGGAATTGCAATCCAATTTATTTCTATTAACATACCCATGTTTGGAAACATTATTGGAAATTAGAATTGGGATTCTTTGAATTGGTGGTCCTGGGCTTTAAGGGGGAATACAATTTGGTTTTCTCAAGCTAGAATTTTCCGTTCTTTTCTACTCTATATTAATGATTTTTATTTATTGTTTTCTTGCCATAACGATTTTTACTTTAATTACTCATTTATTCTACATGTTTTTATTATTTATATTTATTGTTACAAGTACTTTTATAAATTCTATTATATATTTATTTTCATTCCATTATGTAGATGTATCTAAACACAAAAATAAATTTGTTATTCCTTTATTCATTATATTTCATTCAATTTTATGAGTTTTACTCCAATCCATTTCATTTTAGATTATTCTTACATAGCAAAGATTATATTAAGATATTTTGCTTAAAAAAAAAATGAATGTTTTGCCTTTTCTATATGAATAAATGAAACAAACAGTCGAAAGTAAGAATTCTTATAAACAATATAAAACTTAATTTTCTCTTTGGCTTTTATTATTGTTATTTTTTTTTTCATTGGAAAAGATAATGATATAATTAGGGCTTAAATTCGGACAAAAATTCTTATAAATGGAAATAAGAAAATAAGGTAGCAAAAGCCCAAAATCCAGGAAAAAGAAAAGACTGAAAAAGAGCTTGCTGAACCTGCTAATAAAAAGTTATACAAATTCAGGAGATTGCTTGAGGGGGGAAAAAAAAGCCTTTCTCCCTTGGCTTTCTCTATCTTACCCTGTCTGTCTGATCTCATGATATCCATGGACACTGCTGCCTTCCAGCTTTCACATTCTCTCCCTCTGTTTTGATTTTAATTTTAGTTTCTTGGTAATAAAAATTAATTTTAAGTAGTTAATTACTTTCATTCACCTATTTCTATTTTCATTAAAAAAATTAAAATCTTTTTCCCTTCTAGGATTAATAACTTTTATTTAAATATTTTCTTTAATTTTTTTAATTCCGAATTTTCGGACCTTAATTACATTTCTAACAACATCAACTATCACATAAAAAATTTCCTTTACACAATCCTCAATCTCGTATTTTTTTGTTTTCCTTACTCTTTCTCTTTAATTTTATATTTTATTACTAAAAAAATCATATAAAATTCACTGAATCATATTCTACTTCTAGTTTGATTCCCATCGAATTCTCCATTTTTCGTTGGGAATCTTGAGTTAAAATCTCAATACCCATTTTTTGTTTTCCCTTGAAGTTTCGATCTTTGATCTAAAGTTTGAATCTTGCCAATGCCTGTTCGTCAAAATCGATTAATTCAATAAATTTTCACCTAAAAAGATAAACTTTTTTATCATTTTTCTTTGGATTTTTGTTTGATTTGATCTTATGGGTAATTGTTGTGCAAATCCTGGTTCATCATCATCTTCTTCAACAGCAGACAAAACCAAAGCCAAAGCCAAACCCAAGAAAAAACCAAACCCATTTTCAGCTGAACAATACACTGTGAATCCCAAATCCGGGGGGAGCAACAAATTATGGGTGTTGAACAACCCTGATGGAAGGAACATTAATACAATATATGATCTTGGTAGAGAATTGGGTCGTGGTGAATTCGGTGTTACCTATTTGTGTATAGATTCAGAGAGTGGTGATAAATTTGCATGTAAATCGATATCCAAGAAGAAGTTAAGAACTGCTGTCGATATTGAGGATGTTAGGAGGGAAGTTGAGATCATGAAACATATGCCTAAACATCCTAATATTGTGTCCCTTAAAGGGACATATGAGGATGAGGATGCGGTTCATATAGTTATGGAGTTGTGTGAAGGCGGTGAGTTGTTTGACAGGATTGTTGCTAGAGGTCATTATACTGAAAGGGCAGCTGCTGCTGTTATGAAGACTATTGTTGAAGTTGTTCAGGTTAGGGATTTTCAGGATAGGATTTGAATCGTTAATGCTAGTTTTGTGTTGAATTGGGTTTTGCTTTTGAAATGAAAGGATGGAGATTGATTGTGTATATGCAATGTATCTCATGTTGTGATAATTGTAGATTTGCTTTAAGATGTTTAGGGTGCATGTTTTGTCACGGTTTCGAATGCCGGTTATGTTCTGGTAGTTATGATTATTAGATATTACAATGCTAGTTGGAAGTGCTATAATTATGTAGAAATTTAACTTTGAAGGTAATTTTGTCCTTTTAGCAATGTAGGCATACTCATAATGGTTGTAACACATGCTCATTTGAGACAAAAATACTTGGTTATGATGGAGAAACTTAGGGTGCATGTAGATGTTTTTGGAATTTTAATAAATGTAAATTAAGTTTTAGAAGTCGTAATTGTTGAATATTTTAATGCTAATTGGAAGCGGCTATGGTAAGAGCAGTGCGTAGAGATAAACTTGGTAGAAAGGGACTTTAGTAGTTGTTGGCCAATGGCGGTGGTTTATAGCTGTGCCAATGTCAATATTGAAATGACAATCACGAAAAAAATGACATCTACTTTATAAGAGGAAATTTCTAGAATTTTTTATTTGATGGGTAATTGCTTTCGTTGAACATGTAAATTCATCTTAAGTTCTTGAAACAGGTGATGTTGGGTCTGGTGTGGTTTCCTTTATTGGTAATGGGTCATATGTTGTTGTAATACTGTTGTAATTGTTATTTATTAGGTAGTTTAGTTTGATATATTAAGAGTTCTAACATAAATACGAGTAACTAGGTGCTCTTGGAGAATTGCCTTTGCTTTTGTAATTCATAGATGTAGAGCATATTATTAATGTACAATATATTATGATATTCTTTTATGTTGGGAACTTGTCTAGGAAGAATAAAGTTGTCTTTATTAATTGTCAGAACTTTTTTTATATATTTTAAGACTTGCACTTTGTCTTTCTAATAGGTCTATAGTATGTGGGTTTGGCTCAGATTCTGCAGCTTGTTAAGCCATAAATGATCATCTATACTTTTCTTTTTACCACATTGATGTTGCTGGCTCCCTGAAGTTACAGCTTGGTTCATTGGAGACTATCTGATTTCTGAAAATGCACTTTGCATTACAGGTATGCCATAAACATGGAGTGATGCACCGGGATCTTAAACCAGAGAACTTCCTATTTGAGAATAAAAAGGAGAACTCTCCACTCAAAGCTATTGATTTTGGATTGTCTGTTTTCTTTAAACCTGGTATTGCAGAATTAAATTTCACACTGGCCAGTTATTGTACATTTAATGTACTTTCTCTACCATCTAATTGCAATTACCATGCAGGTGAACGATTTAATGAGATCGTTGGAAGTCCTTATTATATGGCTCCAGAGGTTCTGAAGCGCAACTACGGGCCTGAGATTGATGTCTGGAGTGCTGGAGTCATCCTTTACATATTATTATGTGGTGTTCCTCCTTTCTGGGCAGGTAATCCTTTTCTTCTTTGCAGCCGATAAAATTTTTCTCTTCTAGTAATTCCAAGGTTCTTTTGAAAAGATATGCAAGGTACTATTTTCTTGTAAAAACATGTGCTTAACTTGTAGATGAAGGTCATTACACATTCAAATATGAGTATACTTGTAGCTTCAGTTTTTTAAAGCGTGTACATGTAAACTTTATTTTATAATTGTATGTTGAATCTCCTTGAATGAGGTGAAGTGCCGGTAGATGGTCCATCTGACCGAGTTAATGTAATGGCAATTATTTTTTTTTGGTACTGTTGTTGGCATCGGATCCTCATTTGGAAATCATTCTACAATGCCTCCCTATAATTCCTCCCTTTTTTCTTTTACCTATTTTGAGGCTATCTTGACAGAACTCACCATCTTTTTCATGCAGAAACTGAACAAGGGGTTGCACAAGCGATTATTCGTTCTGTTGTAGACTTTAAGAGGGACCCATGGCCTAAAGTTTCTGATTCTGCGAAGGACCTTGTAAAGAAAATGCTTAATCCTGATCCAACCAAGCGGCTTACAGCTAAGCAAGTTCTTGGTATTGTTTTTCTAGATTATTCTGATTTAGTCAATCTGTGCTTTATATTCTTTGATTCCCTAGCCTAATCCTTGCCTTCCTGTGGCTTTTATGTAGAGCATCCTTGGTTACAAAATGCCAAGAAGGCTCCAAACGTTTCTTTGGGAGAAACCGTGAAAGCGAGGTTGAAGCAGTTCTCTGTTATGAACAAGCTCAAGAAAAGAGCATTAAGGGTAGAATTCTAATACGTGCATGCTGTCATGTCTTTTATTAGTAATTTTTTCGTACTGCCTATCATTTGTTCTTTATATAGCATGGTATGTTAATAAAGTTTTATTTAATTCTTCAAACTGTGACATTCAGGTTGTGGCCGAGCACTTGTCGGTGGAGGAAGCAGCTGGAATAAAGGATGCATTTGAAATGATGGATACTACGCGAAGGGGTAAAATTAATCTTGATGAGCTTAGAAGTGGTTTACAGAAGCTGGGTCAACAGGTCCCTGATACAGAGCTTCAAGTTTTAATGGAAGCGGTAAGCACTTGTTTAGTCCCTAGTTTTGGTCGATGTCACTTTCCTCTATGAAATG
This sequence comes from Combretum micranthum, assembly GCA_024138025.1. NCBI lineage: Eukaryota > Viridiplantae > Streptophyta > Magnoliopsida > Myrtales > Combretaceae > Combretum > Combretum micranthum. Next base: position 377,873 of record JAMXBD010001380.1, on the reverse strand, counting down.
ACGGAATGGGATGTTTAGGTCTTTATATTGGTGTATGAGCAATTGCCTTCTGATTTTCACAGGCGGATGTTGATGGTGATGGGACACTAAACTATGGGGAGTTTGTTGCCGTTTCAATTCACATTAGAAAGATGGCAAATGACGAGCACCTCCACAAAGCCTTTGTGTTCTTCGACAAGAATGAGAGTGGTTACATAGAATTAGAAGAACTGAGGGAAGCTTTAAATGATGAAGTAGAGTGCAGCAGTGAGAAGTTATTAATGCCATTATGCATGATGTAGACACAGACAAGGTTAGTACATCTTTTGTTTGTATAGGCATTGGGAGCAAGTAAGCTTAGGATGCTTAGAGCATACTTCCTAGGCTGCATTCAGTAAGCTTTAAATTTATGTCTTCTATGGAAATTACTGGAGATTAGGTCTTGAAATGTCATTAGTATACGGCAACTATTGGAGCCAATTTAGAAATGTTTGCATGGTGCAAACCCTACTAAATCCCAGTTAGTGATGTTATTTTTAACACTGGCCATCAGTAAAATCGGTAAATCTAGTGATAAAGAAAGCATAAGTCTTGAAAGTTTCTGCAGACTTGGCTTCATGTAGAAACTTCCTTTCTGAATCTGGTGATTCGGTCATCATCCCTACTTCCCTTCCTAGTTTTTTATCCGTACATATTTTTTCTGTTGTATTCCCTTGGTATGTAGCTTCTCAATTGTTTGGTTTGAGTTTAAACTTTAGTATTTATGCAAATATTTGAAGTTTCAGGTCATTTAGCAATTTTCCCTTTCAAAGTTTTTGTGTCTCTGTAATATAAAGAGTGAGAGAGAGAGATAAGGGGAGAGAGAAAGGAGAGAGTAAAGTTTGCATTCTTGTAAATTTGCATCGAGGTATAGTTTTTTCTCATGAAAGATATATTTGGTATTGTAAAAGAAGGGAATGCATTATTCAAATATATTATATCTTGAGTAAATAAAGATACCTTGTTTACTGTAGGACATTCAGCTTTTTTAAATGAACTGTCCATTCAATCGATAAGTTAACTATTATCACATTATGTTTTAGTAATGCCCCTTTTGGGTACCTGCTTGTAATAAAGTGGACAATTAAGTAAGAACTTTCAAAAAGACTAATTCCATACGCCAAACTTTTCGATTCCTCTTTACTACCTCAATCCAATCATTGCCTGACATGTGTCAATTACTTCAAAGATAATAAAAGAATAAGTAGTGAAAAGAGACAGAAAAGTTTAGTTAGGTATAAAATTGATCTTTTTGAAAATTTAAGTATCTAATTATCCATCTGACCAAAGTTTAGGTACCAAAAGAGTCTTTTTCCCTATTTTTTTTATTACTTTCCACCTCCTTTAGCAAGTAACTACTATCTTCACCATCACCCATCTTTTATTGTTACTAGCTAAAATGAATGCTGGTTATTTACCCCAAAATAAATCTATATGCTCAGTATTATTGAGGTTATTACCACAACCAACCATGTGATTTTAAAAAGTTAGACAAATAGATTGGTGTGGCCCGTGGGTTTTTATATTATTTCTTTGCTCTTGTTGATGCTAGCACCACAATGATATGATCTGCAAGCTCATGATAGTAGATTTAATGTGAATTTCCATATTGTTACTTGGCATCGACAAAACCATTGAATAGACCCAAAAAAAAAAAAGGATTGCAACAATGTGAAGCAGCATTCTCATCAAGACCTGTACGTCCATATGCTCAGTGCACAGTATCTAGCTATTCATAAATTGGATCTTTTAACTCTTATTTTCACCATAATTCGGTAATATGTATCAGTTTTTCTCTGTTTCTCTATAGATTAAAATTAATTCAACTCTTAAGGTATTCAATAGATATTTGTTATATCTGCTTCAAATCTTACTGTCTTACGCCTTGTGTAGGATGGGCGTATAAGCTATGAGGAGTTTGCTGCCATGAAGGCGGGAACTAGATTGGAGGAAAGCATCCAGACAATACTCCACGCGAAAGATTTCAACAGTCTCAGCATGAAGTTAATGCGCGACGGGTCATTAAATCTAGCAAATGAGATTAAATGATCTAACTATTTTCTAAATCATGCTAACAACCAGGATGCATGCCGGTGTAACTTTTCTTGTATATTTCTATTTTTTTTTTTCATTCAAATTTATCGACATACTCCGGAGTAGTAGATCATCAAATTGAACTTTAGGCCTTTTCTAGCTAGTTATATCTAGGATTTGCTTCCAAGTTATTATGCAGGCTTGAAGTAGAAGTTAGTGCAGATGTTTGGAAGAAGTTACCTGTTATGGCACAGGACTATTTTGTAGTGGCTGTAAATACAGCCATTAGTTTTTTAACTTTTACATGCTCCTTTCATTGAAATCAATTGTTTCATTGCAAGCCATAACACAACACTTGAACTAGTTGGGTATACTTGGGCCCGAGTTAGATATGCAATTAAGATCTTTTCTTTTGTTTTAATCCACTAATCTAATTCTAAACTTGTTGCCTGCAAGTTTTTTGTCAGGTTTGTTTTACTAAGGTTATGTTGATCCATTAGACAAGACTAAGGATGTTTTACGGCCCATTAACTTGGACTAGAGAATAAGGCAAGTATTAAAAAAGTTATGCACAAGGAAAAGTATTACAAGTACTAGAGAAGTCTTTACTTCCATATCATCAAAGATTTATGTTCTAATGTTTACTTTAATTTATCAATTGCAGTATAAACTAGGAATAGAATTGAAAATATTATTATGTCCCCATTTATTAATTGCAATATCAAATCAAGGGTAAAATCTAGAGGGAAATTTAAAATTAAAAAAACCACCTACCAAGTGGATTTAATTATTCCATCCACGTAAAGAGTTAAAATATTACTAAGAAGGATTTTTTTTTTTTGTCAATTTTCAAAGTATAGGATGTATTTTGAAATATTTATTTTATTTCCTCTCGACCACTTTAAATAAATGGTCGTTAGTATGGAAATTGTTGTCAAAGATGTTTTAGCTTTATAAACGTTTTTATCAAGAAGGTTATTTAGATTTGATGTGGTTTTATATTGAGTGGTTAATCTTCATGTTGAATGTATATTATCGATTATAGATCACTCTAATTTTGAAATATGGAGTAATAAGAATCCAATTGCTAGGTTTCAAATCGAAGAAAATATACTTTTCATTAGGTTGGTTGGTCAATGTTGGATATTTTAACGTTTTCAACCAACTTTGAAATTTGTTATGGTCGTAAGAATTGGATTTCCGACTAATTGACAAAATATTTTAATGGGTTGGATGAAAGACATGTCTACCATTTATGTTTAAAAAAAAAAATTACCAAATTACCTGAAATGATTACCTCTATACTTCATGTTTGAGAACATAAAAGTTTCTATATATATTACATGTTGGGAAAGAGATATAACGACAGTATTGAGTCAAAACTTATTAAAATAGTTGTATCGCATCTTGAAGAAAAGATATATGTCTAAATATATATTGCATGTTGATCAAATGATACACATTGAATAATTATGCGTTATAAAAAAACCCTATATCACATGTTTAATATGCGATATAGTGATGGTAATTGTGTAATTATTTTTATTTAAGTTGTATTTATAGAATTTTTTAAAATGATGATTAAATATGAAATAATCTTATGTTAAGAGAGTAGAATTTCAATTTCCTTAATATGGCATAGTAAATATTGTGGTAACCATCTAATACAAATGGACGGATCATGGGATACTAATTGAAAAAAGGGAAATTTTATCTTTAGTATACAATTAGATAGAGAGATTATATTGGGGATTTCAACCATCTTGTCAATGATATAATGTCAACTGATGAAGCTTTCCACATTCAAAGAATGTAAGTTGTACTGAAAAAATATGCTTTCTTAACTACACAACTATCCCCAAATATTTTTCACAATAAGGATAGACTTAATACATGTCGGAAGAGAGTGTGTAAATTAACATATTGTAAGAACTTATACAATTTTGAAAGTTTATAGATGGTTAAATTAGAGAAAAATAACCTATGTTTTGTGGGAACCCGTATTTTATGTTTGGACAAAGGTATGGCCTTTGTTTTTTAATTTTGTGTTTTTTTATTTAGAGGAATAAGTCATTATATTTACCAGTCTATACTATCATTAGATAATACATATAAATTATGTAAATAAAAATTATTTAAAAATACACAAATTAAATAAAAAATAAAAAAGCAACTGCCATTGGCTGCCACTTGCCGGCCACCAGCAAGTGCCCAAATGATAATTAGAATAGTGTGGAGGTACATCCATCTTCCTCATAACAATTTCCAGTGCATGACAAACCCATTATTTGACGCTTTCCCAAATTCACGGAGACTAATTTCATACTTTCTCACTCCTTAGATCATTACACAAAACAGCTAATATCGCCGTGTGGAGATGAGATGATGCCGCCAGAGCTTTAGCCCTCAAAGTCCGTGACATTCTTGTTATAGGACCTTATAATCAAGCCTAGCAAACGTCATAAAACTTTATAATTACCAGCGAGACTTTACAATTAAACTCACTTCTTTCCCCTTTTCTAATGTATAATATCAATGACCTATTGAATTGAGGGTCAAGTTCAAATAGCTTTGATACTATTTGTAACACTTTTGAAATGCCCCTAAAATAAATAAAACATAAGTAAGAGGAGAGTAATTGAGAATTTAAAATGAGGGGCAAATCGATCCGTCAACCTTAAATTTGAAAGATAAATTAAAAACCAAGATATAAAATTATCGTAACCGCTTTCTTCACTTTTTTCTCTTACGCTCTACAATTTTCCCTTCTGTCCACAAATAAAGTACTTCTAAATTCTTGAGGAACTTGTAAAGATTTTTGAAAGGTTTTACATGGTAAGTAAATCTTCTCCTTTTTTATTATTCTCAAAGAGACAATTATACAAAAAATGAATTCTTAGAATGTTGGTTTTAATAGCAATCCATTACAAGAAATCATTGAGTCTTAGGAGAAGATTTTCTAGGAAAGAAATCGTTATAAAGTGGGAGTTAGGAGAGGAAGAATGGAAAATTGGAGATATCAAAACAGTAACACGCAATTGACATGAATTTCTATCTCTAGAGTGTTAAATCCACAAGAATAAAGACAAATTTTCTTTTAAAGGGGTGTAAAAGTGATACAGTAAGGATAGGAAGGGTTTAAACATGTGTTTGATGATTATTTATAATGTGGGAATGTAGGATAAGGCATAAAAAGGGGTTTGAAAAACGTTTGGGATGGAATTATGTTAAGTTTCGTGAAAAATGGCATTTTCCAAAAGTACATGACTAAAGCATGGATCGTGTTTTAAGACAAGTACCTCTCTGTTTTTGAAGAAATTATGACAACTGGAAATACAAACTAGTACACGAATTTGTGTATCAGTTGTAGACCTATTGCCTCTTTGTGCAAAAATTGCGTTTTTTTCCCTAAAGAACAAGACTTGAAACATGGGGTCTTGTACAAAACCATGTATCTCCATGTGCCTTTGAAAAGTTTTGAACCTTAGAAGTACATGACCTATACACAAATTCGTATACCTCGCTATGTTTCAAAATCTTGCATATAAAAAACACAAGAAAGAACATAAATTTGTGTACATCTCATGTACCCCTATGTACTTCTGTATTTTAAACGATATTAAAATAATAAGATGTTGGTGAGTCATGCATGGAAATTATCTGAGTAGATCTAAGTGTATTAGTTTCAACGATATTGAAAATACCCAATATTCAGTTTTTGACTCATGGATGTTAAGGTATATATATATATATACACACACACACACACTACTATATTTACACATGGCGAGATACTGAGATATCTCTATGTTGTTTGTTTAGATTAAATTAAAGATAATAAGATGTTGGTTGTTGTGTTAGTATTAGACTTTGTATGTGAATGTGTGCTTGCTCAATCACACGTGTGTTTGTGGTATACCATATTGGATTCTGACTCACTCTTTTCTTTTTCAGGTATAGATGATGGAGTGTAGACCCTTGTATCACTTGGTGCTTATGAGTTATGATTAGTGGGCCTAAGAATATCGCTAGCATTGAAGATCCTCCAAATGATGAGTAGAGATCATGTGATAATTAATGAAAAATAGAGTCGTTGGTCTAAAGAATAGAAAGTGCTTAGTGTTTATTATAAAATATCTTTTAACGATAGCTTATAATCCTTATAAATTTTTGGAGTCAATAATGCATAGCGATTATGGAATATTTATTATATTCATTACAGTTATAGGAGGTCTTGAGTCTTTACGTATCTATATTTAATATGGACACATGGCGGGTTATAAATGATTATAAATTTAGAATGTTACAGCGTTAAACTACAAGTAGTTTATAATTAAGTCAATATATATTAATCAGCATTTCTAACTGCCTACATTTTATATATGTATACATATTAACAAAGTGATCACTACCTAGCTTTCTAAATCTCTACAAGTCTCCACCCCGAACCAGACACATGAAATGTGACAGAAAGACCTAAATCTATATAAACTAGAAATAAGAACTCAATCTAGAACTTGTAATACAAATGCTTGAGAAAGTCTCATGTTCAGCTCAATAGCCATTCACGTCCGTTTAATAAAAACATGGTGGGCTAAAACAAATGTGTTAAATGGCATACCTAGAACGAGTTACTCAGTTAGCATGAGTTACTGTCACTGGCACCACTGTCAAGTAGTAGCCATACATAGTACGATAATGAATATCTAGCCCAAATGGATAGGCTGGTGCTGGTCGTTGGTTGGATAGTTGGTACCATGTTTGTCCATTAAACTTTACACATACACACTTGAGCTAAAAGCAGTTCAAACTGGTTTGCTTTAAATTATTCTGGTCACATTAATTCCTTAACCCACTGAACTAAGTTTGTCTTTAACCAAAGATTCTTGTTGTGCCTCTCCCAATTTTTACCGTTGCAAGATGCCATGCATACAAAAGATCCTCACGGTTTGTCGGGTTTATATAAAATATAACCTTATTTTAGCTTCGAAGTCTGATGCTTCTTTGGGGTTTTAACTTCTAATCTTATATAATAACATAGTTGAAATTTCTGTTCATTATTTTAAGTTTTCTTTTGCTTATAATTTTTTCTTTTTTTTTTTTTTTGTAAAATACAACATTAAGCACATGAATATGATACGGTTCGAAAACATCACTATAAAAAAAAATAAAAAAGTAATATTACACATGATATAAAATGAACAATCATAATATGATAAATATGGTTATGATATAGATTGATCATATATTATTCTATTAACTTTTAATTTGTTTTTTTAGCTTAAATACGAATTTGGCCAAATATAACACTCAACAGTCACCGAATAATGAAAAATAAGTAAATCAAATTCTTTTTAAGATATGAGTTCATATATTAAATCATTTTTTAAGCTCGTCAACTACCTTTTTAAAAGATAAGTTGAATTTCAATATCCTCAATTATATATTTTCAATGATGGGGTTTTTCGTAATTTAATTTATAATTCAAACAGTCCACGCTGTCAACTCAACAAAATAATCATATGGAGTGAGAGTTCCACTGGGTGTTAAACGATTAGATGGAAACAGTTAGGGGACAAAGGATCGTTTTGTCGTACATAGTTGGACTTACATTTTTGTCCTGTTTCATTCTTCCAGCAGGACCAAATGTTATGCTTCTGTCCTGCTCCTGATTTATTAATTCAAAAATTGGCAAAAAGATAAAAATGGTGGAAGGGTTTTATAATTCGATCTACGTGGGTTTTGAATCCGAATCATTGATGAGAAACAGTATCATAAATTTGAATGTTGTATTAGGTTTCGACGAAGATGGAAGTTAATATTTTAATGGATGATCAGAATTTACATAACAAAAATTTTTATAATTTATTGCATGTAGGACTAATTTATTTTTAACTTTCTAAGTTTCCTCTCCTATGGGTAACACATGTCTGCTAAATTTATAAATTAAAATTATCAAAATACTAATTACATAATTTTAATTATCAAAATTCCAACTCAAATAAAATCGTATTTAAGGAACACCATACATGTATAAAACACAGCAATTTCTTTAGATTAGTTTGACGAAAACTGATTTTATTGAACTGAATTCTAGCGAAAGAAGCTAATATATACTTGAATTTTATCCAAATAAAAGGAAGAAAAATATGAATTTTAGAAATATATGTATCTTACAAATAATATGCATCTTGGCCAGTACGAAGGTTAAAATCTAATCTAATGTACGAACATTCAAGAAACTCGCATTCAAATATCTCTCTGCCCCTCTCTTATGTTGAGGGATAAACTACTCCTGGAATATTTCAAATAATATGCATCTTGATCGTGTATTTATGCAGATCTTAGGTATAGTTGAAAAACTCCAAAGGGTTCCTTTTTTTTTTTTTTTTTAAGGTTTTGAGAAATCTTATATGATGTTAGAATGAGTTCAAATTTCACATCATCCATTTTAAACCCATTTTAAAACATGCATTTTTAGCTTTGTCTGTTTGGTTAGTTTTTTTGGGCAAATATAGGTATCATTTTTAAATTTTTTTAACAAATTATTTATCAAGAAAAGTATGCAGAAAAAAAAATTGGTAGTTTTCATGAAAATATCAAATATTGATAAAATATAATTGCAAAAAAGATATATTTACATATATCGTTTCGATACAGATGCAGATACAAATACAGATGAAAAAATAGACCATCCAAACCGACTCTAATTTCGAAGAATATGCTTTTAGTAGTTTTTATTTAGAATTTAGGTTATGAGGGAATAAAGAGTAAGGTGTTTTATTAGTGTCAAGTTTATGCCGTACCTATGCTATATATATCATATTAGTATCTACGAGTGCAAGCGAATTAAGCTGGTTCACAAACTATTCGAACTTAACTCAATATTTACTTGATTTCAATTTGAGAGATACTCAAGTAGTTTATTGGCTCAAGTTTGGACTTCATATGTTTAGATTGATTAGCTTATAAGTTTAATTGAGCCCAAAATAATTAATTAAATTTGAACGAAGATTGAGTTTGAGCTTAAACAATGCTACTTCAAGCCAGACTCGAACTTATCATTTCTACTCAATTTATTTACAGCACTACTAACATCTAATTTTAGCAGTTAACAAAAGGAGCCACGTCAATCGCATTAAGTGGCTCAATAATAGTGTTATAACGTTGTCCTTTTGTTTCCAATGGGTTTATAGACATTCATCTTTGCACTTAGTTATACAGTACAGGTACGACCTTTCGGAAATAATTTTTCCTTTGTCTAATTACTGCGTGGCTAAGAATGTCATATGCCAGTTCATTCAAATTCCTACGAATCGATCTTTGTATTTGAGAAATTAAAATCAAAACTTAGTTTTGCCAATTGCTTATTTTAATTATCATATGTCACGAATTGTGGTATTTCATGTTGTGATATTTCATGTATATTAGATTTTGTTTATATGAACTTCTTAAAAAAAAATTTCTTTCCTTTTTTATTTTGTCAAATATGAGACCGCTGTTTTTTTTAACATTCTTTGTACTCTCTAGTTTTTTTTTTTTTTTTTTTTGTCATCTCTCATTACTAGAGCTGCAACTCTATATTCTTTAAGTGATGGGTTAAATGCTATAAGATTATTAGACTCAAATTTATTTTAAGTTTAAAGTTTAACTTATTTAAAAATATTTTGTAATATATATAGTCAAAATTTTAAATCAACACATCAATGGGTTATATTTATGCTAACATAACCATAAATAACAATAGTTTTGTAATTTATATATTTAGTATACAAAAAAATCAGAATTGAATCGGAATTCTTTTTATTTTCTTTGCTAATGTTTAGAAGATTTTAGAGATCGGAATCATGATTCTTAGAATGCATAATTTGAATTCCTTGTTGCAATTGTAATTGGAAAAAAAAAAACCCTCCCTAATTTTTCTCCTTTTTTCCTTCATATCCTTATTCCTTTTCTTAGTTCTAAGTGTAAATAGTAAAAAATAAAAAAACTTCAAATCGCGCATGTCAGTGAAGGGAGTCCCACCAAATCTCTATGAGAATAATATCACATATAATATGAAAATTTTCACGTGCCGTTGAGTTTTAGGGACAACAATGTCGTGCAAAAGTTAAACGACAACGGTCTCCGGCACGTTTCCCGCCGTTGAGGTGCTAACTCTTTTGTACAGCCTGTCGACTGTCGACAACTTGCCGTCAACTAAGCGGAGTGAGTTGACACTTGATTGTCAGTTTTTCTTTCTTTCTTTCTTTCTTTTCTTTTTTGCCTTTACTATTTTAATTTTAATTTGTTTAGTTTCTCTTTTGCAATTTTTGAGAGGTCTGCTTTGGTTTTGCTATTGTTTTGTCTGGTGTCAGGAGCAGAATTCTGTGCTAACAAGTGAAAGCACAAAGCTTGTGGTTTGTACGGTTTATTCAAATGTTGCTCCAAATCAAGAAATAATGCTAGATGTTTATCTGAAAGGACGATTGAGGATGAATCAAAGATGTGAACTTGTTGAGCCTGGTTTGGTTCCTGCTTTTAGTGCGTGTATACATGTGTGTGTATGTATATATTTAAGAACGAATCAAAATCAAAATGATCCAATCCAGATGGGAGGTTGAATTCAGCATCTTACAAGCCTATGCTTCCTAAACTTGTTAAAAGCCCGACTTAATTTAAACTCGTTAATTTGATATATAAGCTGAACTCGAGTATTTAAAAGCCCAGCTCGGTCCGATTCATTTATAGTTTATGACTAGAGTTCAAGATCAAGAAGAATAGAAGATCTTATCAAGATCCAATTGCAATTAACAAAACTTATTAGGAAAAATAACAACTAACTTCCTTGATTTTGACAATGCACAAATAAGAAACATCTTACCTAAATTTTGATAAATTGGTAATATAAAGGACCCTTACATTTTATTTAAATAGGAAAACAAATTAATGTTAAAGTTTAGGGAGTATTAAAGTATATTTTTAATAAATTTGATGAGTATTCGTACATGATTAAAATTTAAAAGGGGCTATTTACATTTTTCCAAAATATCAAAATATATTCAAATTTATTTAGGTGAGTTACACTATAAGATATCAATATTTTTGGATAAATTCATTCACAGTATCAACATTTCAAGTTACGTACAGTAGCTCCTTTCCTCATTGTATTCGCTTTTGTTTTTAGTACAGCCTTCAACAAACTTGTCTAGATGTTACAATCTTCTATCATGTTGAAAACTATGTAATTCTATTCAACACAAGTGTAATCGTCGTATAGCTACCACAAGAAATTATCTTCACTTCATTAGACTCCAATCTATCTTCAAGTACTCTAAGTGTAAGACTCTTTTTGCCATAGTAATTGGTCCTATAACTTGATCGCCATAAAAAAAAAAACCTTTCCTATTATATTTTTATACACTTTCCTTATATATTGAGGATTAATAAGTGTATAAAAACTATGAAATGGGGATCACCATAAATCATCACATATCTTATTTTCTTTTTTATATTGAGTTCATAACAGGATAGCAACAGGGAGTAATGGTAATGTTCCTCATGATAGTGTTCAAAAGGCTTAATTCCTAAACCAAGGGGATGATGCATTGTGACCATTAGAGTAACAAATATTGTTTCAACGAATGGATCTTAAATTCTAACATTTCATGGAGCACATTGAGGAAATTATAGAGTGCTTAGATGCTATTGGAATAGATACACACGATAAACAATATGATAATAGAAGACCAGGAGTGGAGTCGACTTGTAGTGACCTTATTGACAAGCATGATCCTATTCATAGACAATATGTCTATAATGATGACTTGGAGGAAAAGGATGATTTTGAAGTAAATCAGGTTATGCTTTATCCGCCATATTGAGGCTATAGGAGGAGTGATACCTATAGATGCGATGATAGGAATTTTAGTAACTTATGGCTGAAGGTGGACATTCCTCTTTCTTTTTAGTGGAAGTTTAGAAAGTGAAGAGTTCTTGTATTAGATTGCAGAAATTGTCCAATTCTTTGATTATCTAGAGACTACACTAGAGAAGCAAGTCAAATTAATGGCACGCCATTTAAAAGAGGGGACACTTGATCATAGGAAAAGATTTAAACTAGGATAGAGAAAAAAGGGAAGTATCCCACATGAACGTGGTATAGGATGAAATACTTATAAAAAAGAGAAAATTTACCCCAAATTATTAATAGATTCTAATCCAATAATATTAGCATTGTCAATAAAGCAATAGATTCATGCATGAATGTACAAAAGAGAATATTAGGCTAGCATAAAGAAATAATATACTTAAAAACTAAAGGGATTATATGTTATAAGGTATTTAGAGGGCTTACAGCTAGTGATAAGGAATAAAATTAGGGTGCAAGTCATTTAAACATTGTTTAAGGCAAAGAATATGGCTTTAAAGGCAGAGTTAATGTAACAGGAGTGAAGTAAGAGACATTATGAAAACTATAACGTTGTTGAGTTGAGTAAGAGATATTAACCCATACAAGAGATGACTGCATAATTAGTAGTATAGACACCCATTACCAAGGGGAAAAGGCAATGGGTAAGTGTCATGTGACTGAAGGAAGGAAGAAAGAAGTAAGAAAGACTAAGAATTCTCATGCAAACCCTACAGTAGGCAAGTGTTTTAAGAGTAACCAACTTAGTCATTAATATGGCAAGTGTTTATTGTGGAAGATTGTAAATATAGTAGACGAAGAGAAGAAAGATGAAGGGATTTATTGCAGGGTGGAAGGAGATGAAGAAGAAGAGTAATGTTGATTTATGAGCATGATAATTAAACACACAATACTATCAGCTATTCTAAACCAAAAACAATATGAATGATAAAGTGTTTAGTGTTATTATGAGGGTAAATTATACTAGAACGTTACAATGTTTAAGGGTAAGTTCATTTGAAGCCACAATGTATTGAGTAGTTCATTTAAGATAAAAACATTTAGAGAAATAGATCAATTGAGGTTACTATTGACGTGTATGGACAGGAGAGAAATTTAATTAAAACTTAGAAGATCTATCACATTGTAACATGTGTATATGGTGACCTCAATTGATTCACTTCTCTAAACATTATGACCTCAAATGGACTTACCCTAAATGTTGTGATATTCCGATGTAATTTACCTATTATTATGGATAATAGTAGCTATAAAAATATAACTAAGAAAGAAATAATGAAGCTATGAGTAGAGAGACATCCCAACCCTTGTGCATTGGATGAATTAAAGTGGTATTTGATAAAGTAGAGGTGATGGAGCGATGCAAAGTGCCTTTTATTTATCGGTAAATATCGTGATGAAGTTTATTGTGAGGTAGTCGACATGAATGTGTGTCACTGGTTGTTTAGTAGGCGATGGTTATATGTGTGGATGCATAACATTTGGGTAAGAGTAATGCATACAAATTAGAGAAAGATAGTGTAAGATACATGTTGTTACTTGTTACCAGTGAAGACTACCTATATCACTTGAAAAGTATACTTTCTTATCTATTACTCACAAGTTTAAAGTTGAAGTTAAAAGAGATGAAGCAAGTCTCCATTTTCTTTGTGTAGACAAAGGCACTGAGAGATTGAACAAATGTTTTAACAAAGCACATAGCTAGACATGTGTTTGAAATGTATAAAAAGGTTAAGTAGAAGCTAGGGGCAACAAGCAAAAAATGTAAAATAGCTACAAACAAACATAGGTGATGTGAAACTTTCATTGTAGATGATCAAGTCTTGTCAAATTCTAACTTATACTAAGTTGTAATGAAAAGTATGGTCCATATGCAATGCTTAAGAAAATTAATGACAATGCGTACATGATTGATCTTTCTAATAACATGGGAATTTCCAAAACATTTAATGTGGTGAATTTGTCTTTATTTCATGATTCTACAATTCCTTTATATCCAAATGTAGGGTTAAGTTTTTCTAGGTGGAGGACTAATGCAGACGAGATGAGCAATGGATCAGTTGGATTGTTAAAAGTCCAAAAAAACTTAATATTTAGGAGAGATAATTTTCTTTCCTATCTTATTAGTTTCCTCTTTCTATAGTTTCCTTCTCAACTTTTACTATGATTCCCTATAATATTTAGTTTTGGCATGATGTAAAAATCTTTGATGTTATATCTTTTTGTAGTTTCCTTATACGCTTAGGGTTAACAGTGTTAGGGTGCAAGTGTGAGAATCCTACATGGGAAATATAGGCATTATGTGAAGAGTTTATAAGAAGGAAAAACTCATTAACGCATTGCCTTAAACTTTTGGGTTCTAGATGGTGTCAAAAGCCTATTTGTGTAATCCTTCACAAAGCCTTAGAGTTGGAAATATGGGTTGTGGCCCGCAGGTCGGTCAGCAACCCACTTAAAAAAGTGGGTTACTGCAAAAATTTTTTGACCTATTTAAAAGCGGCGGGAATTGGCCAAGTCATTTAACCGGCGAGCTAAAGCGGGCTGGGCCGGGCCAACCTACAAAAAAAAATAAAAAAGAAAACAACAACAACAACAAGAGGAGAAGTTTAAAAAAATAAATAATATAACATCTTAGTGATTATTTATATTTGTTATGGAAAAAATAAATTGATACATGAACTATAAGTATTATAACACTTTTTAAAATATATTTATTAATTTAAACATAATATGATATTAATAAATCATTTTAAAAACTTGTTTTATATATAAGTAATCAAAATAGCGATAAAATTAGTCGTTAATATATATCAAACTTTAAAATATATAAATATTCTAATTTTCACATAAACTAATATTAAAAAATAAAAAAAATTAATTTTGACCCGTGGACCAATGTGTGTCGAGCCAAGAAAATTTGGCCCGTTTAAAAGTGGGCCGATTTGGTCCGGCCTGTTTAATCCACTGGTCAAAGTGGGCCGGACTAGACCTACTATTTCCAGCTCTACAAAACCTATTGGATTTCTCCCTATTTAAGCATACTCTAAATCCTAATAAACTGGTAAATAAAAACCATGCCATCTTTATTTTAGGGATCACCGTCATTGTTACAATTTCTCTCATTGTCTCTTACATTTGAGTTTATTGCTTTATGCTGCATCAATTTGGAGCATAGGATCATGAAGCGCAAGATAAAGAGTGTAAACAAGGAAATGGAAATAATTCTTTGGGTTGAAAAATGGAAGCAATTCTGGTTAAGGATATATTTCATTAGGGGAAAAAGGAATTATAAAGGAATAATATTGGGTCAAGTTCATATATAGATGGTTGAAATTTTTAGTGGTTAAAATAGATCACGAGTGTTATATTAAGTTATTTAAATAATGGAGGATTCTATCACAATGTCATTATAATAACTTTAAGTTGAGTTGGTATGTTACATTGATAGAATGGCAACGGATTCTCCATTCAAACTACTTAGTATAATGTTGATCTTCTATCTTATCTACTTGAAAGTTCATCTTATGCTATAATTACTTAGTATAATATATTTATATTTAACCGTGTAAATTTTCCTAAATAGAAGTCTATCAACAGTTTGTTGTTCCCCTTGACAAGTTAAAGGATGCCCCTTTTGCTACCATCCTCGAGCCTCGAGTAGTTAATTACTTAAATTTTTATATTTACTATAATTTCTTCCTTTTCTTTTCTTTTCTTTTTTTTTTTTAAATTTTTAACTTGCTACAATCCCATATCTCAAGGAATAAAGGTTATTTGAGACTCAAATACCACCAATGAATCTGAAGTACCTCATATCCATGTAATTATTTAAAAATATAAAACCATATAACAAATAAATAAAAAAAAAAAAAGAGTGGTATCTACTTACATCGAAAATGCACTAAATACATATATAATGGGTATCTTAACGAAAAATATGAAACAAAAAGTTGATAAAATTAGAAACTCACCCATAAGTTTTCTAAAAATATATTCTCTTAGATTTTGTCTCAAAACTCTACAAGAAATACAATTAGTTATCGCAATATGAGAGAGAAAAATTTAGAAGGTGCCTAAAAGTTATAATATGTAATAACAGTACTATAAACATAAAAACGTAGAAATACCTCGAAATTTATTGATGTTGACGTAAAGTCATGACTTGGAGACTAGTGCTCCTTGTGTCTATAATTTTATTTATTATGAGTTGATTCATTATTTACCATTCTCTTGTTGGATTCTAAGTGGGATTAAAAGTAATTCCAAAAAAATGGTAGTTTATGGGAATATGAATAAATTAGTGAAGTTTGAAGATTTTAGCAACGTGGATCTAGGATGCTCAAACAAGGTCAAATCAATTAATTAATTAGGTGGAGAATCGAGTAGAAAGGCTGGATATTTCAGCTTTTAGCTTATGCCAATAGCCCATGATGTCTCATATGATAT
This sequence comes from Combretum micranthum, assembly GCA_024138025.1. NCBI lineage: Eukaryota > Viridiplantae > Streptophyta > Magnoliopsida > Myrtales > Combretaceae > Combretum > Combretum micranthum. The sequence continues at coordinate 361,465 of JAMXBD010001380.1, read as the reverse complement.
TAATTAGAGGAAACTAGCTTAGTTATACTATAATTATTTGATAGTTGTGCCTGTGGGCTGAATAAATAAATTAATGATTGATTATTGTTTGTGTTTGGCAAAAAGTATCTAAATTTAGAACAATTAAAATCTATATTTATGAAAATGACTTAGAACATCTGCTCCATACTTTCCAAATAACTTACGTACACTTAGGAGCATGTAACCCTTCATACTTTCAAAATGATAAAATGACACTTAAAATCACGTGAATTCATACTTTTAAACAACTAGCTGTAGAGATCCAATGGATGATTCAAACATTAAAAAATGTTCAAAATGGCTCAAACATTGCTAGGTTAATCCATACCTTCAAACAACTTCAAGTTTTTTAAGAAGCAAATAAGAGTCTACACTTTCAAAATAGACTTTAAGAGATTCATTCCAACAAAATATTTTGTGAAGAATTGAAATAATGATGATGATGATTGATATTGGTTATTTTTTACATTCATTTGTGTTTACATGCAATAGTTTTGTACTTAGCTTCTCCACTCAACCATTTAGGATATATATTTTAGATGATCAGCATCATAGAAAGTGACATTAGCATGATGGAATTATATAAAGTTTTGTCTAGATGTATACTAGTCAATAATCTTTAGTTGTTGCATGTTTTAATGCTCTTATAAATAAAACGAATTTATGAATAAGATAGTTTGGAAGAATATAAGTATGAAATACATAAAATTGAATAAATATTATAAATGATTAGTTCATAATACAATTTTATTCTATCTCTATCATAACTATATTTTTTATGTTGTATGTTATGTGAGTTTTATGTTTATACGATTGTAATTACATTTCCAATCCTGTTGTATTTCTACTTTCATTATTATAACGTATTAAAAGTCAACAACCATAGTAAGAGAAATTCTTCAATGGTATTATATATCATGTGTAATTTGTACATACTAAATAAGTACTAATGATTTTTTAATATGTAATTATACGAATAGCAATTACTTTCCAAACTGCTGTATTAAAGTATAATAAGTAGTTTTCGAAAATATGTATATACATGTATGTGGATTACCCAAAGCACATTGAATTTTTTTTACAAGAATTTAAATGGATTTAGCTAATTTTATAAGTTTATGTCCCATAGTCATAACTCATAACAATACAAGCAGTATATGGGTTATTAAATGCTGGCCCCACCCTGGTTCAAGCCCTCTGATTGTTGTTTTATCATCCTCAGTTCTGAACCATTTCAGTGACTTTAGCAATAAATATAGTTCCAGTAAAAAAAATTATCCAAGCATCTGCATGCACAGCTTGGTTGGTCTAACAATGGGTCATGATCTCTTCTCTCTTTCCTTGGCAATGACAGTAATCACCTAATGGACGTGAAGATCGAGAGAATCACATTGACAAGATGAAAGCTGCAGGAGATGAATTTAAAGCTGCCCTCGTGAGGTGAAATTTTAATTTCAAACTCATTTGTCAACTTTAAAAAAACATAAACTTAAGTACGATTTTATTCTTAACTATCTTTGGTATGAAGCGAAAGAAAAAGAAATATATATAAATATATATAATATTTAGAGATTATAAGCATATTGAATGATCTGATTTTTATTTGTATTTGATATACATCTGAATCTTATATTTATTTGATCAATCTAGTTTGTGTGATTTGTTTTTAAATAAAAATATTTATCTTTTATCCTTTATATATATATATATATATTATTATGAGCAGTCTAAATCGAAATGATGATTTGTCATATTGACACGCCAACAAACGAAATAAAACCAATAATATGCTTATTTTTTGTCATGAAATTAGGGAAATTTTTTCAAATTTACAGTTGGTAGTTGGTACTAGGATTATATATTTCGCAACAACTATATTTAGTGGTTGGTCATAGAACACCTACTTAATTGAACCGAATTGCTTATTTTACATATCAATTCCACTTGCTTAGAAAACTAATCCGACGTAGGTAGGCACTATAATCATGGTGAACCGACAAAATAACCTAAACGGCACGGAGCTATTATTATATTATGGTTTGAAATGGACATTCTATTGTGAAGTGAAAATAAACAACGGCTAGCTCTCCTCCACATCGCCCACCTTGTTTTAGGGAATTCAGATTCCAATTCAACGATCAATAATTATTTGTTCATCGACATTTTTATTATTTATTTATCTAAATCAGTTCATCTGCAATTTTTTTTTCCTTTTATCTTACACATGTATTGTGTGTTTGAATGAGTGATAATGATGTATTAACTATGTTACTGCATTGAGTGATAATATAGTTTCCATGCACCGAGCAGCAATCAATCTAAAAGAGTATGCAATTGATACCCCGAATACTTAGCTTTTGCTTAAAGAATTTCGGTAAGAGAATAAAATGTAGAAGACCAAAAAACTACTATACTGGCATAAACTCATTATTTATCTAGTTTTTGATTCTTGAGTTTGGTGATATCTTTAGGAGTTTGACTAATATTTTGTAATAACATATGGAGATTTAACTTGATAGTTTAGAACAAAAATCCCGCATGAGGAAGGCTATTATTCTAAACTTTTGATAAGCTCAATCAAGATAACCATCTAATAAGCTTATTCTTTCTTATCTGTCCATCATTAACCCTTGGTAAGTTCAATTAGGATAATGATCAAGACAATTTGACAATTGTCATTAAGTCCAACGATTTACAATTACTCGGTCATTCTTTTTTATCTGACGCAATTGTAAAGACACGAAAAATGGTGTTTTGCAGTGTAAGCTCTATTCTTAAGGATTAAACAAGTAACATAAATTAATACCGAGCTTCATTGCTTGAGAACTTTAAGGTCGAAGCACAAGATTTTCTTGATTCTTTTGTGTTTTACATGCATGTTTTAAACATTGAGATTATTTGTTTCTCCTTCTTATTATCTTCTTTAATTCCTTCCATCAAGTACCATTCACTCATCATTAATTTGAAATCACGCAAAACTTGTGAGACTTATGTGATATATGTATGATCACTTCGATCAGAGAACTCATTTCTATAATATCATTCTAGAGTTGTGTTTATTTAAAGAAATAAAAAGATCTACCTCATGCCATTTCAACCTAAATGGATCGCTTTTATTTTATCTTCTCTATATAAATTTAGCATACGGCATATTCATGATATTTCTATTATACCAAATACTAAGTAGAAGTCATGGAATAATACATTGAAAGGTAAGTTTTTGCCCCTAGTATTGAGTATTGTTGGTTAAATGATGAAACAGGATCTATAGCATTGATGATCATCACATACTTGGTTCACTTTGAAAATTTCATAAATGCTCCAGCGACGGAATAGGAGCCATATTCAAATCTACTTTCGTCTATGCATCGTATAAAAATTCCTATTCTGGCCGAAATGTCAAATAATTCAAAATAAGAAAAAGAAAATTGTTGTATGGAGGATTTTTGTGCTATGTACTTACCAAATTATGTGATAGAAGTAAGAATTCCAATTATCGGATTCACTTGACTTGGATTCGATTCTCCCTTCCTAAGATTTTAGTAAATAATAATTTAAAAATAAAATTATGTGTCATTAAAAAAAACTCAGAACTGATAATAGCACATCTAGTTGAAATATGGTTGTCACGTCTTCTATGAAAAATAATTCAATATGAATCATCAGAATGAGTATCATTATTCAAAGAAAAATATTTACTATAATAATTTTTTCTCTCCTAATTTAAATAGCCAAATGGTGTAGTAGGTAGAAAAGAGAAATGAAAAAAATTGAACAAATACATACCATGTATATGCACTGATAGGTCTTACCAAATTATGTGATAGAAGTAAGAATTCCAATTATCGGATTCACTTGACTTGGATTCGATTCTCCCTTCCTAAGATTTTAGTAAATAATAATTTAAAAATAAAATTATGTGTCATTAAAAAAAACTCAGAACTGATAATAGCACATCTAGTTGAAATATGGTTGTCACGTCTTCTATGAAAAATAATTAATATGAATCATCAGAATGAGTATCATTATTCAAAGAAAAATATTTACTATAATAATTTTTTCTCTCCTAATTTAAATAGCCAAATGGTGTAGTAGGTAGAAAAGAGAAATGAAAAAAATTGAACAAATACATACCATGTATATGCACTGATAGGTCTAAATAAAAATTTCAAAACAAGTTTTAAATACCTATATCACTCATGAATTCAAAACCCACCTACAAAATCATCTGGTTTTGATTCTCCAGTGATTTCAAGGTGAAGAAACAAGCAAGAATTGATTCATATATCCAAATTTGGTATTCAATTTGATAGTAAAATTAGAAAAAAGAGAAGGATGGAGAGGAAGGACAGCCGACCATCGAGCTGCAGAGAAAGTATATCACATTAAATGATCGAGCCTGTGTTGTAGTTGCCAGCTAACATATTACATAAATAACAATGGCAGTAAAATTCCGACGCTAATAATAGTGAAAACAACGTTTTAAGACTTTTGAAGTACAAATCCTTTTCGAATTCCCATAAGTAATGCATGGTCCAAGGTAAAAAAAACAATTGAATAATACACATGCAATGCAAGAACAGAAACACTGGAGCAGCTTTCATTTGAAATCTCCCCCTCTGTTCTCTACTGTTCCCAACACTTAACGAGGTTGCACACTTCTCTCTCTCCTCTCTCTCTCTCTCTCTCTCTCTAACGTTCACTTGGGAAAAAAAAAAAAAAAAAAAAACTAAGATATGTTGATTTTTTTTAAAGGTAAATTGCGTGGAGGTTTTAATGTTTGAAAATATATATGTATACCTTAAATATTCATAAAATATATTTAGATTTTATCTTAATATATTATTTTAAAAAGTGAAAAATAATGTTAAAGACACTAGTTTATTACATTGTAAGAATAAAATGGTTATATAAAGCTAAAAAGCGCTTATTTTAAAGATTTGAGGATTTATGTCTATAATTATAAAAACAAATATATAAACAATAAGCATATTAATCAAATATAAAGAATAAGATCTACAAGTTACTCTTCATATATGTGTACATATAGATAAATTATAAATTTATTGCGTACATCTATGTTTCACCTTATATGATCCCTAAGTATTGGATCTACATAATTTGATAATTGTTTACCTATCAATAATGTAGTAGAGTAGTTGACTACAAGTATTGTTCTCAAAGAGATCATACTTACTTGTAATTGCCCTATTTATATTATCTAAGAGTCAAAATTGAGTTAAACTACTTAATTATTAATAGATATACTAATAATGGATATCACTTCAACAATGATAAGTTGAAAATCAAGAATAAGTCAATCTAATGGCACGAATACCTAGATTCTGAATCTGCATTATGTTTTATCATGTAATTAGCTGTTAAAACATAATTCAAAGATGGTTAAATCTCTTTTTAATTAAAAACCATAGAATTGCATCAAGATATATGTATTAACTATTAGGTTAATCCTAATACCGAAGATTTTTTTTTATCCTATCTCTAGAATTGCATGGAAATTTCCTCAATTATATAAATTTGTTCTTGTTAGCAAATTTTCAATTAACTAAAATGAAATATAGTCAAGAACTAATATGTTAGCAATATTAATTCAAGGAGACAATGCAAAACTCATAATTAGAATCAATAAACTCATCATTTATTGAAACAAAACAATCCTAATTACATGAATAACCTAAAGTTCATCAAAATCTAGATGAAAAAAACTCCACTCCTCCATAGATCTAACAATCAAAGTATTAATAGATAAAAACATGAAAAACATAATTAGAAACCCAACCCCCCTCCCCCGGGGATTGATGTTTCCTGCAATTTCTAATGATCTCACCTTGTTCTTCCTTCTTTCTCTCCCTTGAAGCTTGTAAATCTCTTAAAATTTGAATCCATTCAAATTTAGACTCTATTTATATTTATGCTAAAAATCTTGCTCAACATAGTTCCAACATCATGTTTGAGGTAGTGTTTCACCAACCTTAAAAAAAAATATCTTCCCAAATCTTCCAAACACGATCCTAGCATTGTTGTGTTCATAGGTCATGTTCCTCCTATCAAATCTTTTCAAAATCTTCTTGTCTAGGTCAACACGATTAACAAAATAGATGAGTTCCAACTTGTGCTTTTTCTTTAATCTTAACATGATTTCAAACATGGTCATGTGCTAATTTTGTTTACTCTCTAATCTTAACACGACCAACCAACATGGTAATGTTTAGGTCGTGTTGATTACAACTTCTTCCAAAGCTCGAAAAATCCTTCACAAATTCACACGAAACTTGTTCAATTCCTTCTCTTAGGCTCAAATAACACTTTAAAGGCCTAAAACCCAAATATTACTAGATCAAGTATCAAATTCATGAGATTATTCATCAAAATAATCATATAAAACTCAAAATATCTTATCTAAATAAGAGTTATTTTACACTTATCAATTACTAAGTCTGCTAGAAGCATGTAGATGTGTTCATTAGTGCATCTTTATTCAATTGTTCTTCAATTATATTATTCTTTCTATTTTTCATGAATTTATCACTGATCATTTTAAGGCATAAAAATATAAGCCAATATATGAAATAGTAAAAGTAAAACAAACAAATAAGTTAGACATTAGAAAGTTTCTAATTTAAAATTATCTTTTATACATTCATAGGTATTTAAATAAACTTTTTATATGGGCTAGTTAAGTGGTTATCATCTCTATTTTATGGGAAATATAAAATTTTGTTGATGGGCCATTTTAGGTATAAGCTTCTAAGGCCCAGTCAAACCTCTTGGATCTTGGGCCAACCCAACTAAATCATTTGTCAACTTGTTGAGGCCATATTTGACTTATGGAGAGCTCTAGTGAAATTCTAAGAAGGTAAACTGAGTTACTTTGCCAATTAATAGCTCACCTATCTCTTGTTGATCTTCATTCTATCTTGTGTGTTGCCCTCAAGCTCCACTTCTAAGCTAACCTATTCATTGTCTTTGACACATCTTTGACGATCTTGGAATGTATCTTAATGGGGAGTTACATCTTCTTATAATGGAGAAAAACAATTGTTTCACCAAAAACAACCACATAAGATCTTCACCTTTATAAATTGAGTTGCGGTGTCATGTTATGGATCATTTAATCACATATGCACACACTAAACCATTACTTTACCTTTCGATTCTTTCAAGTACACCTTTCGATTCTTTCAAGTACCTTACTAATTTAAGTATTAGGGTAGCTACCCTAGATAACCCTCCCCTTATGTTTCATAGGCATTACTAGCAATTCAAGGCTTCCATAGCCTAATCCTTTGCCATGAAGAACTTAAAGAGAATAAGTTTCATTTTCTATTTCTCTATTTTTTTTGCTAGAAAAAGAAAACCTACCTTCTAAATTGTTAGGGATGAAACAAGTTTTTATATTCCCACTTTTATAATATACTATTTTCTCTATTTTTTCTTAGTTATTTTTTTTTAAATCTTATCACAATATACATCCCCTTCGTTTTCTCCTTTACTTTTTTTTTTTTAAAGTCCAATAGGCTCTCTCTTTCTCATGAGACACTCTACATTGTTGGCATTGCACCACTAAGATCATTTTGCAATTTCTTGCAATCAATTTTTCGTAATACCTTCTCTATCCTTTTGTGAGATTCAATGAACATCTTGCTGGTTTTCTTATTTCTTATGTTGATTTATTTGATTACTAGTTTATTTACGGTTTTCACCCGGCAAAATATTGTATTCTTACTAAATTTTTCAATTCATCCTAATAAAAAGTTTAATAACTTATTTAAATAATTATAAAGTGCACGAACTTAATTACAAACAACTAAGCATCTGAAGCCTAAGTGCCTATTTAACAAAGATTGGGAATTATCTTATATTTAAAAATATTGAAAAGTACTAAACTCAACTAATGGAGTGATGTAAGTACCAGGGATGGATGGGATAGTTCCCTTTCTTTTAACGTATGTAATAGATAGTAAATGGTAAGAAAGAAAAGAAAAAAAAAAACAATAATTACTCTCATTCTACATTATTAGACCTAATTATTTTTATGTCCCTTCGCCATGCACAATTGCATGTTTCCAACATTTTTATCCTCCGGACATTAGTCTCAAGCTCCACATGCTCTCTCTCTCTGTGGAAAGTGCAAAACGGGACAAAAAAAACACTCAACTTTGAAATTAACATAAAATCTTTCACAACCCCATGATTTGTTACTTTTTCTCTGAAACCCAAAATGTGTTTGTGTTTGCTTTCTTGAACTTTATTGTTGGTCCATCCTTCTCTTTCTAAAGCCCAACGAAAAAAACACACACCTTTTGCACATCAGAACTCCACTTTTTGCAGCTTTAACCAGGTTAAAAAAATTAAAAAAGAAAAAAAAAAGGCTCTTCTTTTCTTGTTCTTTCCACTCTCTTTGTCTTAATCCTGTCTTTTTCAATCCAACCACAGGTCATTTCAGCAAAACGCTCAAATTAGCTCCAATTTCCATAATCTGAAACAGAGAAGATTCCCCTTTTTTTAAACTCTTAAAAATCACTTGTTTTCTCGTTCTTTTGGCTGTTTTTGTCTTGATCCTGTCATTTTCAATCGAAATAGAGATACCCAATTCAAGAATTCTCTCAACTCACCTTAAAGTTTGATACTTCAAAACAGAGAGATTGCACCAGACAAGGAAAAAAAACAGAGCATGTCCATTACAGCAACATCTAGAAGACAAAAATGGCACTACCCCCAACCACAAACACCCAGAATTCTCCACCTTCCTACACGTTCTCGCCGCAAGCCGTTGCGTACGATGGCCGGTGAGATGCGGAGGGACCGGAAGGGTCCCAAGTTAGAAGCTTTATTTGATCAAGAACGTGCATTTGGAAAAGGTGACGTTCATGTACCTATTGTGTTGTTGGAACATTATGGTGATGAGGGGGGAAGAAGAAGAGGGAGAATCGAATATGAAGAGAGCGAAACGGAGAGTTTCGGTGGCGGCGGTGGTAATGGTGGAGGAGGACAAGAGTTGATGGTGGAGAAGTGGAGGTTTCAGGCAGAGGTTTTGAGGGCAGAGTGTAATTTGTTGAGAATGGAGAGAGAGATTGCTCTGAGGAAGTTGGAGAGGAGTAAAGTTAAAATGGAGAGGACTATAAGATCAGCTACACAAGCTCTAATTAATGTATTCTTCACTTTTCATTTTTCTCACTCATTTTTTGAGATGTTTGTTTGAATTGTCAGTTTAAAATTTATATTTAATCTGAATCTATATCTGGGCTGTATAATCTATACATGAGTAGTAAAGTTTTAATCTTTTTTCCATCTTTTGTTTGACCAACACCCAAATCAAACAGATACCAAACAGATAGAAAATGGACGATTTAATTGCTTATTGGCATGTTGTTTTGGATTGTTGATTCTAAAGTGTTCGCTTTTATGTGCGTTCTGTATTTTCACACGTGTATCTGTTTCATGAAAAACGTTTTTCTAACCTTTTTTTTTATCAATTTAAAATTCATTTTGTTTTCTCTTACTATCTTATGTTTGATTTTTATAAGACACTATTCCTATGATCATTTTGGTGATTTTGTTTGTTCATGCAATTGTTGTTGCTATTAATGTTTAGGCGCGGAAGAAAATATGCGAAGGAAGGGACACAAATGTAGTTCTAGAAGAGGAAATGGAAAGATTGGTCAATAAGCTCAAGGAGTTGAGGAAGTGTTCAAAAGTGAAAGATTCTGGGGCTAAAACCTCCAGCAATTTTGATAAAGAAGTGAATGTTCTTGAGAGAAGGCTCGGGAAGCTATGCCTCTCTTCAGAAAAGAAAGGAGCAGACGAGATTCAGAGGTTAGCAGAATCGAGCTTGCCAATTACTTCAAGTTGCAGGAGATCAGATGATGAGAATGAACGCGTCTCAACTAGCTCCATGGTAACTTGTATACCCTTCCAGCTGTTAAATTTAACAGCTATCAACTAACTAAACTCAACATGGTATCAGAACAGCAACTCTTATTTAGATTTTTGCCTTGCCTTGTTGTTTGGGTCAAAATCTCAGCCTAACAGTGATAAATACAAAATTTTATACAACCAACATAGGTTGAAGCTCTGTAGAGCTAAATTCAACATTTTGGATAGATTGCTTATTCTTTATTGTGACCAACTTAAATTGACTTGTCCATTTGCCAGGATTATATAGTACTTTGCATGATTTTTATCCTTGCTTTTGCTGACTAGTCCAGAACTTGAAACCATATTGCAGGTGGAGATATTTGGAAAGAAATTGGAAGAATTGTCCGAGGATGTTTTATTGGACAAGCTGGATAATTATGGATTGGTATCATCAACTGCCAATAGTTCTATTGGTAGTTGCTCCTCAACTTATAAGCAAATTGATTGTCTTGGTTCTTCTGCTTCCTTGTCTAATCACTCCAACCAGGTATAGCCTCTCATGCTTCTTAGTTTTTTACCATTTTTCTCCATTGCTGAATCATTTCTGTTTGAAATAGGATGTTTGATGTCAAAATTGTTATGTACTCCATATACTAGCAAAATTGTTTTAAGATCAATCGAATCAGGAAAGCTTTAAGATCTCTTTCACCTATCCTTGGTACATCCTCGACAAATAAATTTTTTTCTAGATGGTTTTTCTTACTTTCTAATATGGATACCATTCACATCGACTGCAGGAAGCATTACCACATATTGAAGGCAGGTGTTCTGGGCACTGCAGGGCTGTGTTGCGCAGAATTGTAGAGCAAGTACGAGCTGAAACAGAGCAGTGGTCCCAATTGCAGGAAATGCTGGGGCAGGTTAGGGTTGAGATGGAAGAGTTGCAGGCATCAAGAGACTTCTGGGAAGACCATGCTCTTGATTCTGATTGTCGAATTCAGTCCCTCAACTCATCTGTAAGTATCATTCCGAACTTCTCATTTACTAGTTGCCAGCAAAAGCAGCATATATGGGAAAAAGAAACAGATGAGACAGACTGAATGTAGAAATAACTGCATCTTTGATTAATTTCGTGACAGTTAGGATAACAGGTTTCATATATGACCTTACTTTTCCATACATAGACCCCATGATCTTATGTGTAGAAATTTAATGGAAAATACACCTAAATGGGATAGCAAAGTATGCGGGAATTTTACTTAGTTAAATACCATAACTTACCTTTGCTATCTTTTAACAATAAAATTTCGTGGATAGTGATCCTATGCGTTAGAAATTTAATGGAAGATGCACTTATAGCAGCACCATACCGCGGTATCAAATCCAGGATTCAGCCACCATAGGTCGGCCACTGCCTAAGAATAGGTGCATCTGGTTGCACCTTCCTTCTACTCTGATACGGTGAAAAATTGTCGTCATGCACCAAAAATAATTCGCTTTTGCTATCTTCTAACAATGGTAAAGTTAGTATCTCAACACACGACTTATCTGTATCTATATCTATCTGTATTAGGTACAAGAATGGAGAGAAAAAGCCCTTTGTTCGGAGGCAAAAGTAATGGAGCTACAAGCAGAAATATCTGCATTGAGGGAGAAATTTCAGAGATCGAGAAGCGATCAAAATGCAGATTCAACACGGACTGACTGCATTTCATCACCTTGTCAAGAGATGCACAATGAAACCGAAAAGCGGGTTTTGATTTGCCATCTCAAGGAAAATCACAACTTTTCCAGCATCCACACCACCACCACCATGGGGCACAAGGATCTTATAGGCGAAAGAAGAAGTAAAGTCCACACGAGCACCACCAACATCGGTTTTTCGAGGCGGTATCCGTTCCAAAACGTTGGGAACACATTGCCATTGAGGCAAAAATCACAATGTAATAATAGTATTTCATCTGCAGAACATAGTGCCTCTTAAGTAGGTAACTGGTCTTATTAGTTCTTAATCTATTATTATTAAGCAAGGATTTACTCATTCAAGTCCAAAAATTTTACTGTATAGTTTATAGTTTATGGTGGTTATCACGTCCTAAGCAGTTACTTCAATCCACTCCATTTCACTGTGCATTTCTCTCTCTTTATTCGTTTACATGTTCACACTTTCTTTCTACTGTATTGATATTAGTCTGTTTGGGTGGTTTGTTTTTTATTGATATCTGTATCGGTATATGTATCATATCTATTTCATATCATTATTTAGTCTATTTGATTGGTTTCTGAGTAAAAATATGTATTTGTCATCGGTATTTGTTTTTACAATCTATTTGAAAATGATAAAAAGATGAAGTCAAAAAAATAAAAAGACGACGAAACAAAGAACCCGCTTTATTTAAAAACGGTCCCGGCTCATTAATTAACATTATTTTTCATTGTGACTGTATCTCGACACAAACTTGAGAAAACAACGAGTTACATGTGTTTGAAACCTTTTAATAATTTTGTGTCGTTAATGTTAATCTTTCCTTCTTTTGTAGATTGCTTGATGGTTCGGTCACGGGAATATTATGAATTATTTTTATCATTTGTAATATTATTTTTAGGCATGTGGTTATATGTGTTGTACATGTAGATTAAATCATGGAATCAAGTTCATGCAACGCTAAGATTGTTCTTTTATACTCTTCACACTGATTGAGCTGCTTGAAGATCTCCGGGATGACGGATATGGTGCCAGATAAAGACGCGGGCTTGGCGGTGTAGAGGGAAGCAATGATGAAGACGATGGCAGCGGTGGACAGTAGGGAGAAGATGAAGAGGAAGATGTAGATTAATTGGTTGGTGAAGAGGACAGTCCATTCATGGCGAATGTTTGAAGCGGTAGTGCAATAAGAAGGGTGTTGGAGTTTGTTGAGGACGGGTGGGTGAAGAGGGATAGATCCATTTTTTAGGCAGAGAAAGGAATAGATGGAGTGTGTGCTTCTGTGATGATGATATGGAATGAATTTGGAAGGTTTTGTTCGGCTGTTTAGTTCAGATGCAGAAAGAGAGAAGCTTTGAGAATGAGGAAAGTGGTTTATGATAATATATGAATCTTGTCTACTTTGTTTGATGTAGTGGGAGTATAAAACTACTTTTTGTAAGTTTGCCATGTATACATACGTGTGTATGGTTTGATCACGGCTAGATGTGGTATGGATCATTAGATTATGATGGGATTAGTTACATTAAAATTAATGATGGGGCTATGGAATTTTCATGTGCTTGTGTGTGTGTTATGTCATTCATGTTACTTTATTTATACATTCAGATTGTAAGGTGTTGAGTTTGGATTTTAATTTTCGGTTTGGTTTTCTTTAATCCCATTCGTATTAAACTTTAATATCTAATATGAACTATCGATTAAGAATTAAAGGAAATATATTAAAATTTTTAAAAAATGTAGTCGGCACCTAACTAAAGTGGGGAAAAAAGAGAAATTAGAACTAATAGGTAGGTTAGTCCCAATTTTGCTATTAATCTGCGAAAGTCGTTTAAGAAAATAGAATACGAGATTTCTTAAGTCCGAGGGCTATCTTATTAAAACCTAAGCAGTTACTACCTTTAACTTTAGCTTTGACTTTCCAATTATAAATTGTTCCTTATTATATCCAAATTTGGGTTCCTTATTATAAATTGTTCTTTACATATATATATATATATATATATGTCTACCAAATATAAGATTTACAAGATTATATAAACTTATCAAATTCATACAAAATGATTAATCTAATTATTATTTTCTAAAAACAATATGATTGACATGCTATAACAGAATATTCACAAATTCATTTAAATTTTGTAAAAGAGAAAAAAAAGTTTTTATATTTTTGTATTGCTCGTTAGGTGTCTACTAGTTTGTTGGTAATTTTTAATTAAAGAAGAATTGTTTTGCTTTAAGTTTATTAAATTTTATTAATTTTATAAAAATTGACAATTTTTTTATTACAAGCCTTAAATCTATCAAATTAGGTTTTTGACAATTGAAAAAAAAAATGTTTTCCTAGGTAACAAAAAAATTGAATAAGAAACTATGTCATAACAAGCATGTCAACTCAATCTACACATCAATATTAGAGTTTTCTATGAAGATTATTAACATCAAATATTCTAATTCTAACTAGACAAGCTGATAGTAACATTATAGCAAGGTCTCAATTTATGACACACTAAATATATATGTAACTAAATATTTAAAAGATTCAAAATTATGTCATGGTGAGATATTACTTACAAATTTAAACATTGATTAATATGTTTTCAATATCATGACTCCGTTTATTTTAATATAACACATGTATCACTGCAACATTATATATTCATATCAATACGATATTAATAGAACATATACATCATGGCGAATCAAACTTAAACATTCATGAAATCACATATTAATTCGCAAAGAAATCTCTTATTACAATTTCATATAAAGATATAACGTTTTAAAATTATACAAGCATCTAAAAACACTGTTGTTGCATGAGATGATTTTGTTGGTAGAGATAGCTTTTGCAAAACATAGATACAACAATCAGAGGAGCACCAGGAGGTGGCTCGATGCTGCTACCCCGATGCTAAAATCAGTCTATGGGTCCTAAAGGAGAACAAAGAAAGAACCCTCCTTTTCTCAAAGAGGGAAATGGTCATTTATAGTGCCTTAAGCCATACTAGGAGAGAACCACCAGGTCTTCTCATGGTGGATAAGTTTTCACCTGGTAACTGGCTCGATACCCTAGGTATCGAGGGTACCTGAGCTGTGGGCAACAACTTTAAGGGGTGGAGATGAGCTAATGATGTCACTTCGGTCCCAAAGTAGGATGCAAATGTTTTACGCAGTAGGGGAGCTTGAGTTCGCCCTAGTTAGTTGCTTGTCACTGGGCTTAAGTGGCCATCTTGAGCTGGAGCTCGAGCGAGAACCTTGCCGAATTCAAGAAGTGATCCTTTATAGATGTTCACAAGGCCTACGTTGGTAACATCTGAGGTCCTTGCCCCAAGCCGGGTTGTAGTCCTTCATCCTGCTCTTTAGGCTTCTCTTGTTGGACTGAGACCGATAGTTTATAGGGCCTGGTGACTTAGTAATGACATTAGTAGGCTGAGCAATCCGTGGCTCGTATTTTGTTGTCAACACTTGTCCCCCTCACTTTCATTGGTTGAAGGCGAGGGGAGTGATTATACTAAGCTCAACTTGTGAGGTGAACTAGAAGAGCTTATCATCATTGTTCTTTGAGTTGCATCCCCTAATGTCACAGTTGTTGGGGTCTATACCTACTGAGCTCGTTGAGCGGTAGGTTGGTTCATCGTTTTTCATCTACAATTGTCAAGCTTGTTAGGGAATCCCGACTAAATTTCCAAAGGATATGATAGAGGTCGTGTCAATCATGATGATTACTGTGATGGGCTCAAGGTATTTGGGCGATGCAGTTCCCAAGTATCGAGAGGTCAATAGTCTCTTGGTCTTCCTTTATTCCCTATATATATGGAGATTGTTCCTCCAACAGAATTCATCCACTCACAAAAATTTTTCTTTCATTAAAGCAAAACTATCAAGTTTCTTCAGGAGCTTTCTTCTTTCTCCTCATAGAGAGGATGTTGAGCTTAGTTGACTCTGATACCCAATCTTTTTTACATGACTCCGATGGTAGGTTACAGCGATTGGTGGGTGAGGTGAGAAGGGACGAGAGAGATGCTACCTTGAGATCAGGGAACTCAGGCTCCGACAGTGGGAAAATGTTAGAGAGTGGTAGTTCGACTTCTGTTAGCGGCCGGAGAGAGGGGTCTAGCGAGGTATGTGTGTAGCTGGTGAAGAGATGAGCCATTTTGAATGCATGTTCTTATGCGGAGCTGGTCGACGAGATCTATTAGTGCCCAATAGATAAGTATTCTTCTGACAGTCTAGAGAAGGGGGTCATCATCCCTTTACATACAGGACGACTTGAGGCAATGGTCCCGATGGAATCTATTGCAAGCTCTCTAAAGAGGCTCTCAGGGCTATTTGCTTGAAGGAGATGCGAGGTGCTCCTCAAAAGTGGGAGGTCATCATGCCTTTAAGGTCGGATCAAGTTTGTTTTCTTGGTGGTTGGCGATTTGCCTTATATAAGAAGGCTTTTGGGTTCAGCCTGAGGATGCTTTTCTCCCTTTTCAAGAAGGAGTTCTTCAAGTACCATTGGCTATGTCCAGCTCAACTATTGCCCAATGTCTGGCAAATAGTGGTGGCTTTTGAGGCTGTCTATCTTAGTATCGTACAGCCTTCCCCAACCTTGTTTCGATAGTTTTTTTTTTTTTGTACAAAAGGTCGAAGAAGGTGTGGTGGTATCTTGCTAAGTAGCTTAAGAGTCCCTAGCTCCTTACCGACCTCACCAGCTTAAATGAGTTTGATTGGAAGAGCGAGTTCCAAGTAGTTAGGTTAGAGGAGGGTGTGCAATAAGGGTTCGATTTTTGGGTCAATTGGTGTAGGTCCATCTAAAGTGAAAAGCCATGGAAATTGATGTCGTATGACGCTAGAGGGCTAAAGGAATTGATGGAAGCACTGGAGGGGCTAGGTGAGAAGCTTTATAATACCACACTTGTGGTGAGGAATTTTCTGAAAGGTGTAATAGTTTCTAAGGGAGTGGTAACCTCTATTTCTCAAGGTATGGTTCTGTCTTCATGGACATCGCCTCTCTCTCTCTTATCCCCCTCCCCTCCTCCTTTGCCCCCAAAGGCTATTAACTTGAACTCTTTATAGAGAAGCTATGTCAATTTATGGTGTTCTTATTTTTGGTCGGCAGGTAAGCTTGACTTAGCATGCTTTAGTATTATTTGTTGATTGATGTTGTTCTTGTTGCGTTCTCACAAATGTTCCTAAGCTGGAGATTGATACTGGTGAGCTTCTCCCCAACTCGTCGAGCAAGACAAAGAAGAAGGATGCGAAGTTGAAGGCAACCTCCAAGAAGCAAGCAGTAGTAGTTGAAGGGCCCAATCAACCCGTTCCCTTTATGTAGGATGTTCAAGTCATGTCGCTACTAGTGGTGAAGAGGCTCATGTGGGTGGTCCCTTGGTGCTAAAGGTACGAACTTTACTTCGTTCACCCTAAGTGCAGAGCGTACCTCCTCATTTCATCATTGTCGTTCCCTTTGTCAGTCAGGGGTCTCTTAGAGACGAGGCTATCGGGAGCACCAGCAATCTTACTAGATCGATCAATGCTGGAGGTCAATCGAGTGGGGCCCAGGTCAATATTGTGCAAGGTAAGGGTGCTTAAATGGAGTAACGTAGCCATCAATTGGGGAATGTTTGAGGACCTTGTCATTAAGGAAGATAGAAACAATGTGAGGACTATGTTAAGTGAGCTAAAATCCAAGGATCAGTGTTGGACTTTTCTGCTCGTAAGTTGTACAAGGTATCTTCTTACTGCCCTTCTCCCTTCACCTTTAATTCGCCCTCTTTCTTATGTGATCTGGCTCATGTAGGCTATGGTTGCTCTTTCTAAAGTTACAACGTGCGAAGGTCAAATTGGTATGCTATAAGTTCTTTTTTATTAAGTAGACGATTGTTGTTGTTTTTTCCTTTTTTTTTTGTGCCACTCTTTGACTTGGTGTTTTTTTTTTTCACAGGCGAATGATGACCTAAAGGGGCTGAAGGCTTGTGTTACTGAGTTAAAGAAGGAGGCTTTTGAGGAGAGGTGTGAAAGGATCAGGCTTCCGAGTGATGATTTGTTTTTTTATTTTCCTTTTTCTTTTACTTCATTATTTGTGTTCTTACGGTCTTATTTTTTGGCATTTCCTTGTTGTAGAGCCGAATAGTTAAGCTTGAGGAGGGGCAGATCATTCCCGAGGTAGCAATGAAGCATATTCAGGTGAAGCTCTTTACGAGTTAGAGGTGGATAGAGTGTCAGCAGATGATCGCTAGGAAAAGTACTCGGGTCGTTTGCAACAAGGTGCTTAGGTAGTTCCCCCAAGTTAAAACTCAACTTCTTAACAACTCATCTGGATGAGGCAGTCTCAAAGGATGATGAGAATGAAGACAGAGAAGGGAACACATGCTGGAGGTGGAGGAAGTCACCGCTGTTGCTTGGGAAGGAGAGCTCATTGTCAATGACCCGGCACAAAGGGGTAGGGAGGGTGTTCTTGAGGCGGAGGTTGTGACAGTGCTGGTTGCTTTGGAGGCTCAACGGAATGGTATCAAGGTAGATGAAGGTGTTGCAGTCGAGCCGCAAGGAGAGTTCATTGTTATTGTCCCCTAACCTATCACTGGCAAGGAGATTTTTTGCCGATATTTTGTTGAGTAGCTTCAATTTGCATTTGTGTTTTGTTTAATCTTATAGGAACCGAACTCAGCAATGTTTGCCTATAGTGGTAGTTCATGTAATGCCATTTTATCTCAATGAAGTTTCTTTCTTTAATGATGTGTCTCTTTTCGAGTTGATTTTTGATGGGTATCTTTTTCACTAAAAATTTTGCTAAGTGTTTGAATTCCAAGCTAGGCCATGATTCAAGGTCGATGCTCAAAGGGTGGATGCTCGATTTTTTAGTACATTCCAAGCTAGGCCATGATTCAAGGTCGATGCTCAAAGGGTGGATGCTCGATTTTTTAGTACATAATTTAATGTGTTGTGTCTTGTTTCATCCATATACCACATGGTGGTAAGTAGCGGCGAGGTGATCATAAGTCATAGCCTTATCTTGATACTAAATCTGTCTTTTCATGAAGTCTATCATTTTCAAGATGCGTGTGTTTTTTAGGCTCGATCAGATGGTCGGGGTGGTCTGTACTAGAGATTCTGAAGATTCAACTGCATTCGATGCTAACCTTAGTGTGGTTTTTCTTTCGCTTATAAGAAGTGCTGGCGGGTGGAGTGTTTCTTCACAAACCAAATTCAGTTCTCTCATTTCAATCTTGGAGTTTTGAAAAGGTTTCTCTTTTTGTTTTCAAGAGTGGAGTTGATGCAGTACGAAAAGCTTAAAGATAATAGAAATCAATAACAACAATTGATTTCAAAGTCGAGATGCAAAGATTGCAACTTTATTAATAAATACTCTCAAATAGGGTTTTAAATATGATAAAAATATTCTTAAAAAAATAAGCTAGGGTTTCTGGACTATTTATATACATGAGAAAGTCCTAAAAATGAAATAAAAGACATAAAATCGATTAAAGACAAAGCTGGTACAAAATAAAAGAAATCTAGCGGCCTTGAACTTGTCTTGTCCGGCCTACATGCTACGTTGACCAAAAGGCCGGCGGCTTTCTTCTTTACGCCGCCGGCTTTGGTGCCGACGTTCATGGCTCCATCAAGGCCGGCCTTGTTCCTTGGCCTCTTGATTCGCTTCTTGGACATCTCCTGCTTGTCCAAAAATGTATCAGCTATCTCATTTGTATCGTTCTCTCCCACCTGCAGAGAACTCAACCCCAAGTTCTCATCTGGATATAAAGGCACTCATCAGGATGGAAAAGAAATAAGTCAGCAACATTAAACATCTTTGAGATTCCCAGACTGTCTGGAAGTCCAACCACGTATGTACTATCTCAATCTTTCTCACTATTTGATATGGTCCATGCTTTCATGGTTGCAACTTGCTGTACTTTTCAATTGGAAATCGCTCCTTCCTTAGATATACCATCACCTGATCACCTACTTAGAATAATTGTTGCCTTCGATGCTTGTCTGCACTCGCTTTATACTTGGCATTGGCCTTCTTAATCTTGTCTTTAACTTCAGCACTAGTAGTCTGCCAATCTTTTGCCATATGCTTAGCTAGTGTACTGAACTCAGATGATCTTGGTAGCTTCACCAAATACATGGCATGTTGTGGTGTTTTGGTGTAGACAATGGAAAATGGAGATCTCTAGGTGGTTCTACGGATTGAACTGTTATAGGCAAACTCCGCTTAAGCTAGAGATAAGTCCCACAACCTTGGCTTTTCTCCATAAATACTTTTGATCATACTACTAAGGGTCCTGTTGGTAACTTCGGTTTATTTGTCCATCTGTGGATGAGCGGTACTGATGTAGTTCAATGATGAGTCGAACATGAGCCAAAGTGTCTTTTAGAAATAGCTTAAAAATTTGGTGTCCATGTCTGAAGTGATGGATTTTGGAACCCCATGAAGGCGTATAACCTCTCTAAAAAACAGTCGGGCAATAGATTGGGCATCAACAGTTTTCCTACATTATATGAAGTGGGTCATCTCAAAAAACCTGTTTACAACAACAAAAATAGAGTCAGAACCCGTTAAGTACGAGACAAACCTAATATAATGTCCATGGATAGGTCCTTCCAGATACTCTCAGGCACTGGTAATAGCATACATAGCCTAGTGTTTTGAGACTGTCCTTTGGAAGTTTGACAAGCATAGCATCTCTGCACAATCTTCCCTACATCTCTTCTTGACTGGGGCCAATGATATCTAGCAGACACAACTGCAATAGTTTTGTCTCTTCCCACGTGCCTAGCTAAACCTCCTCCATGCAAATCCCTAATCAATTTTTCTCTCAATGATGACTCAAGGATGCACAACTGGTTACCGTTCATCAAGTATCCTTCATAGATGTGATACTCACCATAAGGTTCTCTCGTGTGGCATTTCTCCTAGATCTCTTTAAAATCAGGATCTTCTGCATAGAGTTCTTTCACCCATTTAAACCCTACAACCTCAGCATTCATCACAGCCAACACTTTAGCCCTCCTACTCAAGGCATCAGCAACTTTATTTTGAGTCCTAGATTTGTGCATTAGTTTAAATGGAAACCTTTGCAGAAATTGGATCCATCTAGCATGCATATCCTTACCAATCCTAGTTTAATTACTCAGATGCTTTAGAGCTATACATTCTGAGTAGAACATAAACTCCTTAGCTACTAAATAATGCTCCCACACTCTTAAAGCTAGCACAACTGAATAAAACTCCTTATCATATGTAGACCACCTCCTCCTTGCTTCACACAACTTCTCACTATAGAAAGCAATCGGCCTCTTCTCTTGAGATAACACAGCCCTAACTCCTACCCCACTGGCATCACAATCTACCTCAAAGAGTTTCTCAAAATCCAGCAGCTAACATAGGAGCACTACATAACTTCTCCTTCAAGACAGCAAAACCAATCTCAGCTTCCTTACCCCACTGAAACTTCCTTTTCTTCAGGTACTCAGTCAAAGGAGCAGCAATGGTACTGAAGTGCCTAATAAACCTCCTGTAAAAACTCGCTAAACCTAGGAAGCTTCTCAACTCTATCACAGTCTTAGGAGCAGGCCACTCCCTAATAGATCTCACCTTTTCATCATCCACCATGATTCCTTCACTACTAACAATAAAACCTAGAAACAGCAGCCTCTTCACCATAAAAATACACTTTTTCATATTTGCATATAATTTATTTTCCAGTAACACAGCCATAACTCTCCTAAGATGCTCTATGTGCTCTTCTTCGTACTTACTATAAATCAGGATATCTTCAAAGTAAACTACGACAAATCGTCCAATAAAAGGTTCCAATACCTAATTCATAAATCGGATGAATGTGCCAAGGGCGTTGCTAAGGCTAAAGGGCATCACTAACCAGTCGTAGAGCCCTTCCTTTGTCTTGAAAGTCGTCTTCCACTCATCTCTTGGCCTAATTCTGATTTGATGAAATCCACTCCTCAGGTCTATCTTAGAGAAGACAACTGCCCCACTCAATCTATCCAGCATGTCCTCTAGGCGGGGGAATTGAGAATTTATACCCAATAGTGATTTTGTTGATAGCTCTACTATCAACACACATTCGCCAATTGCCATCTTTCTTTGGCGTCAATAATGCAAATACTGCGCATGGCTTAAGCCATCTCTAATGAAACCCTTCTGTAACAACTCTTGTACCTTCTCTTGTAATATCTCTATCTCTTTAGGACTCATTCTATAGTGTGGTAGGTTAGGCAAACTAGCTCCAGACACTAAATCAATCTAGTGGTGGATGTCTCTCAAAGGTGGTAATCCCTTTGGCAAGTCTTCAGACACCATTTCCTTAAACTCTTCCAACACTTCCTTCACACACTCTAGCACCTCACTACTACTCTCCTCCTCCACTTCATAACATTCTTTACAACTAATGCATGCACCACCCTAGACTCCCTAATAGTCTCCTCCTCCATCTCCTTTCCTGATTGAGTAATGGTAAGGAAGGATCGTTTCTCAACCTTAGTAGCTTTAGAATGGTTTGCCACCTTAAGAGGCAGCAAAGTGTATTTCATTCGCCCTTTTTCTAACCTATACAAGTTCTTCTTCCTAGCCTGCTGTGCATTCACATCGAATTGCCAGGGTCTCCCAAACAACACATGACAAGCATCTATGTCTACAATGTCACAGTAGACCTCATCCTGGTACTTACCAATAGAAAGTGGCACTCGATATCTCTCCTTCACCTCTATCCTTTCAGCATACTTTATCTACCCAATAACATACGGGTTAAGATGTTTCTCAATGGGAAGCTGTAACTAGTTGTAGATACCCAATTTTTGCTCAATTTAAGGCTCAAATTTATGATAAAAATTAGTATTATGTCAAGCTCACAAAAAAATAGTAAAAATAGATAAAAATAAAAAAAATAGCACAAAAAATCAAAAGTAGCAAAAATAAGAAGTAGTAAGGTAAATAAATAAAAAAAATGAGAAAAAAAAACAGTGTGTCTTTTCCAAAATAAACAAAAAAAAAAGAGAAAAAAATACATTATTAAAAAAAAAAATTATTTGAGCTTGATATAATACATATTTTTGTTATAAATTGTTCATAAAGATAATTAAACAAATTTTCAAAAATTATTTTGAATGAGTCTTAAAGTTTAAATTTGTTGAACCCAACCAGGTACAGGCTAACGGCCTAATAGTTAAGACCACTGACCCATATGACTAGACCAGCCATAGGACCTGGGTTTGATTCCATGAAGAGGCAAATAAGGATGAGGATTCAATGTCGGCATGGGATAGACTGGATTTATTGAAGAATCATCAATGGCGGCTGATCAAATTCAATGAATTTGAACGATTCCATTGATCCTATACAGAGATAGGATCGAATATTCGAGGATTTGATCATCAATTTCATCAGTTACGAACAAATCAAATTCCAATTTTCAGGAAATTAGGAAGTCATTAAATGTAATTCGTAACTGATCATCAATCAAATTCCAATTTTCAGAAAATTGGGAAGTCATTAAATGCAATTCATAACTGATCATTAATTTCGTCAGTTACGAATGAATTAAATTCCAATTTTCGAATTAAATTTTGTCAGTTACAAATGAATTTTGTCATTAAATGCAATTCGTAACTGATCATTAATTTTGACAGTTACAAATGAACCAAATTCAAATTAAATTTTTTTGCGAAAAATTGGAAAGTCATTAAATGCAATTCGTAACTGATTATTAATTTCGTCAGTTACGAATGAATCAAATTCCAATTTTCGAATTAAATTTTTACGAAAAATTGGGAAGTCATTAAATGCAATTCGTAACTGAAATCAGACCATGGATCTATAAATAGGAATGATCCATGAACAAAAGGAACACAACAATTACAAGGATTACTCAGAGATTCAAAGCATTCGAAAATTTTCAAAGTAAGAGTTTAGAGAGAAGAAAAACACAAAAAGAGAGAGAGAAAAAAAAAAGAAGAAGCAGAGAAAATCAATTGTTGGTTTCAGTCTACTCGTGCAGTCAATGGTCTACGGTCAATGGTCAACGGTCCACATCCAGATCAGCGCTCCAGATCAGATCCAAAGTCCAATCCGCTTTTAGTCGAGGTCCAAGCCGTGTGATGGTAATCTTATTTCACTGTCATTTCGAACCAATTGCAAGCGATCAATTCGTTCCTGGGGGAAGAAAAACAAATTGATTGTTGGTCTCAGTCTACCTGCGCAGTCAATGGTCAACGGTCAACGGTCCACATCCAGATCAGCGTTCCAGATCTGATCCGAACAATCCAACGGTCCAGGTGAGTTTGGATTAAATTTTTCAATCTAAATTCTTTTCATATAGCATTAAATTAGCTATGAGAATAATCAAAGTTTTCATCAAATTATTCTCATAAATTTGCTATGAGAATAATCAAGTTTTCATCAAATCATTCTCATAAACTTGCTATGAGAATAATTCAAGTTTTCATCAAATCATTCTCATAAATTTGCTATGAAAATAATCCATGTTTTCATCAAATCATTCTCATAAATTTGCTATGAAAATAATCAAAGTTTTTAATCAAATTATTTTCATAAATTAGCTATGGAAATAATCATCCAAAGTTCAATCAAAATATTTTCATGTAGCATTAAATTAACCATGAATTATCATAAAATGTTTTTGGACTTAGAAAAATTGCATTTTCATGAAATAAAAAACTAATTGATTAGATCATCAAAAATGGTTTTCACAAAAAATTCAAAATTTAATGAACTTAAATTGAGAATAGTTCAAAAATTAAATTGATCAACAAATTAAAGTTCTTTTTAAAAGAACTACGTTTTGTCTGATCTCGATTAGCGAGTACGTAGGCACCTGCGGGGCGACATAAAAAATAAAAAAAGTTTTGTTTTTTTTTTAAATATAAGTTTTTTTTTAAAAAAGAAATATGTTTGTTGTTATTCATGTTCTAAAAAATAATAATAAAATAAAAATGAAGAAAAACATAAAAAAATAAAATGAATGATTTGACTTGTAAATATTTCTGTTGTAATATTTTAGAGTTTTTTTTTTTGAGCATATAAAGGATAGATTATAAATTTAAAATTCCAAAAGTGGTAACCATTTGGTTTTAATAGGTTAGCCCCCGAATCCATGATATCTGGTTTTAAAAGTTGATTTTTTAAATCAAATTTTCGCAGACTAGTAGCTAAGTTAGGATCAACCGACCCATTGATCCTAGCTTTTTTTTTTTCCCGATTTATATCGGGTGGCGACTCTAAAATTTTTTTAAAATTTCTTTTAACCCCTAGTCGAGGATTCATGTTAAATGGGTTCGGGTTTAATGTGAATCGGGTTAGGAGAAATGAACAGACAGATAGTGGAAAAAATCCAGGCTCGACAGCTTGGCGACTCCACTGGGGACGCCTAAATTTTTTTTAAAAAAAGAGAGGGCTAGCCACTTAGGAATTTTAAATTTTAAATTTATCCTTGCTCAATTTTTGTGAATATATGATTCTTTGTATATTATATTGAATAATTGTTCTGTAAATATATACTAACCTTGCAGGTATACAAAAAAAAATAGGCAAAAAGCTTGTTTGTTTATTTATTTAAGTATTTGCATTTGCATTTGCATTAGCATGATTGTGCTAGATACGGTCGTACCAGGGCCGTCTTAAGAGCCTAAGCGAGGAGGACGAAGTAAGGTCCGGGGGCTGTGGCTTTCCACCCTCTAGATCAAGAAATGTCCTCCCACTCCGGTTTAGTACCACTAAATCGGGGAACCTATAGAACCTACCAAATCATGCATTCATTAACATGGGATTTTGACCAAACTTTTCAAAAAAAATGGAGTTGTATTTTCTTCCAAAAAATGTTTTTTCAAAAATAAAAAATTTCAAAAAAGTCCACCAAATTTTTTTAAATGTGGAGTTGTTTCTTTCCTAAAAAAGGAAGTTTTCAAAAATCAAACATTTTTTTTAGTAAATAAAATTTTAGATTGAAATGGTTTTTAAACCTTTATTTTTTAAAAAAAAAAATATACCACTTCAAGTAAAGTTTTTTTTGGTCATTATCCCCATTGGCATGGATAGTGACTAATTTTTTTTTCTCAAATGGAGTCTTAATTAATTTTGTTATTTTTTAAAAAAGAAGATTTTCAAAAAAATGATTTTTCATCAATTCCAACAAAACTTTTTCACCAAAACTTTCAGGGTCCTTATCTCCATTTATATGGATAGTGACCAAAATTTTTTTAAAAAATGGAGTTATTTTTTTTTTTTTTCAAAAAAAATAATTTTTCATCAACTCCAGCAAAATTTTTTCATCAAATTTTCAAGGTCATTATCCCCAATTGCATCTGTATGCTTGCATCTTGCATCTTTGCATTTTTTTAAGAAAAAATAAAATAAAATAAAAAATGTGTACAGTAGACTTGTAAATACTCATAGAGTAAATTTTGTCCACCTATAGTTATAGTCCTCTCCAATCAAAATTACCTTTGTCATATGTATTCCTCTCCCTTGTCTTCAGGATAATCATCCCTGTAAAAATCAACCCCCATTTGAATTTCCTTTAAAAGAAAAAGGGGGGTCTTTTTGTTCCACTATTCTTGTAAAATAATTTTTGCCTTAAAGAAAAAAGAAAAAAAAAGAATTATTTTTGTAAATATCCTTTTTCCACTTTAGGATAAATAATCATTTTCAAACATTCTTTCTTTTTTTTGAAGATTTTTTAAAATAAAAAGTGAGAACAAAAAGTTGTTGTCTAACAAAAAAAAAAAAAGAGAATAAAAGTTTTTCAAACTTGTTCTCCAACAATTTTTTTTAAGAAAAAAAATGAAAATTGTTTTCCAACAAATGAGAAAGAGAATAAAGGTTATTTTCAAAAAATAAAAAAATAAAAATTAGAAAAGAAGGAAAATTGCCAACAGAAAAAGAATGTTTCAAAATTGTTACCCAATGATCATTCATTTTAAGCTAAAGGCAAATGAAATCAAAACTAGGGGCAACCAAAAGGACTTTACCGATTAGGGGCATTTGATAAATCCAAATGGGGCATTTAGTTATATATCCTGAGGCAATAAAAAAATGGATGATTGAAAACCCAAAAATTCTTATTAAATAGTGGCCTAGAATGAAAAGAGGCAAACTTAATCCCAAACACTACCCTACACACTAAGAGTGGAGTGAATTGTGAGAGATAAAATGGACTCATTCCTTAAAGGAGGTCTAGTTTGAATTTGATACATAGGTCAAAGTGACATTAGGCATTCATTTCAAAGTCCTAAACACATTATCCTTTGTTAACCCATTTGAGCCTATTAAGGAATTTTTTAAAATTAAGCCCTGTCAAGAACCACCCTACATTAGGGTACCCCACAACGGGGCAATTTGGAGGTCAGGGTCATTATCAAGGAGAAAAAGGATTAACTTATATGCACTTGCCTAGTTGCATCAATTCAAGAGTAGTCAATTGACATAAATAAATCATTTCCTTTGAAAGGAAGAAGAGTTTCTATCCCAAACCATACACAATCCATATACTTTGAGCTATAAGCCATCCAATGGAAAAAAACAAATCACCTTGCAAAAGAAGAAGAAAAAAGGGATGCATGAATAAAGTGCAAAAAAAAAAAAGAAAAAAAAAAATGAAGAATAGCCAAGCAAGGTGATTAAACCAAGAAATTAGAAGCATATGCTTAAAGTCAAGCCCATCAAAACACAAGGTCCAAAATTTATATCATGGACCCACCCACAATTCCACCCTGATGGAAGACAATCACACAAACACTGGGGCACATGCTCAAAGTTCAAAGCCCATCAAAACACAAGGTCCAAAATTATATATGGACCCACCCACAATTCCACCCTGATGGAAGACAATCACACAAGCACATGCTCAAAGTTCAAAGCCCATCAAAACACAAGGTCCAAAATTTATATCATGGACCCACCCACAATTCCACCCTGATGGAAGACAATCACACAAGGTGATCATACCCAAACACTGGGGGCACATGCTCAAAGTTCAAAGCCCATAAAACACAAGGTCCAAAATCTATATTATGGGCCCATCACAATTCCACCTTTAGAGACTCTTTGGATCAAAGGAGTTGATTTATTAATGCTCTTGAAACTAGGAATAAGTGCATATTCAAGTTTTCCTTAAGGGTTCTTGACTTGTAAACCCGGGATGTGTTGAAAAATTTTTAAAAAAAAAAAGCCTTTATGAAATATCTCTTTTTGATTAAAGCCAACAACCAAAACCCACATTACAGTCCAAAAAAGACCTAATAATTGACCAAAGTGTGTCACTTGCAAGCCGGACCATAATTTTTGGAATCCGAGTCAAATGTGTGAAAATAAGCCTAAGAGAGTGTAAGGAAGTCCTCTTTGATTAGGTAACTTAAAATAAGATAACCAACCTTGGTGTAAGAATCATCCCAGGGGCATGAAATCATTTGCCCCAATTTGAAAGAAGTCTGCCTCAGGGTTAGGAATTAATTGCCCCAAAGTTGGAAACAATGCCCCAATTTTCAAATTAATGTCCTAAAAGAAAAACTTTGCCCCAATGATTAAAATTTTTCAATAAAAGACCTTAGGTGGTTAATAGTGAAGCCTTAGGCTGAAAAAAAAAAAGAGTGATCAATGGGGCAAACCCTATTTATGATTATTTTTACCTGTTGGTAACTTTAAAAAAAAAGTTGGAATTCAAAAAAAAAAAAAAAGAAACTTTTTACCTTTAAAAGGTCAAGAAAAGAAGGAATTTCTTCCAAAAATAAAAATAAAAATAAAAAAAGTTTTTTCCAAATATCTAAAAAGTAATAAAAAAGGAGAAAATAAGTTTTTTCATTAAAAGTAAAAAAAATTACCTTTGGTTTAAATTTTTAAAATAAAAGAATTAAAAAAAAAAGGTTTTGGTTTTTAAAAGAAAAAGATTCTCAAAGGTTTTCTTAAAAATTTTCAATGAAAAAGGGGAAGAATTTCCTACATTAAAAAATTAGCAAAAAAAAAAATATATATTTCAGGCTACGGTTTTCAAAACTTGATTTTCAAGTTTAAGTTTTAGGATCACCTGCTCAAATGAGCGTCATCCTATTTGTTTAAGTTTTAGGATCGATTGCTCAAAAAAAAAAAAAAAAAAAAAAGCGTCATCCTAAGTATTAGGGTCACCCGCTCAAAGGAGCGTCATCCTACCTTTCAATCTTTAGGATTATATGCCCAAAGGAGCATCATCCTATTTCTTCAGCATCAGGATAGTCTGCTCAAGGGAGCGTTGTCTTTTTTAATCTTCAGGATCGTATGAGCTTCATCCTATTCCTCAAATTGAGAATCGCTAACTCAAGGAAGTGTTGTGCTGCCTTGTCAAGTTGTAAGTTTTAGGCCAGCTCAAGGAGTACCTTAACAAGTCGAGTGTCAGCTCAAGAAGCGCACTAATGTTAAAACTAAACGCCAGTTCATAGGGTACGTTTAAACCAAGTTTTCCAAAAAAAGAAAAACTTGAAGCCCATCCAAGTTTTCAAACCAAGTTTTCAAAGAAAAAAATGCTTGAAGCCCATCCAAGTTTTCAAACCAAGTTTTCCAAAAAAAAGAAAAACTTGAAGCCCATCCAAGTTTTCAAACCAAAGCCCATTGACCCGGCAAATGACCAAACCAAAGCCCATTGGTCCGGCAAATGACCAAACCAAAGCCCATTGGTCCGGCAAATGACCAAAACCAAAGCCCATTGGTCCGGCAAATGACCAAAACCAAAGCCCATTGGTCCGGCAAATGACCAAACCAAAGCCCATTGGTCCGGCAAATGACCAAAACCAAAGCCCATTGGTCCGGCAAATGACCAAACCAAAGCCCATTGGTCCGGCAAATGACCAAAACCAAAGCCCATTGGTCCGGAAAATGACCAAACAAAAGTCCATTGGTCCGGCAAATGACCAAAACCAAAGCCCATTGGTCCGGCAAATGACCAAAACCAAAGCCCATTGGTCCGGCAAATGACCAAACC
This sequence comes from Combretum micranthum, assembly GCA_024138025.1. NCBI lineage: Eukaryota > Viridiplantae > Streptophyta > Magnoliopsida > Myrtales > Combretaceae > Combretum > Combretum micranthum. The sequence goes on along the minus strand of JAMXBD010001380.1, from coordinate 331,888 downwards.
AAAGCCCATTGGTCCGGCAAATGACCAAACCAAAGCCCATTGGTCCGGCAAATGACCAAAACCAAAGCCCATTGGTCCGGCAAATGACCAAACCAAAGCCCATTGGTCCGGCAAATGACCAAAACCAAAGCCCATTGGTCCGGCAAATGACCAAACCAAAGCCATTGGTCCGGCAAATGACCAAACCAAAGCCCATTGGTCCGGCAAATGACCAAACCAAAGCCCATAGGTCCGGCAAATGACCAAACCAAAGCCCATAGGTCCGACAGTTGACCTAGCAAATCTCAAAATCTAGACCCGACGGATGGTCTATTAGTTTTCTAAGTCTAGGTCCGACAGTTGACCTAGCAAATCTCAAAATCTAGACCCGACAGATGGTCTATCAGTTTTCTAAGTCTAGGTCCGACAGTTGACCTAGCGAATATCAAAGTCTGAAATCGACAGATGGTTTAGCACGGTGACCAAATTCAAAAATCCATCCATTAAAGATTGTGATCAAGACCAAATTTAGAAATCCATTTCAGATGATGACCAAGACCAAATGACCCAATCCATCCTATCAAGTTGATACCATTTGTCTAGAAGTCCAAAAATGATGACCTAGGTTCTGTCAAAGAGCAAAAATTGGCTATCTTTTGGTCTTTGTGGTAAAGTGTTACTCAAACTTCACCGCAAAGAGGGGCAGCTGTAGATACCCAATTTTTGCTCAATTTAAGGCTCAAATTTATGATAAAAATTAGTATTATGTCAAGCTCACAAAAAAATAGTAAAAATAGATAAAAATAAAAAAAATAGCACAAAAAATCAAAAGTAGCAAAAATAAGAAGTAGTAAGGTAAATAAATAAAAAAAATGAGAAAAAAAACAGTGTGTCTTTTCCAAAATAAACAAAAAAAAAAAGAAAAAAAATACATTATTAAAAAAAAAAAATTATTTGAGCTTGATATAATACATATTTTTGTTATAAATTGTTCATAAAGATAATTAAACAAATTTTCAAAAATTATTTTGAATGAGTCTTAAAGTTTAAATTTGTTGAACCCAACCAGGTACAGGCTAACGGCCTAATAGTTAAGACCACTGACCCATATGACTAGACCAGCCATAGGACCTGGGTTTGATTCCATGAAGAGGCAAATAAGGATGAGGATTCAATGTCGGCATGGGATAGACTGGATTTATTGAAGAATCATCAATGGCGGCTGATCAAATTCAATGAATTTGAACGATTCAATTGATCCTATACAGAGATAGGATCGAATATTCGAGGATTTGATCATCAATTTCATCAGTTACGAACAAATCAAATTCCAATTTTCAGGAAATTAGGAAGTCATTAAATGTAATTCGTAACTGATCATCAATCAAATTCCAATTTTCAGAAAATTGGGAAGTCATTAAATGCAATTCGTAACTGATCATTAATTTCGTCAGTTACGAATGAATTAAATTCCAATTTTCGAATTAAATTTTGTCAGTTACAAATGAATTTTGTCATTAAATGCAATTCGTAACTGATCATTAATTTTGACAGTTACAAATGAACCAAATTCAAATTAAATTTTTTTGCGAAAAATTGGAAAGTCATTAAATGCAATTCGTAACTGATTATTAATTTCGTCAGTTACGAATGAATCAAAATTCCAATTTTCGAATTAAATTTTTTACGAAAAATTGGGAAGTCATTAAATGCAATTCATAACTGAAATCAGACCATGGATCTATAAATAGGAATGATCCATGAACAAAAGGAACACAACAATTACAAGGATTACTCAGAGATTCAAAGCATTCGAAAATTTTCAAAGTAAGAGTTTAGAGAGAAGAAAAACACAAAAAGAGAGAGAGAAAAAAAAAAGAAGAAGCAGAGAAAATCAATTGTTGGTTTCAGTCTACTCGTGCAGTCAATGGTCTACGGTCAATGGTCAACGGTCCACATCCAGATCAGCGCTCCAGATCAGATCCAAAGTCCAATCCGCTTTTAGTCGAGGTCCAAGCCGTGTGATGGTAATCTCATTTCACTGTCATTTCGAACCAATTGCAAGCGATCAATTCGTTCCTGGGGGAAGAAAAACAAATTGATTGTTGGTCTCAGTCTACCTGCGCAGTCAATGGTCAACGGTCAACGGTCCACATCCAGATCAGCGTTCCAGATCTGATCCGAACAATCCAACGGTCCAGGTGAGTTTGGATTAAATTTTTCAATCTAAATTATTTTCATATAGCATTAAATTAGCTATGAGAATAATCAAAATTTTCATCAAATTATTCTCATAAATTTGCTATGAGAATAATCAAGTTTTCATCAAATCATTCTCATAAACTTGCTATAAGAATAATTCAAGTTTTCATCAAATCATTCTCATAAATTTGCTATGAGAATAATCCATGTTTTCATCAAATCATTCTCATAAATTTGCTATGAAAATAATCCATGTTTTCATCAAATCATTCTCATAAATTTGCTATGAAAATAATCAAAGTTTTTAATCAAATTATTTTCATAAATTAGCTATGGAAATAATCATCCAAAGTTCAATCAAAATATTTTCATGTAGCATTAAATTAACCATGAATTATCATAAAATGTTTTTGGACTTAGAAAAATTGCATTTTCATGAAATAAAAAACTAATTGATTAGGATCATCAAAAATGGTTTTCACAAAAAATTCAAAATTTAATGAACTTAAATTGAGAATAGTTCGGAAAATTTAAATTGATCAACAAATTAAAGTTCTTTTTTAAAAGAACTACGTTTTGTCTGATCTCGATTAGCGAGTACGTAGGCACCTGCGGGGCGACATAAAAAATAAAAAAGTTTTGTTTTTTTTTTTTAAATATAAGTTTTTTTTTTAAAAAAAAAAGAAATATGTTTGTTGTTATTCATGTTCTAAAAAATAATAATAATAAGTAAAAATGAAGAAAAACATGTAAAAAAATAAAATGAATGATTTGACTTGTAAATATTTCTGTTGTAATATATTATTAGAGTTTTTTTTTTTGAGCATATAAAGGATAGATTATAAATTTAAAATTCCAAAAGTGGTAACCAATTTGGTTTTAATAGGTTAGCCCCCGAATCCATGATATCTGGTTTTAAAAGTTGATTTTTTAAATCAAATTTTCGCAGACTAGTAGCTAAGTTAGGATCAACCGACCCATTGATCCTAGCTTTTTTTTTTTTCCCGATTTATATCGGGTGGCGACTCTAAAATTTTTTTTAAAATTTCTTTTAACCCCTAGTCGAGGATTCATGTTAAATGGGTTCGGGTTTAATGTGAATCGGGTTAGGAGAAATGAAACAGAGACCAGAATAGTGGAAAAAATCCAGGCTCGATACTAGTCAACCACCGCCCTACTAACTATGTTCTCACAACTCCCACTATCTACAATTAAGTCAAACACCCTTGCATCAATAGTACATTGAGTATGAAATAATTGATGTCATTGAGTATCATCCTCTTGCTTAGGCGCCAGCATCATCTTTCTAATCACATAGGTCTGCTCAACCTCCTCATCATCCACTTCATAAACATCGTCATCCCTATTAGGTTCACATACCTCTTCTTCTTCATCATACTCTACAATATTCACACCCTTCCTGTTTAGGCACTCATTGGACCTGTGTCCAGGCTTATTACAGCAAAAATATTTGCCCATGATAGGCTTGGTATAGGGGTTGTTCTGCTTTGGGGCAACTTTAGTCTCCATAGGCTTTTTACCAGCAGCCTTGTCATCCCTCTTATCACCACTCACGTTCTGCCTCTCCTCATGACCTTTGTTTTTCTCAATCATGGATTTACTACCACTTGCACCTTCAACTCGATATCTCCTATTTCCTCCATCAAAGCGGCTACTCTTATCCTGGATCATCATCTCGGCTCTCAAGAATTTAAGTTATAATGGTTCAAACCCTAAATTTAAAACATGGAGAACAAAAATTGAAAATTAGAGAGAGTTGAGAGAGTGAGACCTGATCCGTGAATTTAGATGGGAATGAGAATGGAAGCCTTATTTATAGGGGTACGGTTGTCAATTGCTTCCCATAACTTGCTCATTTGGACTAATTACAAATTTAGGGTTCTATGACAAGTTTGGCATGAAATTGAGCAAATTATTGGATTGAGATGTGAATTTATAATTAAATGCGATATTATATGCTTACTTGTATATTACATGAGTCTCATATCTTTCAATTTGCTTAATTTGTTCAATTTTTTATGTAGATCACTATTTTATGAAAAGGTAAATCTTAATTTTTCTGATTTTCATAAGCTAATTTAACCTATGATTCTATGAAATTTTCATAAAATCTTATAAACTTAGTATCTATTTAAAGCTCTCTATGTACAGTTTTAAATTCCTTCATTAATCCAAAAAAAAAAAAAAATAACACAACAAAATCAGGTTGAAATTGGGCGCGAAGTTGAGAGTTTGGTGCTCTTTTTTGGCATCTTCCAAGAAAGAAGGTGAAACTATTCATACTAATGTTAGCGACTAGATTTTTCTTTTTTTCTTCCTTTTTTTTTCGAAATACTTAATAAATTAAACTCTTTATTATTTTTATTAAATAATTTCTTAAGTTTATAAAAATTGAATTTTATGTTATAATTATATTTATCTACATTATCAATTAAATTTAGCAAAAATGATGTTTCTACATAAGAAGTTTTTTTTTTTTTTATTACAATATCATCTTAAGTTAGCTTTTATGATTTGTTAGAAATAATCTTATTAGAAAAAACTTCAAATTATATTTGTATATTGAAAATATTTCTTCTTCTTACACATTAAATCTTAATACTTTATTATCTTCTAAATTTCTTTTCCATTTCTTTTTCCTGACATATTTCTGCTCCTTTTTAACAAACACTTATTGACATAAAGTGGTTAAGATTAACCAACCACAACTCCCATTCATCGTCCTGTGGTTATTTAATAATTTCACTTTGTTTACTCAAGAATATTTATCTTGCATACCAATTGATCTTTTAAGGACACCGTGTAGATATTGATTGTCAATTATATTATTCATTGTTGATTCTCTATATCTGAAGTTTTGATGATAACAAAATGATCCAAAGAACTAATCTTTTTATGAGTGTGCAGAAAGTTATTCAGAACCTTGTACAGAATGTTGGAGAATTTATTAATCATATATGTTTGGATGATTGATCTTAAATCTTGGATATTTTAGACCTGAACAAGTTTTTAGAGGAATTAAATTAGAGATATGTTCGGTCCGGATAATGCTTCAAAAGGAAAAGGAACACAGAATGTTTCCCAGAATGTTTTTCAAAAGAAAAGTTAAAGGATAATACATTTCCAGAAATACAGAACTTTACACAGAACCTCTAGAAGTTGCTCGGTTATTACGTATGTTAATATGACATGTGTTAAAGATGAATCTTTATTTATTTGAAGACCTAGCTCCGAGTTAATAAGTACATTTGGGAAATATACTTATTTGTTTCACTAAAGTCGGATTATATCCTAAGGGATTCAAATAATATTGGATTCAAAACAATATTTCAAATTTGTATAGAAGGTTTACTGGAGATAATAAATGGTTACGTTTTACTATCTATAAATTGGTTTCAAGACAAGGAAGTTATGTTGTCTGATTGGATCTTTATAGAAGCATATTCAAAGTAGATATTTGTGAAGGAAACCGAATCAAGAAATGAATTATCCTCTGGAAGATAACATGCGAGAATCAAGGAGAAGACCGAGATATCAGCAAGGATTTTCTCCAAAATTATCTTCAATGAGGATTGATCGTATCATGAGTCAATACAGGAAATCAAGATGGATAATGTTGAATCACGAAAATCAAGCAGAGGTTATCTTCTTCAGCAAATTCAAATCACTAACTGGTACGAAGAATTCAAATGCGGAACACACGAAAACAAGAAGAACGATTTTTTATTAAAAATATCAAAAGTTTATTTTTGAAAGTTTGAAGATAAGACGTCAAAGATATACATCCGAGATATTTGGGATATTAGCCTTATCCCTACAACGAAAGAAGAATCAAAACGTTAGATAAGAAGGAAGACTTGAACAGAAATAAAAGAAGAAGAAGATACAGAACTTACAGAGTTCACGAACAAGAAAAATTAGAGAGCAATCTAAAATTCAATTTCGATCAAATATCTATTGGATTTGAAAAAGAAGTCTCATTTTTTTTAAGTGCAGAATAGAGCAATTCTTTTCTTATTGCATCTTTATCTTTTGGTATTTTACAAAGGAAGCAACTTGTAGTTGGCTTCTAAGTTAGTTCAATTACGAGTGTAAACTCTGTAGATCGGTTGAAGCTAGTGTATAGCGTGAGAATCGAGTAGAGGGATTTGTACAAGTTTGTAATTGATTTTCATTGGACATAGTGAAACAAACCCAAAGGAAATTGGGGTCCCCGGCTCGGAGCTGGAAGAGTGGACTGACGCACAAGGCGGAACCACTATATATCGCTGCCTGATCTCTCTTCTCTACTCTATTTAATTTCATGCATTTCAATTATATTGTGTTATAATTGTTTATTTATTCTCACGCCTACAAAAGGTTAATTCGTTTGATAAGAGAGAAAAATAATTTTACAGAATCTTTTATAGAACCTTTTACAGAAACTTCGCGCATAATTTTTTTTGTGTTACGAAATTTTTTTATTAACAATCAATTCACCCCCCTCTTGATTGTTTTAACGGGACCAACATTCATAATGTGGATATTGTACTTAAAATAAGGAAGAAGATTAAAATGAAACAAAATTTTGGTATTCGCCACAATCATGAGTGTGATCTCTATTGTCGTAATGATAATTTTGTTTCAATGGTTAATTTTTAATAGTTGCAACTTTTGATTAATTTCTTAAAGAGTTTTATGTATTTGAATTGCATTGATTCATGATAATGGTTCATGTTAATTAATAACTAACTAACTTTGAAATCCAAATGATGCAGCTCATGTCCAAACAATATGACTCCTAGAGAAAGTTGTAATTGTTAAAATATCTAATCATTATAAATATAATGTGTTGCAATTGGTAATGTTTGTATGATTAGAATTCTTCTCTTTATGTCTCTCTTTTGTTAACAATATTATACACATATATCTTTAATATATTTAAGTGTGGTTTAATACTTGAAAATTTGCTATTCAAGTATCAAGACTTAGTTGTATCCTGGGGAAATTCCGCAACATAACTCTCACAGCAAACTTTGTGTGAGAGGCATAAATTTTCTAAGGAAAGCGATATCATTCGTGCCTCTAAGTCATTGTTATTCTCTAAATTTGTTTCATTAAAAATTCTTTCCTAACAATCTTAGAGAATTTACGATGGCTAGTGAAACAAATGCTGTTCTTAGAGTCATGAACCAAGATTTTGTCAAACTAGATTGATTTGATGGAATGAATTTCAACCGCTGGAAGGATAAGATGTTATTCTTGTTGTTTGTGTTGAATATAGCCTATGTGCTTGATCTTAACATTCAACCTATTCAAGATCTGAAGGAAGATGCGAATTTGGAAGAGAAGGCAAAGTTTGAGGAAGCCAAAAAGAAAAGGGTGGATGATGAATTTGCATTTAGAGGTCATATCCTTAATACATTGTCAGACAATTTATATGACCTTTACATGACAAGCAAATCTCCAGTGGAAATTTAGAAAGCACTAGAAGAAAATACAATATTGAAAGACAAGATACGGATAAATTTCTTATGTTGAAATATTTTGAATTTAGCATGATTGATAACGTCCCTATATTAGATCAAGTCCACGAGTTGCAAGTTCTTATCAATCAACTACATGACCTGCGTGTAGTTATTCCTGAATCTCTTCAAGTGGGGACAATTTTATCAAAATTACCCCATAGTTGGAATGATTACAGGAAGAAACTACTTCATATGGTTCAGGATTTCACCATTGAGAAAATTCTTAAGCATATACGCATAAAGGAAGATACTCGAAAGCGTGATGAAATGAATTTTCAAAATAGTTCTAAAGTGAACTATGTGAAAGATGGTGAAAATAAGAATTCCAAAAGGAAAAGAAAAACAAGTGAACCAAATGAAAAGAAAAGGTTTCACAAATGCTATAACTGCAACAAGAAAGGGCATTATGCTAAAGAATGTCGATTCTCAAAGAAAGCCAAGAAAGAAGTTACACCACTTGTTGCAAATTTAGTGGAAGATCAAGATGTTATTGCCATGATGACAAATGAATTCAAAGCCTTACATGTTGGAATGATCACTGAATTGAACATGGCAACAACAACCAAATCTAGAGAATGGTGGCTTGATTCAGGAGCAATGGTTCATGTGTGCAATGAGCGAAATCAATTCAAAGATTTCAAAATTATGGAAGACCGTGAAGTTCTAATGAGAAATGGTAATTCGACAAATGTACAAGGAATTGGAAGTGTAGATCTCTATTTTACATCCGGAAAGAAATTGAGTCTAATGAATGTATTATATGTACCGGATATGAAAAAGAGTTTAGTTTCTGTAGGTTTGCTATGTAAGAAGGGATTCAAAGGTGTAATTGAGTTGGATAAGTTTGTACTTATGAAAGGGGATCTTTATGTAGGGAAGGGACATGTCTGTGATGGAATGTTTAAATTAAGCATTGAAATGAATAAAGTAAATGATTCTGTTTATTTTGTTGACTCTTGTAATCTATGGCATGTTAGATTAGGACATGTTAATTTGCAAACAATGAAATATATGAATAGAAATGATTATGTAAAATTAAATAACATGGATAACATGAATAAGTGTGAAATTTGTATTCAAGCCAAAATTACCAAGAAACTTTTTCCTCATGTAGAAAGAAATACTCATGTTCTTGATTTAATTCATAGTGATATATGTAAGTTAAATGGATATTTAACTAGAGGAGGAAAAAGATAGTTTATAACATTCATTGATGATTGTTCAAGATTTACCTATGTATATTTACTAAAGCATAAAGATGAAGCACTTGAATCTTTCAATTCCATCTCGATCTTTAGGTTTTACTCCATATAAAAATGGAAAGGAAGAAAACCAAATGTTGAATATTTTAAAGTGCGGGGATGTAATGCCTACTATGAGGTTTTTGATCTAAAAAGGACAAAATTAGGTGCTAGAGCTTTAAAAGGAATTTTTGTAGGCTATGCACAAAATTCTAAAAGATATAGAATATTAGATTTGGAATCCAATGTAATAATGAAACTAGGGATGTAGAATTCCTAGAAAATAAATTCCATGGTGATCAAATTGACAATGAAATCACACAACAAGATACTATTACAAGAAACTCTGTTGAAAAGAATAGTGTAGAAACCAATGAAGAATCTAAAAGAGCCTAGAAGAACTAAAAGGTTAAGGAAAAGTAAAAGTTTAGATATCGGATTTATTGATTCTCAAGCTCTTTCTTTTTTAGTAGAAGGAAATAGAGGTTCTGTATTTTGTAAAATTTCTATAGTACTTAGTTTAGATGCTGATCCCAAAACGTATCAAGAAGCTATGACTTTACATGATGCGGCTTTATGGAAAGAGGCAATAAATGATGAAATGGATTCCTTATTATCTAATAATACTTGGGTTTTAGTTGATTGACCTCAATGATCTAAGGCAATTGGATGTAAGTGGGTATTTAGACGAAAATATAATTCAGATGGTTTTTTGCAAACTTTCAAAGCAAGATTAGTGGCAAAATGTTTTAAGCAACGAGAGGGAATTGATTATTTTGACATGATGCTCATGTTGCAGAATGACATCTATTATAGTGTTGTTGGCCATTACCTCCATTTGTAAATTATATGTGCATCAAATGAATGTCAAAACAACTTTTCTAAATGGTGACCTTGAAGAAGAAGCATATATGGAACAATCGAAAGGCTTTGTGTTTCCTGGAAATGAAAAGAAAGTTTGCAAATTAATTAAATCATTATATGGACTTAAACAAGCTAAAACAATGGCATGAAAAATTTGATAGTGTAGTATTGACAAATGGTTTTGTTCATAATAGTGCTGATAAATGCACTTATTCAAAATTTACAAATGAATATGATGTTATTACTTGTTTGTATGTTGATGATTTGCTATTGTTTGGAACCAATATGATTGGAATACATGAGACCAAGAAATATCTTACTTTACAATTTAAAATGAAAGATTTGAATGAAGTAGATACAATATTGGAAATTAAGAAATTGAAACAAAATGAGAATATTGTGTTGACATAATCATATTACATTGAAAAGGTTCTCGAAAAGTTTAAACACTTAGTAAAGAAAGAATATACAACACCTTATGATCCTCACATTAAATTACAAAAGAATACTGGAAGAGCAATAGCACAGTTAGAATATGCTAGTGCTATAGGGAGTTTGATGTATGCATCACATTGCACCGACCTGATATTTCATATACTGTGCAAGTTGTCAAGATTTACAAGTAATCCTAGTACTGAATATTGGAAGGCTATATCCAGATATTTAGTTATTTGAAGAAAACTGTAAAACTTGGATTAGTCTATGGTAACTTTCCAACTATACTAGAAGGTTATTCAGATGCAAGTTGGATAACAAATGCAATTGATAGAAGTTTAACTTCTGGATGGATATTTACCGTAGGAGGAGGAGCCATAAGTTGGGCTTCAAAGAAACAAACGTGCATAACTACTCAACAATGGAAGCTAAGTTTATAGCATTTGCTGTGGCAAGAAGAGAAGCGGAATGGCTTATAAATTTATATATGGAAATAGAGTTGCGGCCACAACCTTCGTCAGCCATTTCAATCTTCTGTGATAGTGAAGCAACTGTGTCTCGAGCCTACAGTAAAATTTATAATGGAAAATCTAGACACATAGGGTTGAGACATGAATATTTAAGAGAATTAATAAGGGGTGTAATTATAACCATTACTTATGTTAAGACTAATGATAACTTAGCAGATCCTTTGACAAAAGGTTATCTAGAGATCTTGTAAAAAGGAGTGCCGTTAAGATGGGTCTTAAACTCTTATAGTTGGAAGTGATGGGAACCCTACCTTATTCTAGCACATCACTAGTTTCAAGGTTCAAAGGGTAAAAACAAGTCATTACTAACTGAGTGTATTATAAATACAATAAGTTAAAAGAGGATGAGATGTAATAAACATTTCTTAATGAATAAATATTATATCTAAATCAATCTGTTTGATGTATTTACCTATTTGAACATAGGAGTGGTGCCGCTCCTAACAAAAGCTTAAGGAGTTTGCTTTTGTAAATGTTCATGAAACCAAGATGAGTACATGGCCTTTACTGTGCTATCATAAATCTACTATTTGAATGTGAACATGTTTATGTGTATGAAATCTTTGGTTGTGACACATAGCGTGGAAGTTCAAAGCAAAAACCAGTTATCACCCTGTTGCGACTTTGAGATTATTACTAAGGAATAATTCAAATCTAACGATATTATTCTTTAAGCATAAACATGGAGGTATTTGTGTGTGTACATAATCGATAATCTAGTGGGGGATTGTAGATATAGATTGTCAATTATATAATCCATAATGTGGATATTGTACTTAAAATAAGGAAGAAAATTAAAATGAAACAAAATTTGGTATTCACCACAATCATGGGTGTAATCTCAATTGTCGTAATGATAATTTTGCTTCAAAGGTTAATTTTTTAATAGTTGCAACTTTTGATAAATTTCTTAAAGAGTTTTATGTATTTGGGTTGCATTAATTCATGATAATGGTTCATGTTAATTAATAACTAACTAACTTGAAATCCAAACGATGCAACCCATGTCCAAACAATATGACTCTTAGAGAAAGTTGTAATAGTTAGAATATCTAATTATTATAAATATAATGTGTTGCAATTGGTAATGTTTGTATGATCAGAATTCTTCTTTATTTCTCTCTTTTGTTAACAATATTATATACATATATCTCAAATATATTTAAGTGTGGTTTGATACTTGAAAATTTGCTATTCAAGTATCAACACTTAATTGTATCATGGGGGAATTCTACAATATAACTTTCATATCAAACTTTGTGTGATAGGCATAAATTTCTAAGGAAAGTGATATCACTCGTGCCTCTAAGTTATTGTTATTCTCCAAATTTGTTTCATTAGAAATTCTTTCCTAACACATCGGCATTTGAATATTTTGAAAAATGCCACCAAATTTTTATTTTGCAATTATATGTAGACAATAGATTTTTATTTGCATATGTTTTTCCTGCCTGATGCATTTGCTATAACATATTTCTTGTTCGCTTTTTTAAATGTTGTTGTACAATCAAAATCTATTTCACAAAACATCATGATGTCATGTGAAGGGATCTTTTATTTTTTTTTCTTTTTATTATATATCTACTACTATATTAAAGCAAAACTACTTTATTTGACTCTAATATTATATTTTAAGTTTCTTTTATTTTATTTATTTTTTATTTTATACTCTTTTTCCCCTAAACAATAGGCTAAAGTTTAGCTATTAGTGAATTCTCCATCAGATTTTTTTTTTTTTAAAAAGATAGTAATGAGATTTAAATTCATTTAGGGATTTTGGTCTCTTAATTTTTTTAATACACGCATAGTAGATGCATTATTTATTTTCTAGAAACGAAACCAATCTCAATTTTCTTAATAGGAAAACTAAGAAGGTTTCAACTTGATTTAAAGAAAAATGACAATTTTATGTATATCGAATTTAATTACGTTTTGAAATGTACACGTTTCTGTTCTTCCAAATTAAAAAAACGTATCAAATTATTATATATATAAAAATATATTATAGGCTCCAGCAAGTTTAATTTCATGGATTAAGATAAAAAGATAATAAAACACGAGTTGTATGTTATTTCCAAATCATTCACATGTCGAAATCAATGATATGAAACATCTTTAGACGGAAGTGGAAGGTTTGAGTGAGGAGTTCAATGATTTAATTAATCAATTAGATTAGTGTGTTAAACTAATATGTATATACTTGCCGTTATATATATATATATATATATATAGCACTATATCATTTTCTATCACGCTTTAAGTTCATCTATTATCTATCTATTATTATAAAGGAATACATGCTCTTTTTTCACCCCAATTCTTTTTATTATTGTAATTACAATATTAACTCTTATATACAAGTAAACTTACCATTTTTATCATCATTAGTAGAATTTTATATACAATTATATTCATACTCGCAATGTGGGTGCATTTTTCAATAGTATATTATTCATCCTTATCCCAGAACATGCTGTTAACAAATGTTTGTAATCACTCAAATTTATACAACTCAAATATAATAATTATTAAGTAAATAATGTAAAATTTTTTAAAAGGTTTTAAGAAAAATCACAAGAATTACTCAGAAATTTCGCGACTAAGAATATTAAAATATGAATAATTTAACTATCGTTTAAAAATTTTAATTGTTATAAACAAAATTTCAAGATACCATTTTTCCATAACTTCTTGATAATACCCCATGAATATAAAAGGGTAAAATTCGATATGTATACATATATGAATGAAATTGAGATTCTAATTAGATGATAGTAATAATAAAAGTTATAAAATATAACATTTCTGATAATTAAAGAAATAAATTATGAGTAAATAAATAATTATAAAGGAATATACTAAACCTAAATAATTTAAATCTCAAGATGTTTCATGAAAAAAAAAAGAAATACCAAATCAATATAATAAAAAAACAAAACAATGTAGTTATATAATACATGCAACAAACAAATTTGAAATATGGAAACGATCATAAAATAATACTAACTTTCAGTATGCTTTACAATATTGAAAAGTAACAAGAAACGTCAAGCAGACATTATAATAAATACACATATGTAATAGGTAAGCTCATAAATAATAGATTATCAGATAATTCAAAATTACAATAGAAATGAAACATAATACCAAAATTTAACATAAAATAATCAGAGTAGCATAATGAAAGCATTAGTGGAAATAATAATAATAATAATAATAATAATAATAATAATAATAATAATAATAATAATAACTTTTGAATTATAAAATTTAAAGTTAATATAAAATATTAACTACCAATAAATAATTAAAACTTTTGTTTATCTAAGTTAAAATTGGCTTAATTAACTAGTATGATGGATGATTAATTTTGAACTTTGATAAGAACTTAATTTAGATAGATAATTAAATCAAGTAAATTAAATTATAGAATATAACTAGATAGATCAACATAAGCAAATTAATAAATAGATCTAATTGAAATTGAGATTTCAAATATTCCTTTCAATTTATCTATTTGCTTTAGTTATCCATTTCATGAATCAAATTCTAAACTCTTTCTAACCAGCAAATTTGAATTCTTTCCTTTCAAATTATCTAATTACTTCAATTATCTTTTCCAATAAATCAAATTTCATCATCATCTCTACTAGTTTTTAATCAAAATTCTTTTTCTTCTAATTTCAAATCTCTAAACCCTTGAAAATTTCAATTTTAATGTTTAGTAAATTTGTAAATCCTAAGCATAGTCTATTTTATGAATTAAATTATTCAATTGTTTACTATCATTAATTTGAACCCCTCTTCCTTTTAGCTTACAAAAAAATCCAAATTTCTTAAGTTCAATTAATTAAATATATAAAATGCTCTAACATAGCCATTTTAATCTAAATCTTACTCATTTAGTCCCCATAAATTTTGAAGTCATCTCCTTGTTTAAAAATATAAAATCTTATGTTTAGATTCAAACTAAATATTGATTTCTTACAAATAACTCCAAGATTAGATTGGTAATTCAATATTGTAATTGCTATTATATAGATCCTCAAATTATTTTCTAATTATTTCTAATACTTAAGAAAATGATATGAAAGGTTTAAATCCAAAGCCCTATCCACAAATATCCTTTAAATATCTCCACAACTTTATCTTTCCTTTGCATTTCACTTTTCTTCACCAGCCTCTTCCTTTCCTTTTCTTATCATCCTTTTTCTTCTTTCTTTCTTACATTTCTTCTTCTTCTTCAAGAATTCAAATTCTAAATCTCAATTACAAAGAGATTATAGGAGAAATAGAAGATAAAAAACAAGATAGAAGATGAGGATCATACATGTAATAGATTCAAAAACTTAGAAGAAGTGGTAGAGAGAAATCAAGATATTTGAGTTGTCTAAAAAGATAAGTTTTGTTATTTTCTTTAATTTAGTTGTTGATTATGCATGTATATGATGAGTTGATGCATAATATAAGTTGGACATGTGATAAAATTAGTAAGTAAGAACTATATTAGCATGTAACTAAAAATCTAGTTGTTTATGCTTGTGTGAAGCTAGGAAGTTGATAAAATGATTTTGATGATGATTTGTAGAAATATGTCTAGGAATATTGTTTGAACTTAACATGAACTTGTATGCTACTTCTATTATGTTTGATATGAAGTATGTGGTTTAAGTAGCGAATTTTGAAGAAAAAGACAAAAGAAAAATGTGAAGTTCTAGGTATGATATTTTAGTATTTGTATAATTAGAAAAAGTTGAATGGATTAATAGGTAGTAATTGATTTGAGTTAACATTATTTTCAAGTAAAAATAAACTTAGTTATCAATCTTAGATCAATATGGCCTAATAAACCTTAATGAGTTAAAATGAATTAGAGCTACTAAGTTTAACCAACTTAGGTAAGTTAAATTATGTTTATACTAATGTAACTTGAAATGTGGAGTAAATTAATAGAATTAACAACTATTAGATTTAACATAAGTTCTTAAATATAAAGTTCTAGTTAAATAAAATGCAATAGATGTGTTCTATTAATTAAATGTAATTGTTATATCTCGAATGTGAATCGTTGAATATGTTTATATACATATACATGTATGTATATGATATTAAGTATAAGAATTAAGTATAGAAGTATGTATATGTTTTTAAAACTAAGTTGATGGATGGTAAGTAAAATTAAACTAATAAAATAGACTTAATGGTTATAAAGTGACTTGAACTAAATGTTAGTCTTAAAATACACTTGATTTAAAAAGATCTAAGATAGACTTACTTGGACTAGATAAGATCTTATAAATATATAACAATGTTTTAGCATAATAAGTGAATATAACTTAGTAACAAAATTAGATTTAATATGGATTTTGAATATGATTTAATAATTAGATTAAGTGGTTGAGTTTAATCAACTTGATTAAGTTAAGCTAAAATAGACTTAACTTATAAATGACTTAGGTATGATTGTAATTAGTTAGCCTTTAAATAATAAAGATAATATATTGTTTCAAATGTATATTTGCTAAAATGAGTTTTTCTTTTCATATAAAGTAATAATTTATTAAAATACTTATATGAATGATAAAGAATAATGATGTTTTATAATAAATGAGTATAAATAAAGAAAGAGAATAATTTGACCAACAATAGAGACCTGTCTATATTTTGGTGGATCGATTTTTATAGTCATGGCGAGGTTCCTATTTAGTGTCTAATCTTTTTGATACAGTCTTTATTTCAATCAAGTGTAATTAATGACCTAAAAGTGAGTTTGAGTACTAAAATTCAACAAAGCATATTCTAAGAAAGCTATTGAGTATTTATTATTTTTTTTTGTAGGAGGAACATAATAATATTTGAAATATCTCAAAGTTTCTATGACTTGACTAGGATTATGGGTGAGTAACATTGACCTCATCACATTGTTTGTGCTTGTGACGTAGTTGCATATATGTTAATGTAAATATAATTGGCTATGCGTGGGAAATTAGGTACTCATATGCTATTTTGTGATTGTTTTGGTGACAACTCATTAATAAAAATGATCACACATTGTTTATAATCATTAAGTTTCTATTGTTGATGAGTGTTTGTTAATTGATATGGTTACTAAGTAATATAGAATAAATCTTAACCGAACCTTGAGCAAAATGGACATGTATTGCACAACAACATAACTTGCATTAGCATAGCTTTCACGTCATGTATTAATACTCGAATTCCATGGTAATGCTTTGGCAAGTCTAGTAAATCTGGTTAAGGTTACCATAGGATTATCTGCCCCATAGGAACTAAGTAGGCACCTAATGACGTTGCCTGAGTTGGAGTCAGCTATAGGATATTAATACTTAGAGAGTTTCTCAGGTTCTAAGGTGAAGTTGAGGTTATGTTAATAAAATGTATATATAAATAACAAATGATTTTAAAAAGAAATCATCATTCCTTAGTTCTTTTTAAGATGAAGTTGACGTCATGTTATCAGTATGTCTCTATAAATAGCAATGAGTTTAAAAAGAAATCATCATTCCTTAGTTTTTAGTCTCTCTTGGGTGTAAATGACTTGAGCTGGTTCTTTAACCCTCAAGAGAGAGTATAAATCTCCATTGGTTTGGATTTCGATTATCAAACTGTGCATATCTCATATGGTTTAGTGTTGCATTACATATGTTTGTTAAATATACTTGTTTGATAATTATTTGATGTGTGGTTTGATATTGTTATTCACTAAGCTGTGGATTAGCTCATGCCCCTATAGTTTTTATGTAGGAATAACTCATATCGGGAACGGGCTAGGAATGTTTAAAGAGATCTCCTTGGGTGAAGTTCTTAAAGATAAGAAGATAAACTTAAAATGTAAATAATATGTATACCATATAAGTTTGAGATTTTGTAATTGTGAAGATGAACTTAAAATATGAATTAAAATGATTGTATAATAGTTTGAAACCTTATATTATTTAGATTATCTATCCTATTTTATTATTTAGTGGGGATACTGATTCTTTGGTTTTGGTGGACTATGAGAAATAGTACTTCCTTAGTTATTAATATGTAGTTACACAAGTAAAATTAGTACAACAAATATCAAGTAGAGATTTGCAATTTCTAACATATAAAATGATTTTTATATTACTGGTGTACACGTGGTATGATAACTTCAGGTTAATTTTATTAGACCCTTTTTTAAGGTATGGCAATGTTATTTTCCAATTTCCAAAAAATATGGAATAAAGTTGCCTTTGCTTATGATGGTAGAATTTACATATTATAAGGTATATATTTTCTCAACGTGCTTTTATAAAACTAAGTGATAGAGTTCGGTACCTATCAAATTTTAAGTGGCTGGCATTTGTCTTAGTTTTTATATATAAGGGATGATATTATGAATGGTATTTGAATTTTGGCAAAATATGCAATTAGTTACCTGGATTTTAAAATTATCAATACAGTACTTGGACTTTAGAATTGATTAATTTAGTACCTAAAAGAATTTGATAGAGGTATTGTTGGCATGCACAAAAAGTTCTTTCAAGTATTAAATTAGTCAATTTTAAAGTTCAGCTATTAAATTGATTAATTTTAAATTTCATTTTCCTAATTGTATATTTTGTGAAAGTTTAAGTACCATTTGCAACATTAATCCTATGTATAATGAATTATTACAACTAGACTGCTTTTGAGGTGTCAAAATTTTTATCCACTCTCTTTTCTCTACAAGCTCATAACTCACCTTCTTGTTTAGCTATAGCTTTATTTTATGTTGCGCTCGCTTAAAATAAAACTTCGACCATTTTGATTTCGCCTTCCTAACTTGTTAAGTAGAGTCGTACCTTAGAATCGTACCACCACTCTTCTAATGCCAAATATCGAATCATATCCTAAGATTATTAGCAGCCATGCACTCTATGTAGATTTCAACGCAATAGTTATATAGGAATGGATGATGATTTGACCAATTGAAAAAAAAATAGAGGCGATAAAGAAAATGATTTTAAGAGTGTGTGGTAGAACTTTCAATTTTCTAATAATGTTTGATTGCAATAAATAGACAAGATAATAAAAATTGAATAGTATATATAAGGAATATTACATAGCATAATTCATTTGTATCGTGTTTAGTATGCATAGTACTAAATAAGGATTTTTGTGTTGACCATTTTTTTTTTTTTTTCAAAAGTATATACTAATACAATACAATGAATTTGACTTGTGTAGTGAAATACAATGAAAGAAGAATTTGTCTTATCCTCTATATGATACTATTTTTCTTTAAATTTGTTTAGTATTCTTAAAGTCTATTATCCAATATCCAATAAACATATAAACAACCAAATACATTACTAGAATTTTTGTTTGGTCTAATCTCACGAATTCATACGCACGTTAGTTTTATCAATCTAACCTAAGGGAACCATGTAAATTGATCCGAATTGGTGGACTAACCTATTTAACTTTAGAGAAAAAAAAAAGAAAAAAGAGAAATGGAAAAAGAATCAGGTTATGACTGAAAATTTCCATCTCATTTAAAGAGCTCGGCCCATCTCTGGAGCCCATTAGTCTGCACTTATAAATAAGTTTTAACATTACCATTTCGAGTTTTGCTTCTCAACACAAAACTCAGCAGGAAACAACTCGACTCTATTGCGTAGCTCGGTCAGTGTCTCTGTCCCTCTCTTCTTATTTGATCTCTCTTGAATCCGTGTTCTCACAATTTTGATGGATTCATTATGTTTTAGGGTTTTCTTTATACATATCTTCATTCAATTGTCATGGTTTTTTAGATCTGAGATTCATTTACTTTGTAAAAATTAGGTTTAATGTTATCTAACACTGTATTTTGCATCTTGGTCTTTTGCTCGATTATGAATTTGTCTTGTTATTGTTGTTATGGAGTTTCAATCTTTCTGGCTAATATCGATTTCTGTACATTCTGATTTATATTTGTATATCCATTTCTCCTGGGAGGTCAGTTTGAGCAAAGCATTTAGGGTTTCTGGTTGCCAAAGTTGTAATTTTTGGTTTCGTTTTTTGCGGTGCTTGTTATGGAAAGATATTGTGGTTGCTGCTTTTTTAAAGTGAGATTGGCTTTGTTTAGTCAATCTAGTACGTACATCGTTAGGATAACCTTAATTGTTGTAAAGAGAGCTGAACCAAGAGTGTGAGGTGATCTACAAGCGCATTGGATTTAAGGCCTTATTGTTCGTCATTTTTTTCTTCATTAATTGCTACAATTATAGCTGTGCGAGTGCATTTAGAGGAAGATTTCAACTTCTTTATCTCATTTGTGTCCCAAAATTGCTGCAGCTCTATCATGGCAGCAGCAAAGATCATTGGTGGAATCACAGCTGCTTTTGCGGTTGCATATGTATGTGACCATACGATTTCTAACAGCAAGATTTTTGGAGGTACATATTCCCAGGAATATCGTTGGATTTGTTTTCATAGTAAATTAAAGGACCGCATTTGAAAACTTTTGTCATTACAGTGGGACTCCCTTTGTTATAATATACTCTTTCATGCCTTTATAAAGCGTTTTGTTTGGTGAGAATCTATATGGTTCTGAAATTTATTATGAGCTGTCTCCATACTTCTGAAAATCTCATTAGGAGTTACAATGTTATATGACATGGGGTGTTAGGACTTAGGTGTACAGCTAACACAAATTGGGTATCAATCTTAGGTTGAAAATTTACAAGGGTGTTTGATATAATTTACCTTTTCTTTATATATTTTTAAACTCTTTCCACATGATTTCTAGGTGGGTTTAAATTTGTTTAATAATATGTAGGAACCACGCCCCATACTGTGTCGAACAAAGGATGGTGGGAAGAAACTGATAAGAAATTCCAGGCTTGGCCAAGAACTGCAGGACCTCCAGTTGTGATGAACCCCATTAGCCGTCAGAATTTCATTATCAAATCATCTGATTCTTAAGGTGGTTGCCTGTTTGTTCAGCTTTCTGTTTGATATGATTTAGCTGAGTTTCCACTAAACTATAGACTTAGACAAATTTTCTTATCCCTTGTAGTCAGCATTCTTGTTTTGGAGCATGATATTGGAAGCCTGCTCAATTGATTCAATAACCCACATTGGGACCATTCACTCTTCAAGGAGACTCTGGATTGGTTTTTTGTCTTTTGCTGTTTTAGTGTTTATCTCCGATTCATCATACTTATGTTCATACAATTAAACCTTTATGCTTCCACATTTATTAATTTTTCTGCAATTCATGCATTTATAATTTCAACTCCCAAGAATTTCATTTTATACTCTAGGAATAAGATGATATTTATGTCTTTGTTGTTATGGTCTGTCTCCAACCCATCATATTTATATCCATACAATTAAACCTTTATGCTTCCGTGTTTATTACTGTTTTTGCGATACATGCAATTGGCTATAGTTTCAACTCCTAGAATTTCATTTTATACCCTAGGAATAAGATGATGTGCTCATTTATGTCTTTCGTTGTTTAAGTGTTTATCTCCTATTTATCATACTTATGTTCATACGATCAAACCTTTAGTATCCATGTTCCTTTTTGCGATCAATGCAATTAATTATAGGTTCAACACTAGAATTTCGCTTTATACTGTAGGAATAAGATGATGTGCTCATTTTATATATTGTGTTTCAATTGTAAGTATTTAATAAATTAGAAGCATTTCCTATGGGTTGAAAGGTCAAATTTTCCATGTGTCATAATCATGAGGATTTTCAAAGCTATGCTGTCAGGGATTTCTTGGGGCATTTGGATCATTGATGATAATCTGTAGGTTTCTTCTATAAGCTATATTTTGATTATCTCCTCTCTCTCTCTCACAACTAAACTCAAAATTCAACTTCATTCGGCAATTCATCCATGTGTGTCTCTCTCTCTCTCTCTGACACACACACACACACAGAGACAGACAGACAGACAGAGCTGAACGGCTTCAATTGCTGTCAGGGATTTCTTGGGGCATTTGGATCATTGATGATAATCTGTAGGTTTCTTCTATAAGCTATATTTTGATTATCTCCTCTCTCTCTCACAACTAAACTCAAAATTCAACTTCATCGGCAATTCATTCATCTCTCTCTCTCTCTCTCACTCACACAACACACACACACACAGAGCTGAACGGCTTCAATTGCTGATATATCCCCTACTTTTCAGTATGGAGTACAACACTCTCCAGTAACAAGCAAGAATTAGAATCGCATGTCAACAATAAAACCCTAGAACAAGTAATATGAATAGAATAATATATAGAGAACACAAGGAAGTCACATATATATATGTATATTATATTGAATTTTATTGTCAAATAATCTGATTCATATGCCTTGTAGTTTGCATTCTAGTTTTGAAATCTCATGCTGGAATGTTGCTTGCTCAATTCAATAACCCACATTAGGATCATTCTTCAGGAAACCCTGGATTGGTTTTATGACTTACTATTGTTTCAGTGGTATCTCCAATTCATTTTACTTTTCTTCACACAATGAAACTTTATGCTTCCATTTTTTTATTATTTTTCCTTGCGATGCATGCGAGTGGTTGTAGTTCCAACCTTAGGAATTTCGTCTTTTTGCCCCAGGAATTAGCTAGTGTGGTCATTTATGTATCGCATTTCAAATTTTAGTATGTAATCAAATTGGAAGCGTGTCTAGTTGAATGGTCATGTTATGTTCATGAGGGACGTTTGAAGCTATATCACATCTGGTGATTTATAGGGGCATATGGATTCCTGTTGGTAATCTGTGGTTAACAGCTCGACATGGCTTTTTTGAGTAAGCTGTTCGTTGGATGTTGTGATGACTGATGAGACAGACATAAGGTTGCAATCGCAACTTCAATTAATATTATAATTCGGGAAGTGAGTGTATGAAAACAGGACGATAGATGGTAATGGAGTAAATTAGGTTATTATTGACTCAGTATATCTGAATGAATGGAGGAGAAAGTTCTGAACCTGGAAATTCTACCTTTCTTCACTTGCATGGAGAGGTTAGTGCTTGTCTTTTCTAAAGTCAAAGAGACATGGCATCTCCAAAAATATATTGACAAAAGAGAAAACATCGATGGTGAAACGCATGGTTAGTAACCCTGAAAATATAAATATTTAAATATAAATGATATGAATTTTAATAGGAAATTACCAATGTAAAATTGCATGTTCTAACAGCGAAATTGTGTATAGTGTGTGTGATTTCAAAGGTTTGATATATTTTTAAATCACATGTTTAATATGCGATTTATTTGTTTATATTAAAATCGCATATGATAGATGTGTTATGTATTTTGATTTTGCGTTGATATTTTGATAACTAATTTTATGTAATTAGTAAATTGTTGATTTGGCTGAATGAATTTGTCATATACGTTAAGGGTATAAATATATAGTACATATGACTATTTTAGGATAGTTAATTATACAATTAATACATATTGACTGTCAATTATACAATCAATTAAAAATCAATTAGAAACTAATCCTGAATAATAAAGGAAACATTATCAACTAGATGCTAATTCGTCCTTTTTACGTTGGTGCATATATATCATACATGGCTAGCTTGGATGATGGGGCATGAAATGGACCACTAGCAATGGTATGACTCAAATGTTTGAAAACTGTTTAGTACTGTTGATGTAGATCTTTATTTGGCTAGATTATAGGTTGTGCTTAATGTAATTCCTGATGAGCTCAATGTGCTTGGTTTTATCATGCTGTATTGGATTGTTTACAATATCGATAGCTCCTGTGCTATCACGGAAGAGCACCATAGGCTTCTTAGGACCAAATCCACGCTCACTTAATAGGATTATTAGCCAAGAAATTTCTATAGTTGTATGATGAAGAGCACGATATTTAGCTTTTGCACTACTCAATGAAACCACATTTTGTTTCTTACTTGTCCAAGTCACCAAATTTCCTCCAACGAACAACACATACCTTGATGTGGACTTCCTATCCAACTGGGATCTACCAAAATCAAAGTTTATGTATCCCTTAATCTCTAGATGTTTGTGCTTGGAGAACCTTATCCTTTTGCCTGGGGTTAAACTTCAAATAGGCTTAGATATGATTTACTGCACTTATGTGGTGGTTGCTCGAATCATGCATGAATTGACTTACGGCGCTAATTGCATAAGATATATTAGGTCTAGTGTGGGTTAGATAGATCAACTTCTTTAATAGTCTTCGATATCTTTCCTTATTCGTTGGAAATTAATCATGGTATATTAACAGGCCATGATTTACTTCAATGGGAGTATTCACATGTTCACAAGTAGAGCTACCAGTCTCAACCAAAAGATTTAGTGTATACTTCCACCGTGAGAGGAAGAGTCATTGCTTTGATCGTGACACTTCGATGCCAAAAAAATATTTGAAAGTTCTCAAGTCTTTCATTTCAAAATTTTTGGCTAAATGACTCTGGAGCTTCTCTATTTCTTGAGGGCTACTACCTGTGACAATCATATCATCAACATAAATAATAAGCAAAGTAATATAATCACCATTTCTCTTATAGAAAAGTGCGTTATGTACCCTATCTTGTTTATAGCTAAACTCCATTGAGTTGCTTAACCTGCTAAAGCATGCTCTTGGTGATTGCTTCGATCCATACAAGGCTTTTTTTTAGTCTACACACTTTGTCTTCTTTTGGTGTAAACCTCGAAGGAGGATCCGTGTACACCTCTTCTAACATATCACCATGGAGAAAAGCATTCTTCACGTTAAATTATGTTAATGGCCAACCCAAATTAACTGTAAGAGAGTATGTGACACTAATAATGTTTATCTTGGTCACAAGAGCAAAAGTCTCTTGATGGTCAATTTCGTAAGTCTGTGTGTACTCTTTGGCAACCAACCTAGCTTTGTACCTTTCAATTGTCTCATATGACTTTTACTTCATTGAGAAAACCCATTTGCATCCTATCGCCTTCTTTCCTTGAGGAAGCTTAATCATCCTCTAAGTAAAGTTCTTCTAGAGAGTTTCATTTCTTTAACCATAGCAGATTTCCACTTAGGGTCTTTAAGGGCTTCCTAAAAATGATTAGGAATAGATACAGAAGACAACTAAAGTGCAAAAGTAAGGTGAGCCTTAGATAGGCGGTGACAAGAAACAAAATCAGAAATAGGATAAGCAATATAGGAGGATGATTTTGAGAAGCCTAACCTATCTGGTTCGTTCCTTATGATTGCGAAGGGGATATCTCCTACCTTAATCAGTTTCAGAAGTTAAAGGTAAAGAGATTTGTACCTCAAAATTAATCGCAGAAGAGTCATCCGATGTTATGGTAGTATCATTGAGAGGAGTGTTGGAGCTTGGAAGTGATACGACAATGGTATCTTGCCTTTGCATCTTTTCTTTAGGTTTAGACACAAGCACTCCTAAATCTGTCAAGTCCTCATCAGCATTTGGCATATGCAACTCTCCTTTATCCAAATAAGTCGAATTAGTTGAGTCCTCTCCTGAACCTCCTAAGTCCTACCCTTGACCTTCTAAAATCCACCATCCTTTTTTTTTTTTTTCTAAATCATAATTTTTCCTCTTCCTTACTAATGATCTCTCCTTGAAGAGAAACCATGGATACATCCCTAGAAAAATAAGACTTATACTCACATAATTGAATATGCATCGATACATAGTATTTTTCCGAAGGAGGGTTGAAACATTTATATGAACATAACATATACAACCAAAAACTTTAGAACAAAGGTTTAAGGTAGAAGGAGAAGAGTGAAAAAACGGAATAACATTCGCGAAGGTGTTTGATAGTTAATAACATGTGCAGGCATTTGATTTATGAGGAAGATAGTAGTCATGACAACATCAACCCATAAACGTTTTGGAACATGCATGGTAAAGCATAAAGCCCAAGGTACTTCAATGCTCCGTATTTTGTTATATTGTGGCGTGTATGTAGATGTTGTTTGGTGGAGGATTCCATTTTCTTTTAATAGATTAGCAAGGGATTGATTTACAAACTTACGACCATTATCAGAATGAAAAACCTTCACCTATGCATTAAATTGTGTGGGAACAATTTTTGAAAATTGAGGAAGAGCATGCAAAACATCATGTTTAGATTTAAGCAAATACACCTAACTCACTCTACTATAATTGTTAATAAAAGAGACAATATTTATGACTCGAAGCAGAAGAAGTAGAAAAAGGACCTTAAACATTTGTAAAGACACAAACAAAATGAACAAGACTTTTATTGAGACTTATTTTGAAAGTTACACGATGATTTTTAGCATAGATGCATTGTTCACATCGTAAACTAGAAACTGGAATTTTTGAAAATAAATGAGGAAACAAACGTTGTGAATAAAGAAAGATGGGTGACCTAAATGACAATGCCATAATTGAATTTTTTTCTCTATCATTCGTTTCCCATGTTACTTGAAAAATCGATTTTATTTTTGTTGTAACTCCCTTTCCCCTTCCAAGACCCTCTCTCTCTCCTTACCAATGCCAATCGTCATATTCGCAAGATTTTCTTGAAACACACAATAGGTAGAATGACAAATTCTACCGTATAATTAAGATTTTTAGTAATCTTGCTAATGGAAAGAAGATTATTAGAGAGGGTAGGTGCAAGAAGGGCAAAAGACATGGGAAGTGTGGAAGAGAACGAGACATTCACGACCGTTGAAAGTGGCATAGGAGTCCCATTTGCAACCTGACTAGACTTTACAGATGAGGGAATTAGAGTGTCAAGGAAGGAAGAATTACTAGTCATGTGATCGGTTACCCTTGAATTGATAATCCAATTGTTAGTAGCAATAGAAATAAAGGCCAAACCAAAATTACCTTTCTCAGAAGACACTTGAGTTACATGAGAACTAAAAGATGGAGAGGAATCTATTAGAGCAATGTGAGCAGGTTTCTTATTTTTCTTTTTAGCTTGTTTTTGTTTGTACCACTCTGGATACCCATGTTTCTTCTAGCAAACATCTTTGATATGCTTGGTGTTGTTACAATGAGTGCAAAAACGAGACTTGTTTTTTTGGATCGCAAGTGTTGCGGCCTCAAACATGGTGTGGGAAGAACGAAGGAAGAGTAGTGAATATTCTTGCCCAATGCTCTGATATCGAATTGTTAATTGGGCTGAATGAATTTTTCATATATGTCAAGGATATAAATATAAAGTACATATTACTATTTTAGGATAGTCAACTATACAATTAATACATATGACTATGTCAACTATACAATCAATACATATGATTATTTTAGGATAGTCAACTATACAATCAATTAGAATAATTGGGAACTAATCCTAGCTAATAAAGGAAACATAATCAATTCGAATAATACAAAATATGTGTTGACTTATATGCCAATTTAGTATTTGCATAATTTTCTTTGGTTGGTAGACACTTTCCTTGCATAATTGTTGGAAGAAATTTTGCTTGTATTGCAATTTAAGCACGGTGAATCTTTTGCATGATAATTATTTTCCTTTTTAAGATTATCTTAGCTTGCTTGAAGCGAAAATGTACCGTGGACCATACCTGTGTTAAGTGATTAGAACTACCCTATTGATAGTAATGTATTATCGAACAAATCATAAAGCGCTACTTCCAACAATTTACATTACCCTAATTCTAAATGATAGATCTCTCAACATAAGCAGCTAGCGTTATCTAAATCCGTCTACTAACTAGTGGCTCTACTCATCTTTCCCTATACTTAAAAAGGTAAGTAGAAGAAATTCGACCCTCAACTGAATTAGAGCAAAGCGATTAATAAAAACACTAGAACGCTTCAAAAACCATTTGCACATGTACTTACGGATGAGAATTTTCTAGCATACCATTTTGCTTGTGGAACACTAATTAACCATACTTTTGTATGCGGTTACCGTCTCTAATTTGAGTGGGACTTGGTAACTGAGAATATTAAGAGAGTTGTACATGACTCAACTTTTAGCTTATACCGAGAGAGCTGTAGCTCACTTAATTATTCACTGAGAGAGTTGCAGAAGACTCATGCAAAGTATGCTGGAAATTGAGATTCTTACAACAAGATCTTTAGGTTCTGAAGCCCATATCGCGTCGTGTTATACACGAATGAAAAATGATGCTGTCATTAATAGGCATTCAAGAATTTACACATTCAATTTAACTAGAACCATGGCACTGTAATTAACCCGAGCATTCATCAATCTCACACATTATTGTAATACTCCACAAATTAGTAATACTATTTAGTATCATTCATTCATATACCACGAGACAATCATAGTCAATTAAAGTATCAAGTAATTCAGCAATTGATCAATCAACCAATAGAACAACTTTAAATTCTCATGTCGTAGTTACAATATGTGGTTCCATAGGATATTCCTAATTGTTAAGCGAGTAATCTAGTCTATCATCCTCAATGCATCATAATGTTACAAGAGAAAGGAGGTACTCACCTTGAGTAGCGAATCTTGATATTTTATGCCACACCTTGTTAAGCCTATGACCTATATTAAATAAATTAAATAGATAACTCATGATAACATAGAAACAATAAAGGTTGTTGTATTGTTATTTTGTTTTTATGCTGTCAACTTCTGCACTATAATTTACTCATTTCTTATTTAATTTTAATGAACTTCATATTGTCGTGATCTTCTATTCAAGTACTATTACATACGTTAGGATGGAAAGTTGACTACATTTATGAAATTTTAGAATTACCCTTTGAATAACTGGACACAATAATGCTTTAATTTGCGTATAGATTTATAATTTAACCCTCAAGAAACTATATAAAACAAGCTATATTTCTTTTCTAACAATTTGAAAGCATATATTTAGCATGTTAAGAATCCTAGAGGATTTGATTTGTCTGAATTTAAAAACTGAAATGGTGGCTAAAACGAAATCGATGAGTGTGAGAAAATAATGAGGTTAAAACGGAGGGGCCTTATAGAGCTAGTACAAAGTCTTTCGAGTTATATTTTTTAAATGAATATTTATCTAGATATACTAAGGTATATTATCAAAGAGTCCGAAAGTGGAAGCTCCTTATTTCAAGGTCCATATAAACGATAATTTAAAAAAAAAAAAAGATAAAAAATTGGTCAAAAACCTTACTGCAAAATTTCCAGTTTGTCTTTTCGACTTATGTTGCTCATATCTGGGTCAATTTTAGCTGGAATTACGGACGTGAGTAAGCGTTTTGAAGGTCTTTAACTCTCTTTTCTATCGGTATAAGCCTTACACCATTCATATGGGTTTGAAAATGCTGAATTCCATATAACAATCTCTGTTATCACATTGTTGTAATATAGTGTTATTTATTCTATAGTTTGTAATCTACCCTTGAGCATATGCTGTATATGCACTTTAAATTCATTAAGCGCTTGAGATGCACGTAAGTTTTTTTTGTTAAAGCTATAAGTTAATGTATTAGAGTATTTACTCTTTTATGGGCAGTTTTTTTTGTTAAAGCTGTGTACCTAACAGGTTAAACAAGCAATTTACATAAACATTGCTTTATTAGACAACCTTATGTGTAATATATCCGTATATTATACATGGTTGGGAGACGTGACATGTCATATTTTAACATAGTATATGTCGGGTCTTTACACATACTTATCCATACATATTGATCCTAATCCTTTATTAAGATATTTTATTATGATATATCAAGCTTAGGATATCCATATATTTTCATATCCCTTTTTTTATTTTTATAATTAAAAATCTATTTTTTTTTCTTGACTTCATATCATCTGCGTAAAAGAATTATTGGGATATTTTACCCTTCCCCTGTTAATATAAATTTCGTCCTTGAAAATTACCAGTTATCTCAAAGAGTTAAGGGTAGTTTTGTCTCATGGTGTCTTCCAACTCCTAGGTGACCTCTCGCTCTATCTGTCCATTCCACCGAACTTTTACATACTTGATTATTTTCTTCCTTAGCATCTTGCCTTTCTCATTCACTATCCATACTGGATACTTAACATATGTCAGATTCGGTTGCATTGTCGGAGGATTCACCTCAATCACTGTATCTAAATACATCCACACTTTCTCAAGAGTGAGACGTGAAAGATATTATGTACATCTGCTAAACTGGGGGGGGGGGGGGGGGGGAGGGTGGGAGGGCGAGAATTAGCCAATAAGCAACTGGTTTAACTCTCTCCTAATTTAATCCCAAACCTAACAACTCCTTTTGTAGGGAACTTTAAGGAAAACGTGATCATAAACCTCAAACTCAAGTGGTCGTCTCCTATTATCTGCATAACTTTTATATCTATCCTGAGCTGCCTTCATATGTTGTTTGATCACTTACACTTTATCTACCATTTGTTGTATCAGATGAGGACCAATCAAGGCTCTCTCTCTAACCTCATCCTAATGTAAAGGTGACCAGCATTTCCGACCATATAGTGCTTCATATGGTGCCATTTGAATAGTAGCCTAATAGCTGTTGTTATAGACAAACTCTGCTAATGAGAAGTGATCATCCCATTTACCTCTAAAGTATATGGTACAAGCTTTCAACATGTCCTCAAGTATTTGAATAGTCCGCTCAGATTAACCATCTGTCTGGGATGAAATGCAATATGAATTGCAACCTTGTGCCCAATGCCTCATGTAAGCTCGTCTAGAATCAACTAACAAACTAGGATCCTTATTTGAGATAATCGAAACTGAAACTCCATGTAGTTTCACCATTTCTTTAATATAGGTTTTGGCCAGTTCTTTATAGAACAACTAACTCTAAGTGGTATAAAGTGAGCTGATTTGGTCAGTCTATCTACTACAACCCATACTATCTCATGCCTTGTTGGTGTCCTTGGTAGTGCTGTAACAAAATGCATTGTGATGTTCTCCCACTTCCACTCAGGAATAGGTAAGGATTGTAATTTTTCTCCAGGTCTCTAATGCTCAATATGAATTTGCTAGCAAGTAATGCATTTAGCTACAAAATTTGCAATCTCTTTCTTCATATTATTCCACCAAAGATATTTTTTTAAGTCCTTAGACATTTTAGTACTACCATGGATGTATTGAATATGTCAAAGAATGAGCTTCCTTTAAAATTTCCTTTCGTAATTCAAGTTCATTAGGTACCCATAATCTATTACCATGCCATATTATACCATCCTCACCTATCTTGATTTCGAGTCATTTGCTTATAGCCAAAGCCTCTAGGATGTCCTTTTGCTCTAGATCATTGAATTAGGCTTCCTTAATTCTCTCACATAGGGTAGGTTGTATTCTTAAACTAGCAATCATAGTTTCAACCTCGTCCATTGTAACCTCTATATCAATTCCCTTAAGATCCTCTAAAATCTGGTTTTGATTAGTGATCAAGGCTTCCATACCCATATATCTTTTTCTACTGAGTGCATCGGCTACCACATTTTCCTTCCTTGGATGATATAATATCTCTAAGTCAAAATCTTTAATCAACTCAAGCCAATGCTTTTGTCTCATATTTAGCTCCTTTTGAGTGAAGATGCTTTAGGCTTTTGTGATCTGTGTATACCTTACATTTATCTCCATGTAAATGATGTCTCTACTATTGCAAAGCTAAGATCATCGCTGCTAACTCGAGATCATGTACTGGAGAATACCTCTCATGTGGTTTAAGCTATTTAGAGGCATATGCAATCACCTTACCATCTTACATCAATAAGCATCAAGTCCTTGTATCGAGGCATCACTGTAGGTTGTAAACTCCTTACCACTAACAGGCAAAGCCAACACTAGGACTAAAACTACCTCTGCTTTAGCTCTCGAAAACTTTGTTCACATTTATCAGTCTACTAAAACTTCACATTTTTCTATGTGGGTTGTGTCATTGATATGGCTATCCTAGAAAATCCCTCGACTAACCTCGATAATAGCTTGTTATATCCTAGAAAACTACGTATCTTTAACACATTTGTAGGTTGCTACCATTCGGTAATGGCTTTAATCTTTTTGGGATCTATAGAAACACCCTCTTAAGTTGTAATGTGTCTGAGAAATGTGACTTCTTCCAATCAAAACTTGGATTTGCTGAACTTGGCATATAATTTATGCTCTCTTAGTCTCTGCAATACTAGCTTAAGATGGTGTTCATGCTCCTCCTGACTTGTTGAATATATCAATATATCATCAATAAACACTATATAAAATCTATCCAGATAATCCTAGTATACCTTGTTCATTAGGTCCATAAAAGTTGTAGGGGCATTCATAAGTCCAATTGGCATGACGAAGAGCTTGTAATGTTTGTACTTGAAATTTATGCTTATGATTTAAGATTGTAACTATAAGATCTAATGACTAAGGTGTTAACGATTGTTACCTGGTACGAAATGCCGTTTTAGGTATATCCTGCAGTTTGATCTTCAAGTCAATCTTAGAAAATACAACTGCACCACTGAGTTGATCAAAGAGATCATCGATCTTAGGTAAAAGGCATTTATTTTTTATCGTGACCTAATTTAGTTCTCTAAATCAATGTAAAGTCTCATATTTATGTCCTATTTCCTTACAAATAAGATCGTTACACCCCAAGGTGACACACTTGGCCTAATAAAACCCCTATATGACAAATCCTATATTTGTTCCTTCAGCTCTTTCAATTCAATTGGTTCCATACAATAGGGTGCCTTTCATATAGGAGTTGCTCCCGATACAACATCAATTCCAAATTCTATCTCCCGATCTGGTGGTAGCCTGGTAAGTCATCAGGAAAAACATCTACATAATCTTTCACTATAAGCAATACATCAATGTCCGATTCTTGCTCTTCAACGGTAGTAGCTGCTGCCAAAGGTTTCTCCCATACTTCCATTGTTGGCATACTATGGGGTCAATGTCTCTCTAAAGTATGAACAATCTCTTTATCTCTAATATCATATCTTAGTATTGCACACTGACATTCGATCGTTACATTGTATAGATTCAACTAGTTCATGCCTAAGATAACATCAAAATCAATTATAGGCAAGACAAGCATGTCTATTGGCATACTAACATTATCAATTAATACATCAACACTTCTACAAACCTTAGTCATCATGGTTTTACTGCCAAAAGGAGTATTCACATACATGGTACAATTAGGTAAAGCTTTAGCCACCAATCCACAAGCAACCATAAAATCTAAAAAATGGAAGTATGAGTGGCACCCGTCTACTAGTACATATGTGTGTTTAGAGAAGACAAGGAGAGTACTTGCAAAAGTGTCAACTAAGGTCTCCTTATGTTGAAGTGCGAATATCCTTACGTTCAATTTTCTTTCAAGTTTAAACTCTAGTTTCTTCTACTTTTCGTTGCACTCTGTACTATAGTGTCCTCTTTGCTTATATATATATATATATATATATATAACAAAACACTGGTTTGAAGGTTGGATTTTACACTCAAAGCTTTAGTATCCCTCTTGTTTACAAGCAAAACATGCCTGATGGTTCCATTTACACTCCCCTAATTGGTGTGGGCCAAAGCATCTAAGGTACCTTTGACTAATAGATGGAAATGCAGACCTCGTTGGTGTAGTTGAAAGAGATTTACCAGTCATCATTTTCTTGCCTCCGTTCTTGGATCCTAGCCCATGTGGTTTAGACCCAAATGATGGTGGCATGGGCCCTTTACCTGTCATCATAGCTCTGGTAGTCTCTTGATACTTAATTTCGTTACTACCATGCTTCATTAATTTTGCCTTGTTCACCAATGTTGCATAGGTCCTTATCTCAAAAGCTCTCGTTGCGTGTCTCAATACGGGCTCAAGTCCATCAACAAATTTATCAATTTTTGTTTTCTCACAATTCATAAACCCTCCTGGAGTGAATCTTATCAATCTATTGAACTTAGCCGCATATTCCGACATGGATTTGTCACACCGTGTCGAATTTAGTAACTTAGCCATCATGTTGTCCCTGGTGGAGTTAGGGAAGAACTTTTCCAAAAAATTTTCTTTAAACGTCTCCCAAGTGATCTCTCTCTCCATATTCTGACTCGTGCGCTTCCACTAGTTGTTTTATCCCCTTTCAAGAGGAAAGCAATTTATGATCATCAGGTATGCCATAGGCAGTGAATGCCTTCTTTAAATCTTCCAGCCAAGCATCTGCTAGCATAGGGTCTGATCGGCTAGCAATAACAGGAGACACCAACCTTATAAATTCATGAAGCCTAACTCCATGTCCATGAATTGCACCACCCTGAGGTACACCTACCTCAGCTCTTAGCTGAAATTGTTGTATCAACTATTGATGTTGCTTTAATATTGTCTGTTGCTACTGTTACATCTATTGTTGTTGTTGTTGCATCTGCTGCTTTTGCTAATGCAACATAGTCATCATGTCTCTCATTAGATCCATCATTTGATCTAGATTCCTAATCGACATTTGAGGGGTCGATTATAGAGGCGGTGTAGTCGGAGGTTGATCTTCCAGCTGATGTCTAGTCCTAGCATTCCTATATAGTCTCCTATCTATCTATTATTTAGGGAAAAGAAGAACACAAGTAAGTATAACCACTTTACGTATAAAAAGGAAGATCCTATTATTGTCTAATTCGCTTGTTACTGTACTAGGAAGGTGTCATTTTACCTAAGTGCATTCTCAAAAGGCATTAAAAAAATAATGTCCACAAAATCAAGTAACACAAATAATCCAATTTATACCAAGTTTAGATAAAAGCATAATGAATTAGGTCAAACACTTATAGGATAATAAGGTGGTATCAGAGCCCAGTTTCAATTCCTCTCTCACCTTATTATCCTATAAGTGTTTGACCTAATTCATTGTTAGATAAAAACTGGGCTCTGATACAACTTAAACTGTCATGCCCCTAAACTATCTATAGCATTAACAATTTGCCACGTAATCTACTTTCGTAGAGCATGTAAGGCTATATTACTAAGTGTGTTCCTAATCAAATTTTAAACTCATGAAAACATTGAATTAGCCTTTTAGAAATAATTATGTTAGCCTAAAAAATAAGTAAATTTAAAAGACCATAAAACTTTATTCTAATGGATAAAATAGTTAGGACACTAAGGCCCATAAAAATGTCATTAAAAAACTAATTGAAATATAATTAACTACTACGTCCCTAAGTTTTGAAATCTATATAAATAAAATATATGAAAAGTACTGATCCCAAATAATCAACTCTCTAATAGTAGTCTTCTACGTCGTACGCCCCAAATTTAGTCTCATCCTCATGTCCAAATCCCCATGAATCATATAGAGCATTGGTAACATGGTCATCGGTACTTGAAAAAGGAGTGCGCCAAAACCCAGTACATAGTAACACAACAACATACAATATGTACATGTATTTCTATTCTAATGCAGCAAGCATTAATTTAAATATTTAATTTAAGTGTAACAGGCAACATAGGATTACTCATGACTCCGAGCAACACGACGAGGGACTTGAGTTTCAATACTACCACGACAATATTAGGGATTAACAAAAATAGCTGACCTTTCGGCCAAAATAAAAATAAAAAGAAATAGCATCGTCTAAGGTTCACAGCTGTTGTTCAAATACCACCGTTACAGTCCATCTATATTGTATAGTCTACCGAGACCCATAATTTCTAAACTATGCTCGGCATAACTTCTCTCTGTTTGGATGACCATTACATCTGATACTGTTCCCCTTATCAATTACCTGTCGAGCAATAAAAAGATAGCTCAATCGCCTAACTGTCGTGTCAAGATATGAGACCTTAACAAAGATGTCGCTCTTTGGCTCAAGATGACCAAGCACAAGCAAAACACATTAGTAGCCGAGTTTAAATATTAGTCCAGTTATTAAATTCTGGCCCTAACATGCAACAAGCATGCCACTACCACTATGTATCTATAGCAGCAAAGCTCTGGCGATGAACATAATCAAGTATAAGTGAGAGATTTTTTTTACAGTAATAGTTATGTATTAGCATAAAACAGGTATAAACAATTCTATTAAGTTTCATTTCCTAAATTATTTGACCTTATTATTTATCCTTAAGACACATAACCTTAAGATTTTAATATTCATAAATGGTGTAGAATGAATTCAAATTTTAAAATTTAAATTATTATTTGTTTTCCTAGAAATCTATAACAATTTATTTAAGGCTAAATTTGCTAGGTTATTATAATTATAATAGCTTTCTAGCTATTTATAGTCGGTTACTTAGATTCTCGATGTCACTTAGGGTCGATTCCTAATAGTGAAGTTCCTTGTAAATTGTCTACCCCTAATTTAAAAAGCATGTCATTGAGCACAATTTCATAATCATTCAATTGACTACCATATGTTATTATACGATATTTACTAAGAAGAGCATTATATTAATGTCTAATCACAAATGAAACAAATCCCACATCTCCATGATGGAGTGTATTTGAAAACAAGTGATGACTCGGATGGCCAACAAGCTAAGTGATTGTGAGAAATGGGTTCACAATTCATGTCACATATATGTGGAAAGATTGAGAAAAAGAAGAGTGCTAGCGCTCATTGTCATCCATTGCCTAATGGGAGACTGGAGTTTGAGGTTATTTAGCTCCAAGATTCATTTGCAATTGATATGGGGGAATTTGACATGTAGCTATAACACTTAGGGCTTGATAGGAATACCACGTGCTCATGCACGTACTAGCATTTTATTCCTTGGTAAGAGTGTGGATGACTATGTGTCCATTTGGTATATAGTGGAGTGAAACAGGACGACTTACAAACATGTGGTTAGTCTTGCTCTAAGTGCTAGATTTTAGGAGAAGACTGATAAGGAAAAAATGCATGCACCCATCCCTAGAAAACAACTTGGGAGGCCAAAAACTAAATGAAGGTAGGAGAAGGTGAAGGTAGTAATCGATATAGGAAGCCTCAAGAGTGATGTATTGGAAAAGTGTGTTATGCGAAAGCACAATTCTAGAGGTTGCCATATGAACAATATAAGCAAAGTATTTTATATTTCATGTATTTTACTTTGAAATCAAAATTATTCCAAGTACACTAAGCTATTGATGAATTTGCAGAGAGGGAGTAGCAACGTATTAAGCAATGTGACTGCTGGAGGATCTGGTGTGCGGTCCCCTTCAACGAAAGTGTTAGAGAAGGAATGCTCTCAAAATAAGGCCTTTAAGGTATAAAAAATGTTTGTTACACCTTAAGATAGTATGTATGCGTGGTTGAATATAATATTGAAATGTGTATATGTATTTGGAATCTAGTCAATTGAAAGCATGGCCCTCCATCAGCAAGTGTGGGATATACATCCAGGTTCTCATAGTTGTCCCTTAGTGTGCCTGGTCAACAAAAACCAACACCACAACCATCGTCGTCTAACCCAATGTAGCCACTAACACATCAAACAACATAGCTACTAACGTAGGCAACAAAAGAGCCACCATTGTAGCAAACAATATAGCCCTTAGCCATCAACCATCTTTCATTGGTATAACCGCATAATATCCCTCATTTACATCATCTATGTGTAACTCTAATATGAAAGTGAGAGATGATTTGTTTTCTTTTCTTCTGTGCAAATTTGATTACAAGTCTGATTTCTTATTGTAAGCATGCCACATTTAGGAATGCTGTTCTCCTCATAGCACTAGGAGAGTAAAGAAAGCTTGTGTATCACACCGACATGGAGAGTGGTTAAGCATACAACTTGCTAGGAGGAAAGAATAATTGCAAGCGAAGATGGAAGCAACTTAAGCTAAGAAGAGAAGAGAGAAATTGGTACCAATACGCAGAAAAGACCGTATACAAATGGCAACTTTTGTTGGAAGAAGTCTACTGAGCTTGCATTTGTCAATTTGGATGAAGATAGCGATAGCGGATGAGTCAGCCAGGTCATGACTCAAGAAAGTCAACTAAAGAAGAATTGAAAAATATATTTTGTCATCTTTTGCTTTTGTTATTCTATCTTTTGAGGTGATGCTATAATTTGAATGACAAGGGAGCTTATTTATGACCATTGTTTGATACCGTTTGCTTGATTTTAGTAGGGTAAGCCATATGCCCCTATGTATAGATTAGTCATTCTAGATGACATGATGAACTTATTTGACATAACATTAAGCTGTTAATGGAATAGATATGTTTACAATCAGATTTCTTATCCTTAAGTTCTTTGGTTGAGTTTAGTTATTTGTTGATTAATTACAATGTGCAATTCAAACTTCTGTTTGGTCATTGGCATAAAATGAAGTAATGCCAGACATAATATGATATTGGAACTTAGCTAAGTTGCTTTAGTCAAGTGTCCACCTCTTTTAAGATTTGCAAATGTGAACTCATTATTCGATACATGTCTATGTCATGGTTATTGTCTATTATCTCAAGTAGCCATGATGTTAGAACGTTATGTTGGAATATATAACAATACAATCTATGACATTTCTCTACAAATTTTGGTCTCTTTTTGGTAGAACCTCAAATTTCTCTCCACTCTTTAACTACTTCTACCAGTTTGCACAATTGCTTGGAAGGGGAAAGAATAGTAAATCAAATTTAATTTTTATGATCTAGAAAGGAGACCTGTATATGTCATTAAATATGTCAACTTTCATTCATTAATCCATATTATAAGGAACACAATTGACATCGGAACATAGCTAAAATTGATGACAAATCTACTCCATCTTTTCAAGTTCATCCAATTCAAAGCTTACAAAATTCAACATGTAGCTACAATTGATGAAAAATCTACTCCTCCTTTTCAAGTTCATTCCTCCAATTCAAAGCCTATAAGACACCTACCACAGATTAATCCCAACTCATGAACAAATTAGCAGGTACTTGTACACTTGTGTTGATAAGTGAATCCTTTCGATCTCCTTCTTTGCATTAGGATGAGTCCCTAATAATAGCCTTTGTAGCAATAAGTTTTCCTCCACTAACTTAACCCTTTCGAATCTAGCTTACTCTAACAACATGGCGAGCATTCGCTTCTTCTTTCTTAACTCCTCTATAGCTTCTGATGATTCATGTTCATTAATGTCACCATCACGATTCCATCGAAAAAAATTACATCCATCATCTTGGCAATCACAGCGTTCTATCATCATATGAAATGTGTGAACACTAAGAATGTAAAAAAAAATAAATAAATTAGGCCTTACCAAGTTGTAATTTGGACATCTATAGAATACCCGACCTTGTTCGTCTTTGTCCTTGCTACAAATAATCTAGCCTCGTATCCACATTTGGATAGCACCATTGGCGTTGTTACTCGATTGATTAGATGATCGAATACAAGAAGTCAATTTCATCATATCAATAAAATCAAACCTGCTAACAATGCCAAGTCAGGTGTCGAAGGTTAAAAAATTAGTAAAACAAAAAGAGAAAAAAATATGAACAAAAATCCGATGCTTAGGATTTGAGAAATCGTCCCATTTACCTATTAGTTTTCACTTCCCATCTTCTTCTTTACGTGTTTCATGTGGCAAGTGTGCTTTACTGTGTTTGAATTTTTTTTTTCTTTTGGATTTGAGGTTTGGGAAATTAGCGTTTCTCATAGTGGATATGTATATATCGTTTCTAACGGGTTTAACTTGCATTTTAACATAGGTTTATGTTTTTTGTTCCTTCTTTTTATTTTAAAAGTTGATCCAATGAATTTACTAAGAAAAATGTGCATTGGGGTTTTTTTAACATTGGAAATCCCACGTGTTACTTAGACATTGAGCGGTTATGACACGTAGGATGACGGACTTAACAGAGTTAATTCAGGTAGCGTTTGCATCCTTGAAATGTGTTTTTAGGTAACAAATTGATATTTTAAAAATTCAGGTAGTATTTTGGTCATTAACCTTAAAAAAGTATCACATTAATTAAAATCATTATAAAATTCTCATAAATATATAAGATGTAATAAAATTGTAATTGCTAATGGATATAAATAAATAATTTTAAGATTAACTTAATTAATGCTTGCCCCCCCCCCACCCTCACCCTTGCTCCCAGTCATATAATCCTATGTCCGCCTTTGTACACACCCAAAAAACTTAATTAGTGAACTTTAAGTACCTTGATATCATCAAAACTATTTAAGTAGTAGAAAAAGGAATGAGTAAAAACCATACATGAGGACATGAAAATCCTTGCATAAGAAACCTATTTATGATTAGTAGAACTATCAAATGGCTAGTGACCTTTTAAAAAAACATATAACTTGTGTGATGGAATCTTTCATATGAGTTGGAGGAGGAATTTGTTGGGTTTTGGATCCAATATATATGAGCCAATAACAAATAAAAATAAAAACTATAATATCTATATATACTCTAAGCAAAAGAAATAAAAAGGAAAGTTGGGAAATTAAGGAAAGAAAAAGGAAGAAAAGAAAGATCGGTGAAAAGGAAATAAAAACGAATATGAATGCGTAGGAAATTATATATATATGAAAATTTACTGCTTTAGTGAAAATTTAGTTATCGACTTGTATCGCTTGTGAGAAAAAATATCGTAATATCATTATTTATTGATAGTAAAATTTTTATGTTATGGTCTATAGTTTTATTATTATTATTTTCAAATTCAAGTTTTTTTTTTTTTTTTGTTTCGGTTTATTTTTGTCCATCATGTATAGGCGATTATAGCACATTATTTTTTCTAACTGCTTACAACGAAGGGTAGCCAAATATTATAAACAGTGGTACATTTCACACGGTAACAAGACCTAAAGGCAAAGGCTCCAGATATACCAGCTAATTTATTGCTTTTTACAAGCTTTGCTTGTGATAGTAGGACGAATCAAGGATTAAATTGTGTGAAAGATTTGCATGATATTATTGATCATATAGTGTTAG
This sequence comes from Combretum micranthum, assembly GCA_024138025.1. Taxonomy (NCBI): domain Eukaryota; kingdom Viridiplantae; phylum Streptophyta; class Magnoliopsida; order Myrtales; family Combretaceae; genus Combretum; species Combretum micranthum. Next base: position 291,333 of record JAMXBD010001380.1, on the reverse strand, counting down.
CAATTGAAAAGAAAATCATATAAAAATATTTGTAATCGCTCATTATTGTTTTCTTGAAATGTTCGCTCGTCAAACCACTAAATTGTTCAGATACTACGTCATACTCATTATAAATCTTTTTTTTTTCTCTCGAATTATCTATTTATTGATCAGTTAATTTTATACATGATGAAAAGGATATTATATAATTTTTTTTGTTTTACTTTTAATGTCTTGCCTTTTCCGTTCAATATAGTATTACGTGCTATCTGTAATTTTAAATAGGAAAAAAAAAAAAAATACATTTTTAGTCTTCAACGTTTTATGATTTTTCTATTTGATTTATATACCTAATTTTATTTTATTTATTTAAGTCCTCAACTTTTACAAAAGTTGACAAATAAAGACTTTTTTAATACTATTAGTTTTTTCCATTAATGTTTAACACTTGGTATCATTTCATTTGTTAGAAATTATTAACTTAAATAAATGAAATAAATGAATCAAGAAAAAGTTAACAAAACAATAAAAAATTTTAAAAATCAGAAAATTAATTGAACAATGAAAAGACATAAAGAAATTGTCTTTTCCAATTCAATTTAATAATGAATATCATTATTGATAGCTATTTTCATTGCAAAGTGCATTTGACATCCTCTTGTAATTGATAAACTAGTGTCACGTTTGGTACGCACGAATGATTTAGAATGAAATAGAATGGGTTTGAGAATGACAAATCCATTCCTATATTTGGAAGATTACATGCAATAGAATGTCCAATAAGTGTAATTTTTGGATATGTCCTTAGTAATAATTACAAAATAAAAATACATGATAAGATTAAAAAGTAATTACACTACATATAATTAATAAGAGTAGAATGAAATCACGAATCCGCCTTTGTGAAGGCGGAATCGAATTCCCCTTCAAAGTCGAAATCGTCCATTCTAACTTCTAAAACGCTTCCAAACGTTAGGAAAAGGAATGGAAGCTGAAATCGCAATTCTATTATGACCCATTCCTACGTACCAAATATACCATAAGAGAAATTACATGTTCAAGTTACATGAGTGTTGCAGTTGGCGCTATTGTATGATAGCGATCCAATAATAATAGATGCACTTTTCATGAAACCATGCACAATTATTTAATCATTAGGCATGTCAAAATATTTTTATCGAACAAAATTATGCATGAAATGGAATAAAAAGAAAGATAAAATTTCAAAGTTTTTTCCACTTTAAAGAATAAGTATAATTGAGCAGCGGAATCTCAATTAAAATCGATTTATTACTGACGGTTTCAACTTTTGAGTTTTTGAAACCGTCAATATTAATTATAGGCTACACTCTATTATTTGTAATTAATTGTCGGTTACATTATTTATTTATATTTACTCTATTTATTAGTTGCCTTTTTAGATCTTGTCTTTTAGAATTCCTCATGTAATAGTATAAATAAGCCTTTAGGTTTGTCTTTGTAATTAAGAAAATTTGATATACTTTTTGAATCCTATTGAAAGAGTTTTTTCTATGAAATTACAATTGTTTATCAATTGTGTGATTAAGTTCACGTTTTGAGATTCATTCGTTGAGTGTTCCTGTTTATCCACGCTAACTCGCTGTGTTAGATTGGTATCAGAGCACGGTGAGTTCCTGTAAAGATGTCAGGAGATAGCAGTTTAGGAGGCGGTCACGTCCTCGACTGTGCTTGGGATGTAGAAGTCCTGCGAGCCAAATCCTTGGGTCGAAGGTCGATATTGGAGAACATGGATAAGAGATTCCAGCATATGGAATGGTACTTTGATGACTTAATCAATCGATTCGATGCGAACAGGAACATGAACGGTTGTGGGAGTTGACTAAGGGCAGAGTATACGCGTGGCGTTCCTGTTGTTGTGAATCGTAGGTGTCAATATAGAGGTAAGATTCGTAACTTTGATGATTATTACGAATATGATTATGAGGTGGAAGTTGAGTTTTTGTTCGAAGAAAGATAACTGTAGAGAAGAGGTAGTGATGATGGTAGCGGATACCAAAGGGGCTATTATAGGTATGATCAAAGAGATTGTGACAATCTCTGCCAAAATATAGATATTCCATATTTTAGTGGAGAATTAGGGATTAATAATTTTATTGATTGGATTGACAAGATTGAGTAGATTTTTAAATATATAGAAATTCCTAAAGAGAAAAGGGTAAAATCAGTGGTTTGTAGATTGAAAGGTTATGTTTCTACTGAGTGAGAGAGATTACACAAAAAGTTAAGTCGTGAAGGAAAAATACCTGTTAAGACATGGTTTAGGATGAAGATATTATTAGAGGATGAATTTCATCCTCTTCATTATGAGGAAATCATATCTCAACAAGACCAAAGATGCCATCAGAAAAAGAAATCAATGCATGATTATCCTGCAGAGTTTATGACATCGACGCAAAGTAGTGATTTGAAAGAGAAAGATGTTCCTAATCCAAAAGAAAATGGGAAAGAATACATAAAAGAGACTCCTACAGTAGAAGGAAAAGCTGTGGATAAGAAAATCGAACATCCACCAGTTATTTCAACTAAACCTGATAAAAAGGAGTTAGTTCCTAGTATACCACCTGTAATTGTCATGGAAGATACCGAGACTCCTGAAGTCATTGAAAGAAAATCTATTAAAACATTAGTGCAAGAGAGGAAAACAAGTGAAACAACTATTGTTGAGTCTGAAGAGAAGGCCAATCTTGTGGTGACATTGAGTGTTGAGGTTGTAGATGGTTCAAGGAGCTTGAGGGTGGATATACTTCAAAGTCCCAATATGGTCGATATATTTTACTTTTTACTTCTTAACATTCATTTTTGCAGATTCATATTTGATCCTAGAGGATACTTATTTTATCTTCACCACCAGGTGGTAAAAAAAAGAAAAAAAAAACTATATCCAGAAGAGAAATCGAGGTCGAGTTCTTTGTAGGTGGAAGAGAATAATGCAGTAGCGGAATCCCAATTAAAGTCGGTATTTATTACTGATGGTTTCAACTTTTGAGTTTTTGAAACCATCAATATTAATTATAAGCCACCAGCTAATATTTCCAATGTTAATTGTCGATTACACTATTTATTTGTATTTATTGTATCTATTATTTTTCTTTTTTAGATCTTATCTTTTATAATTCCTCATGTAATAGAATAAATAAGCCTTTAGGCTTGTCTTTGTAATTAAGAACATTTGATATAATTTTTAAATCCTATCGAGAGAGTTTTCTCTATGAAATTGTATAGAAATTGTGTGATTAAGTTCACATTTTGACATCAATCGTTAAATTAATTTCTGTTATCTAGCGCTTTCATGCTGCGTCAAAGCATTAGTATTGAAAATTCAAATAGTTTGTGGTTGGAAGAGGATGATGATAAGGAAATTCGATTGTGGAGTCTAAACTTTATTTAATGGGATAATAATAATTTTATAATCAAATTGGAAAAAGACAGCTTTCTTATCATTTTTCAATTAATTTTTTGAATTTTTGTTATTTTTAATTGTTTTGTTAAGTTTATCTTGATTTATTTATTTCATTTATTTAAGTTAATAATTTCTAACAAATGAAATGGTGCCCAGTGTCAAATATTAACGGAAAAAACATACAAGTTAAAACAAGTCCGTGTTTACTAACTTTCGTAAAGATTGAGGACTTAAATAGGGAAAAAAAAGGCTTAGAACTCAAATAGAAAATAGTAAAACCTTAAAGATTAAAATTTTATTTTTCCCTTTTAAATACCCGCCAAACAAAAAAAAATCTTAAATAGAAGCACTAATGCATTGAGATAATGAGGAGGATTTGAAGTAATTTCTTTCTACTATAACTAATTTTAGATTATTTTGAGCAGTGATAACTAACCTGACTATTTAAAAACTTAAAAAGTCTTTGCGTATATATATATATATATATATATATATCATTCTAAACATTCATACTGGATACGACAATATTTTTGAGACTAAAAGGTGCCACTCGATAATTTTGCTTATATTTATTAATGATATAGATATGGAGTATGCCTGGGAATACATGATTACTTTCACTTGGTAAAGAAGTAAGGTAAGGTTAGCATAACGATGTTTTGATGAGTCCTTTCAATAAATTAAATAGAGAAAAATTTCAACCTTTACATGCGTATTTATTCGCAAAGGTTTATAATAAATATATGGAAATATAAGAAACACAATTCATTGAAAATCCTTAACATATATCTGAAAAGTACTTATCACAAGTTCTTTATATAAAATACATTATACAGAATTACTGAAGATAAAGGGAAGCTAGAGGCTATCTATCTAATCTGAATTTTTATCATTCATGTCGCTTTCGCTCTTAATAATGATCACAACACCATTCCATATATGGCCATATAAAGGGCAACGCAGCTTATTGGGACCATGTTGTCTCAATCTGTATATTTTCAGGAAATTAGACCATCCGATCCTCTAACACATCATTTAACAATTAAATCGACCATAAAGTTAATCTAATATATGCAAATTTGAATGCTTTAACAATTTATCAATATGTTTATCATCTAGTAGCATCTTCTCTAATATTTTATATGAAAGATTTTAGATTTGAATACTTCTTCCAACTGTAATCGTCAGGAAAAAAAAAATATCTTTAACAATTTGTGGTATGGGATGGATCCTACAAAACAAATAAAATGGATGGACCATAAAATCTTACATTGGTCAACATACATGCATGTTAAATTTCTGGCATTTAGTAGATTGGAAAATGACAGAGAGAGGATCCCCGGCCGTCCCCCTCTTATGCTATGTTACAGTTGAAAAGTCTTCTAAAATTGACGGTTCCTTGGACTTGACGGACACACCTTCCACATGATGAAATTCTGTCTCTTTAAGAAAATTGCACAATTGTACTCCTTAAAATCCAAGCCACACAATTTTTACAAGACCAAATATAAGAAAAAGCAAGTTAGTTTTGTATGTACAAGCTGGAAAATGGATATGTTGGAAGAGCAAGTTGGTTATGCGAGCAATGAAATAGCTTATAGATAGTTTCATTAACCATATTGTTCGTAAAAGCCATAGCAATTGCAAACTTCATATACATATAAAAGAAGACAAAAGGAAAATAAATTGAACGAATGTTATCTTATAATCACATTGTTTAGTCAATTGTATATCAATTCGTTTTTAACCTTAAGGTAATATATGGTTGCATATTTTTCATGATACTTGACTAGATAAAAGTCATTATATGATATTTGATTTACAAAATGTATTGGAGATTGGATAAACACTCTCTGTCTCCTCGAAAAAACTTACAATTTTTATCCCTTATATTTTATGACACAAAAATATTGAAATTGTATAAAAATAAAAGCTCTTAATAAGAATTATTAACTCAAATTCTTAAGATATTAGGTTAATGGATCTTCCCTCTTATAAACCATTCATATAAGTTTTATATTTTTCATGTGGAATTTTTTCAACTTCACACTTGCACTTTAACAAATCTTCCTTTAAGTGTGAGTTTCTACAATAAGCTAGATCATACCCCTCCTCCAATAAAAGCTTATTAAATTGACTCCACTAAACCGGCTTTGCAAGTGGTCTGCTCCTACCAATTTACCATACATGAAGGGTTTCACAAACGAGTCATACCATAAAGCTCTTCTTTCCACATGAAGGACCAACACTGAAAGTTTCCTAGCCGAACCATCGCCTCTGATTCCAATTGTTAAGAGAGGAGAAAGTCTTAATAGGGAGAAATTCTTCAAATACATTTTGTAAAGGAATATATAAATGAGTTTGACACCATATATAACTAAAACCTTAAGGTATTAGGTTAATAGATCTTTCTTCTTATAAACTTTTCACATAAATCTCATATTTTCCATATGAATTTTTCCAATCTCACACTTACACTGTAACAAGAATTTTGTCTAGTATTATCCAATCTCATCCTATCTAGTTCCTATAGTCACGCAATCGACATGAACTTGAGTTGAGCCATTCAATTGGGTTAGCCAGGTTAGAAGTGATATTTTTCTGATTTTATCTTAAACTCAGAGAAGCTTCAATTCAGGTGGAACTGGTTCACCAAATTGGTGAAGCCATGACCCAGCCAGACTCCAACGAGGGTTGTATTGCATCTTCAAGAAGATAGCTTTACCCGCATCTCTTCAACGTGCATGAAGCTAAGGCTTCGTTTATATTCCTAACTTATTTGACTATTTGCTGGAATGTCTTCGTTTATACAATGTATCAAATAATAAACGTGTTCCAAGTCCTATACATGCGGTGATATTGTGGGAGTATCAATTGTTTTGCAAATTGTTACGAGGTAACAACGCTGGACAAGTGGCTCACATGACTCAACAGAGATCTTCACTTGTCTCCATCATTTCTATAGGAAACATGTGACTTGTGAGTTTGGGATAATACATATAGAACTTGTGCAGAAACGTCAATCGCAAAGGATAACCATTTTATGCCAATTCGTAGTGGTCATATCATAACTCATGTGCGGTGCCGACGAGAAAAATTTTAAAATATTACAACCTTATTGACAATACGGATATAATATAGGGTTAATTAAAAAAAAAAAACATGATCTGTGTTTTTGTTCGATTTATAAACAAATGATTTGTGTTATTTTTTTGATAAATAGATGACTTGAATTTCATACAAAAGTATCGATATTATTTAATAATTTTAGAATGACACATGTTAATATTTTATTAGACATAAGAATTAATTATATATTTTTTTTCTCAATTTTATCATTTTAAAATATAAATTTTAATATTTTATTTATTTAGCTTTATTTAGTAATATTTTTAGAAAATTAATTTTTTTAAACCAATAAGACTTTAACACACATCCTTCTAATAGTAATTAATTATAATGATACTTTTATATGAAACTCGGATCACTTATTTGTCAAAAAATTAACAGACATCATACATTTGTAAATTGACAAAAATATAGGTCATCTTCTTGTAATTAACTCTATAATATATATGCACACACACATGTATTTAAGGTATATTATACACAATGTGACTCATAATAGTTTTTTTTTTTTTTTTTAGTGATCATAAATACAAAAGGGAAAAATGTCTCTGAATGTATAAAAATTACTCCTTAATTAATAAATTGACATTTCGCAGAAGCTCGCCTAAACGGTATTGAGGTGTACAATTTTGTTTGCAAATTAAACTTGTCCTATGCTATGGAGAGAGAGCACTGTTGTAAAATCACAAAGATAGATGCAATCATGTGACTTTAAAATTTGAACCACGCATGATCAATTTGTAGTGGTAATATCTAATGAGTGGTAAGAATTAGATTTGTTAAGATATTACAACCTTATTCACATGTACACATATAGGTGCAGTTTAGATTGTCTGATTTTTATTTATATTTCATCTATATCATATCTCATATGAACCAAATCTGCATCTATATTTTATCTATTTCTCATTTACATCTGATCTATATCTCGTCTGTTTGAGTTGATAATGAATAAAAATATCTGTTTTTAATCTTTTTATTCTTGACAAATAATCTGTTTGAAAACTATAAAATAAGATATCAAAACGACCAAAATAAGATGAACCAAATACATTTATAATATATTTGTATAAGTGTATATGTATATTGTTTAATACTCGATGGATCACATTTCCCTAAGATGTCACAAACACCGAAAGAAGTTTGACTAAGAAATAATCGTTGAGCAGAAAAGTTGTCTAATGAATAAAAGTTACTCTTGGGTTAAAGCTTGGTATATTGCTAGGAGCTCACATCAACTTAACGTTGGTTGTTTGTGATTTGAAGTTGTCGTATGTTCTAGGAATTGCATTGCTGTAAAATCACTAAGATTGAGAGAGATACATTCATGCGACTCTAAGATCCAACCATTCGTCGTCAAATTTGAATATGTTTTCTACCCTTAAAGATGAATAGAATTAAAGTTGCAAACGAGCCAAGCCGAGCCGAGCTTTTAGAGACTTAGGCTCGGCTCATTTAAAAATTATTGAGCTTGAGCTCTGCTTATTTATTAAACGAGATCGAACCGAGTCAAGTTTTTTATCAAGCCCATCAAGCCTAGAATTTAAGTTCAAGTTCAATTTATTTAGGTAGCTCATTAGTTGGTTTGCAAGCCTAAACTAAAGCTCAAGCTTGACTTTTTTAAATAAATGAGCTTTACTTTTGACTCGAACTTGACTTGTTTACTAATCGAGCTCGAGCCGAGCCATATCTGAAGCGAGTCGCACTCAAGTAACTCACAAGTAGTTTTGCTTGTTTGCAGCCCTAATTAGAATCCAATCTAAGATACAGTATTTTCCATAAAGTTTGAAATGGATTTTAAGATACATTTAATACTTTTTGTAGTTCAAGCCAGAATTTGAGAGAAGAATCCAAAATAACCAAACACATATCTTGTAACTTTAAATTTATCTTAACTTTTGAAGTATTAATTATGTATTTCATCTGATAATATTATTATTGTTCTTTTTCAAATGCGTGTCGAGGTTGAATTTTCTTCTATTGGCTTAGTTTACTGGACATAATCGTTAGAGCAAGTAACTATGTACTACGCACGTAATCCGGGTTTTGCTCTAATAGGTATTTATATTTACCAAGCCAGTGATAGAATTTTGTAGGCCATCAATATCATGACCATGCATTTAAGTAAACAGATGGAAAAGAAGATTCATTAGGTATTATATGTCATGTGTACATGTGAAGTTTGAATACTATAAAAACTTGTAACAAGAACAATAAAAAGAAATAGTAGTTTTAAAATAATTACCACTTGTGACTTATACATACTATATATGAATAATTATGCAATTAGTCTACGTCAATACCATATCATATCAATTACACCAAGACATTATTTAAAAAGGCTATAGATCATTGTAGTCAAGTGGTAGAAGGACTTATCTCCCAACCAAATGAATAAGATTTGATTCCCTCTCTCACAAATTGTACCATATAAAATTAGTTGGAAAGAAAAATAATAATAAATAAAAGGTCATATAATTGATATAATTACATTACACATACGCTTGTAATTTCTTTTTCCTACTAAAAAAGATATTCACTAATACTAATCGTATCAAAACAAATGTCATTATCTAGTAACTTGTGAACAAAGAATATGGTACACTCTGATAATCATGGAATATTAAAAGGTAAATCACTACTAGTGGCACTTCCATTTAATGATTATTTTGCGAGCCTTAGCACTTGGGCTAGGTGGTGTGCGGTGTTCGGGGGATGCGCATCTTCCAACAGCGGTCTATCAGGCACCACCCATTGACCATTACTATTCCGAACCATCCCTTTATTCCCATCTTGTCTCCAATGTGGTAGCACCCCATACTCCCTTTTTAAGAAGTTACAACATTTATTGACTAGGGCGATATCCCTTTTTGTCACTAGTCTAAATGGTCTATCTTTACCATGATAACCATCCACTAAATGCAGGTGTGCCTCTAAGTTATGTAAACAAGTTGGATCATTTGTTGGCTTTAAATATGGTGAGTGTGAATGATCCAATGCAAGTTCAACACCTACATGAGCATAGCTCCAAGGGAATGATATTATTTCTTCTAGATACCTTTGAAATTGCATCTTTTCATTAGCAATAATTCCAGGAACATTTGTTACCATGTCATGAACATTCACAACTCTTAGTACCTTAACTCCTAGTTCATCAATCCTCTCCTTAAATTTAAGATTACCAACACGTGATCCTGCGAATGAGAATACTGTTATTGGAACTTTTTTCCTACCCTGCCTATCCTGTACTTCATTAACCTTCATCTCGGCAATGTCATAGGCACTGATGATTGCCAGAGCAGAGCCGAGGCTATGACCCGTGATGGTAATACTGACTTCTTCATCTCTATATAAGTCAAGAAGCCTTTTTATTTCTGCTAAGATCTGTTCACGAACCGAGAAAGAGCAAAAATGGCATGAATCTTCTTTCTTGGTGTACAATTCACGAAACCCGGCTTGGATTTTGATAGAAGGGTCATCTCCAAAATTAGCAGAATGGAGAATGTCCTTGAGGTCATATATCCACTCAAGGTATGAGACCGAGCCTCGCCATGCGATGACTATGTCGCGTCTACCGAGGCGTTTGATTTCCTCTTCATCAGTTGCCACAGCGATGTACCCCATCCAGTTTGCATGAGTACTCCATACTTTGCTCAACCTAGAGTGTTGAAAGAAGTTTTGCAAGTTTATACTCGACGTTGCATATAGATATCGGCTTATTTGGTAACCAGAATGGACCATGTTTAGCTTGTCAAAGAACTGAGAACGTTGATACTTGCATGTTCCACAATACTTGGAGTGTGGATCGAAATCCAAGGAGTCATAACACGCTTGAGCCATCTCTCCATATTGGATTATCTCCCTTCGAAGGTGGGAGTTCATGGGGTCTATCAACCCTTCCCAGTTGTTACAACCTTGGATTTCTCTCCAAACATCTTGGAGAGGCCGAGGGTCTTCCGCAGTAGGGCTTTGCATCGGACTTGTTGCAATAGCACACTTGGAATTTGCCCTAGTTTGTTGTTTAGGCCAAAAGGATTTGTACTTTGGTGAAAGAAAAGTGGTTTTATAGGGCAGATTATTGTCAGACTTGATATAATTGTTTCTTGCCAAATGGGGTTCTTCAAGGTATGGTGAAGCTTTAAACATAGCGTTGGAATAGGGAAAAAATAGAAGAGAAGCCATTAAGTGATGTAGTATGTATAAACAAGTAGGAACAATTACTTTAAAGATTTGGTGTAAAAATAGTTTAAGATTAATGTTGTTTTTGTGCTACTGTGTTCTTCAAATAAACTAAATGGTGTGGTGTATATATATACACTACAAATATCTTCATGTTGATGTTCTTTATGAAGTGAATCATATGTTGTTTGGGAAGAACATGGACGGAGAATTGGCTGGTAGTGGTGACTTCTTTGTAGTGCCCGAACACGTGTTTCATGTGAAAATAGGTTCATGTCTTTGTTGGTTATATTCCATGAATGCAGTATCAGCACAATGCCGGTGTGATTAGAAAAAAAATTATCAGATATAACAATTAGTACTAGGTTAATATATAAATTAGCAATAAATCCTTTGATATGTTAAAATTTATCATGTTTGTGTCTATTATTAATTGGATACTGCAAGTGATATATCACTTTTTAGTGAAATCTATTTTCAGATAGAATAATTCTTCCTGGCAGCATTATATGATAAAAGTGCATACCCTGTGAAGTGGATAAGTTATTTCAGTTTATAGTTATCCAGGATAGCCATGCTATTCCTCTGCATATATTCCTATTCCCATTAGAAAAACCTACGGTTATGACAAAATTCCACAAGATGTAACAAAAGGGATGGATATCGTCACATAAGAATGTGGCTATTATCAATCTTTCATGGTGGCTTTAAGAAAACTAATAGTAAACTAATTAAAAAGAAAAAGGGGGAGAGATATATATACTTCTAAGTATCAACTTTATATTTGTTCATGACACAGTTCATTAGGCCAAATATCCGGAAAAAGAATAATCTTCAAAAGTGATGAAACATTTCTTTATCATCCCAAAATGAAACTCGTTTACAATTTAGCAATATATATATCTCTATCATTGGGTATGTGGACAAAGCATATTGGTCTTAAGACTTCCCTAAATATCAAGAGAGATCAATTTGAACACCATGAAAATGAAACTTTAAAAATGGATACGCATGTACCCATTTCTAAACAAAATAGAGAGTGGTCCCCTAATTTCAAACATAAAAAGGACATGCATGAACCTATTTTTAGGCAAAAAATTGGACATGAATCTACTTTAATGATCCCTACTTCTAAACATTTAAGAATTGTTGTGTTATACCATAATATGTAATGTTACTTTTTGACGGGATTGCAAACAAATTAAGCTACTTGAGAATTACTTGAAATTAGGCTCATTTAGTCAATCAAGCCAAGACTGAGACCCGCTAAGTACTTGTTTAATATACTAATATAATATTATATATAATTATTTATATTAATCTAATATTATAAATATAACTATATAATTTTATGTAAATGAGCTTAGCTTTTGCTTGTGAATCCTTAATGGGCTCAAGCTCGAATCTATACATTTCAAGCTTATTAAAAGCTTAGCTCAGCTTGAGCTTGTTCATTTGTTAACAAGTAAACCCAAGCTTTCAAATGTTGCATGTACCAATTATGATATAACAATTGACATTTTACTATATCCTATTTAATACATGCGACATTGAAAATATGGTATTGCACTGATTAAATGCGATACAATAATGATAATTGTTAATTTTTTTATCTAATTGATATTTGATATTTGTATAACTTTTTTAACACATCAGTAAATGAAAAATTATCTCTCAAGATTTGTTTTATTATATCACATAGTGGTTGCCTACTGTCTTTTTTTTTATGAACCAATGGAAAAAAAAAGCATTATTAAGGCACGTTTGGTTTGTTGGTTGAGCATCAATTTGATATCTATTTCAATTAGACTGTTCGTTAAAAACAATAACAAACGAAGATAAATGTTTTTACTCATAAATAAATATGTAGATAAGATACAAATTAGATATAAATAAGATATAGTTAAAAAATAGACCATCCAAACAGGCCTTAGATGATATAATATCTTATACAATATAGTCTCAACCAAACTCAAAAAGTTATTAGCTTGATATTAGGTTGAAATGGGAAAACTGTTCCACATGTGTCTTTTACATGTATCTAAACCTTTGCAGCCAAGGAACATCAACAATGAAAATAACGCAAAAAATAATTATAGTTCACGATAAGTTGGCAAATAAACAACCTCAAAGTATTGATATATGGATATACTTGAGTTACGCACACACTCCAACGAAGGAAATTTTGTATGAACATTAGTATAAAGATTCTAAATTACTTTATTGTTGATTGATCATCGGAAAAACTTATTTGGGGATAGGAGGAGAATTTGCATAAAGTTTATTCACATTTCATATGTAAATGAGTAAAAAAAAAAAAAAATCGATTGACAGAAAAACAAATCTAAGCAAAATTTTGCCAATACAGTACAAAATATCCCATGTTGAGAGAAAAAAACAGCATCTTAAGAGTGAGATTTCACATAGCTATGAGGAAAATAATAATTCAAACTTTAATTATTTAACTATAATTTTCAGAAGCTTTTCTCTCTTTTTCCTATAGTTTTTTCGCATCATACCTTTTTAGGATGATGATGAAAATGATATTTGAGCTTTAACAAAAAAACAAAAAAAGGTATCTGAACAAAGTTTTTGTTAACTTTTTTCATGAATAAAGTTTGGTTTTGATAGTGAATATGATGATGAACTTTCTACATTACCTTGTGCTGAAGAATATCTTTGTTTCCATGGAGTTTTAGTGTCACACCTAGCTTTTCTTTCCACTAATGATGAGTGTCATGCCTCAAAATAGAGGCATAGTAGGATTATCTTGAAGTTATCATACCACATGTGCACCTATAATATGAGAACTACCTTACAAGTTAGAGATTATAAGACTTTACTTATTTATTAATTCCTCATATATTCCCTATACGTAAACATTTACTACTATTATCTAAAATCATTTATGGAATCTGACTTTTCACAACCTACCAAGATCGTAAAGAATCAGTATCCCCTACCAAAGAATAAAAATTGGGTTTGAACCTACACAATACAAAGTCTCAATTATTTATACAATTTATCTAATTCACATCTTAAGTTCAATATAATCTATATTTCTAACTTCAATAAAGTCTGATGGAGAAACACTCTTCACACATTCCTAGCTAATCCTAGCTAGCATTATTCCTGCACAAAACTATTGGGAGGTGAGCGAAACCACAGCTCAGTGAGATAACTTGATCAGACCACATATCAAACAATAATAAGTACGAAGAATTAGTAAGCATATGTAATGTAGCAATAAATCATATGCATAAATGCAAGCTTGGATAACTTGGAATCCAAACATGATGTAGATTTATGCCTTCTCATTAGGATTGAAGGAAATCTTTGACTATCAACCCACCTACCTCAGAGGACTAAGCATATAGGAAAAAATAATCCCCACTTTAATTATCATTTTTTTATTAAATATATCTTAACACTCATTTCCTGTTTCAAGCCTTAGAAACTCCATAAGTATTAGTTATTTCAAATCGATATGATAGGCGACGCACTTCATGTACCAGTTAGTTTCCATGGAACCTAAAGAACGAAGGTAATCTTGCATAAACTAATAACATTTTGTCTAAAAAACCAAGTATTACCAGAAAACCGAAATACCAACATGTAGTAGGGTGTCATGTTTTTATTATGCAGTATATGCAATTTATATAATGCATGTCTGTTTTATTTATGGTGCCACTAGTTTTTAGTCAAATTAAGGTGATCATACAATTTACAGAAAAACATCAATAGGCTTCATATGTTAACTATCATACAATGAAATTTTCACTTACAATATGATGTTTTGGCAATTAAACGTACAACAAGCATCATGTAGTATACCCAATCCCACAAGCATATTAATTTAATTTATTATTACAAATACAGCTATATTACAAGCACAAATAATGTGATAAGGTCAAAGTTACTCACCTATTATCCTCACTAAATTATTGTAATATGCTATTAGAAGTTCAAGAACTGATCTATTTCTCTTATGGAATGAGATAATAGATATTCATTATTACATTATTCATAATGCTTTGGGTTGAACTTTTTGTGTTCTAAATTTAAGTTTCAATATTTTTGTTTCATTATACTTTCCTAAGTAGGATTTTTTTTTTTTAATTTTATAAGGTTTACTTTTCTTCGATAAGGTCATAAAATTCATGTAAACACATTTTATGTGAGAGAAGTCTTCCTAAAAATCATAGATACTGATTTTAGTTATATAATCTTAGACTATACATGTTATATTCATTTTAACTTTGATTAGGTATAGGAAAGTTTATCGAACGTAACAAGCAATTGTAATTTGTAATTTTTTTGTTTTGTTAATTATTTTTATTTTGTAATTTTTTTAAGGTCAAAAAGCCTGCATGATTCTCGGCATGGCTTATGTAAGAAGTTGTGTAGAAAGGAATTGATGATCAGAAGTCTACATGACTTTCTATATGGCTTGTGTAGGAGGTCGTGTAGAAACTCAAACATTCGGAGTAGAAAATGAAGTGATAGTAAAATGAAAATACACAAGTAACAACTACACATATACATAAATATTAAGGATTCTCGTATATAAGTAATATTTAATCTAAGTTAAGTTATAATAGTATTATATGTGTTTAAAATGGTGTCATGAAGAATAAATAAAATAGGATAAAACTAGTTTTATACATATACTTGTTCATAAGGATATATATACTATATAGAAGAATATGCATATAACATTAAGTATGTTAAAAAAATCAAGAGTACAAACTGAGTTCTTAGGGAGCTAGATAAGGGTGCCCATAGAGTGCCTCTGAGCGCCCTTGGAGTGGCAAGGAGCGCATACAGAGTGCTCATTGAGTGCCCTCTTGAACGCTTACTAAGTGCTTATGGGTGCAAGTTCGTGATAACTTAGTGAGTTTTTGTTTTCGTAATATCTTACTCGTTTTAATCCAATTTGAGTAATAATAGTCGATTTGATAGTATTTTGGGTACTTTCTAGTAGTGATGTTGTTGTTTTAAGAAATAAATGTGTAGGATGTTCAAATTTATAAAATACATTTGCAAATTTTGGTAAAAATATAATAGCTTCAACTAAAATTTTTTTTTTTTTATATATATCTGACCCATTTTTAGTTTTTTTTATGAATAAATAGTCGTTTTCATAGGAATTTTTTTAGAAAAATCATTGATACTATTATTTTCACTAAATAAGGTCTCTCAATGATGAAAAATATATGAACATATGCAATTTGTGAAAAATCTGAGCAATTAATGGATTTTAGTTTTTGCGATGTCTAATCAATTTCTTATTTGTTTTTAATAAATGAATAGTCAATTTCATAGGATTTTTCGTGTAATTTCCATTGGTGGGGTTATTTTTGGCTTGTATGGTTGTATCCATACTTTTTATTTGAACTTCTTAACGCCTCTCATGGTTCAATAGGTCAAAAGGATAAAGTTTGCACTTAATTTAGCATGATAGGGCCGAATCCTAAGAGCATATGATCAAATTATACATGGATTCTATATAACTTTTAAAATGAAAGCAATATTTGAAGTTAGAGTAATGTTTACCTTGTTGGGATAAAAATGGTGTGGAAAAACCCTCCTTAATATTAGGGTTGAAACCTAAGATTACAACAAGGGGTTTAGCTTTATTTGTTTGAAGAATAACTAGAATAAACCAATATTTTTACCTTGGTTTCCTCCTTGGAAGTTTACATTTAGAAGTAAAAAAAAAAAAAAAAATGGAACAAGAGTTAGTTCGTTTTGTTGTTTGTATCGATGGAAGATGGGGCTTTCACGTGGACTTTTAGGAAAGAGGGGTTGTTGCTCCATTTTTGTTTGCTACTGTTTGTGATGAGAAGAAGGTGGTTTATCCTGGTTTTTTTGTCTGATTTTAGGTTAAGTTTATGGGGGAAATAATTGAGTTTGTTTGCTAGCTAATATACTCATTTATAGTTATATATGTGGTGCATTTGTTGTGCAAGTTGGGTTGATTATTCGGTGCTAATTGTAGGCTATAGAATAGGTTCACGTCTACAAATTTGGAGCTGCTAAAGGTCGGTTCATTTATGTGTTTATTTAGTAGATTTTCAAGTCAACTATCCTACACTATGTGTCTTTTTGAAGAGTTCTTATTGGAGATGAGGTAGTCAACATGTCAAATTTGTTAGCTTAAATTGTATCTAAAATGCTAGAGTCATACACGGTGGAAAGTTATTGAAATTTTAGTCATGTTGTCTCTTATAGCAGCTACAATTTACGAGGATTTGGGAGAAGAATTGAGGTCAGTTACATGTTGGTTTTAGAGTTGGCAACATGTTCATTTAATGAAGGATTAGTTTGTGTTTTTCTACTAGTTATTAGGTCCTTTTAAATGTGACTTTTAGTCGTTCAAATTGCACAATTTGAAGGGTTATTGGTGTGAATTCTATCCAAGATTGTAGCCGGCTTTCAAGCCTCCTTTCCATCATTTATTACTTGTTCTAATTAGTTTAATACTTGTTTAATTTAAATATCTAAGTTAACTCAACAAATACTAAGTCATACGCGTATTTATATAACCGTTATATACGAGTTTTATTTCTAAAAGCTTATCTAAAGTTTCTACAAAATCTCTAGATTATTTATGAGTTCAAATCTTAAATTTAAAATTTACGTGATTAAGAATTTTAAAGTGTTCTTATGTGATTAAGTTTCTGGGCCAATAGGCTAAAGTAAGGTCTTAGTGCCCATAGATCCAAATTTTCTAATTAGAATAATGGTATAATCCAAATCTTTATTTAAGATCTAGATTTATAGTTATTGATCATTTTCTAGTACGTATTTATAATCCTAGGTTCATCCTTAAGTTATCATTTTTAGCCAATCAACTCTATCAATAATCGCTTTATATTGCTCTTAAATTTTACAGTTGATTATATTCACGTATTAAGTTTTCTATACTAGATACGAAATCTTGTCTTTAGTATATTTTATTATTTAGAAAATTTCTTTTTAGATTTTAAGTTATAAAACAAGACCGTTATTACTCAAAGTTTCTAACTAGGTTTTTGTTAGTTTATTAATTCATCATCTATTTGCATTCACCATTCTAATCATTATACTAGTATGAAAATTCTCAGAGCTTATAAGGTTAAATTAAGATTTTAGTTTTAATAGATTCAAAATTTTCTAATCAATATGTTTATTTAATTTAAATTTTTATGTGAGGTCTAGATTCATAGATATAGATCTGTTTTTTATTTTATCATGGATTTTGTAATCTTAGTGATTCATCGTTAAGCTACCATTTTACAATCAATAAGCCCTAAAAATTAATTGTTTTTTTTTTATTGTAATTGAAAACTAAGGTAACTTTGATTACTTATTAAGTTATTGACTTGCTTGTTGCATCTTGTCCTATGAATTATTTATTTCGATAATGATATTCATAAATTTCTAATGCTACTTTAGGATTTTAAAAATATTAACAATAATTTGAAAACTATCGTATCATTATTTAATAAGAGTAGAAATTTATTTATTTATTATTTTTTAATTACTAAATTAAAGATAAAAGGATGCTTGAAGTTTATAGTAATGATCAATTTATTATCGATTCTTGATTGTCTAAGATTATAGAAGTTACATTTTGCATCTCGAAATTTTTATTGGTAAGGATTCTAATTTTTTATAACTATAATCAAATTTGTTTACATTTTAATAATTTTTAAATGCAAAAAATTAAGAGTAATTTTGTTACTTATTCCCAAAGTTTTTATGATTCTATATTATATTTTTTTGTAATTATTATAATCAGTTTTGTAAAATTAGCGGCATTACAACGAAGATGATGCTTCTTGCTTAATTGCTATTCTATAAATATGTATGTCTTGTGTATTGTTTAGCGAATTGAAATTCACTTTCTAATGTTATGAATCCCTTAAGAGAGGATTAGGGAAACTTTTGTTATTCTTTGGACTTCACTCTAAGATTTATAGACTCCATTCTATCTATTATATGCGACGTAATAATTAAATTTGCTTGGCTTCTATTTTGATAAGTAGAATGATAATACGTTTAAACTTCTAAGTTTATGTTGTATATCATTTGTTGACCATAAATTGTCTAAAATTATTCTTTTTATTCAGTAAATTCTATTCTACTTGGTAATCTAAACTTAAGATTTGAGCCTGAAGGATAGACTTTGAGCTCTACAGGCCCAACCTTTGATATATCATTCTTAAAAAGACATAAATCAAACTGTTAGTCTGCTTAATATATCTGCTAAGCTATTGTCATTACCTTTCATATGCTCACAAAATTACTTTGCATCCACTATTTATTATCTATTTAAAAACCTATACCGTCTTCTAGTATTGCTCTTTTTGTTATTGATATTGTTATGAAATTTTATTATAGATTCATAATCTATTCTAACTAATATTTCATTTTTATTTAGAATAAATAATCTAAAACTATCTAAGCCATATGTTATAGCTAAAAGTTTAGCATCTATGCTACAAATAATTCTTTTTTCTTTAAAATTTTCACTATTGTATCTATAGATTTGTTCACTATCTTTCGAGATATATTTACGGGTTTAACTATTAGAATAGCTCCCACCCTTTTTTACATCCATCTATTTCTACTATTAAATAGTTCGAATAAGTGTAATTTAAGTGAGGGAAGCTTTTCTACTCTTGATTTGATTTCTTTACCAATTTTTCATCTTCTGTATTAAAGTATTTTGTCCTTTTAGGCTTGTTTTTCTATACAAGAGTCTTACCAATTTGCTTAAGTCTTTAATGAATAACCTTACTAATTTAATAAACCTAAAAAACTGTTGTAACTATTTGTATCTTGTATTTTTATTTGGAAATTCTAGGATCTTTTTACCGATGTGATTGTAGCTTAATCTTTCCTTCTCCTATTTTTGTTCTTAAGAACTCTATGTTTCTTCTAAATAATACTGCTTTCTTTTTGCTTATTACTATCCCATTGTTCATAAATTGGATAAAACTAATTTTAAATAACTAATATGTTCCTTTTTTTTGTTTTAGAATGTACTAATATTACCATTTATATATAAACAAAATCTTTATATTTATTAAGATTAAGTCCATTTTTCTTTGAAAATTTGAGGGGGCATTTTTTAATCCAAACGGAAAAACAAGCCACTTGGTGCCTAATGGACATGTAAAAGCAATCCATTTTATGCTTTTCAGTGCCATTCTTATCTGCCAAAACTTGCTTTTACAATTAAATTTGCTAAACCATTAGCTTCCTTGAATACTATTTATCAACTGTGTTTTATCTGGTATATCATAAGAATCACCTTTTGTGTTATCATTTAGTTTTTTGTAATTTATTGCCATTCCACTTTTACCTCTTATTATTTTGCTATGTTTTCTAACTATGAATGTTGGACTTCTATGCCTAGATTCTGATTTTCTAATTACTTTTAATTGTTTTAATTTCTCTACATGCATTTCAAATTCTTTTATTTCATCATTTGTTGCTTCTATCTTTTGGCATTTTATTTTCCTAATTTACCAACATAATCTACATAGTGAGAATAGATAACTCAATAGTTTAGCTGACATAAAAAAAATCAATGAAAACTTTGTTTAGGTACCAAAATTGTCAAAACCAAACTTCATACATAAAAAAAGTCAATAAAAACTTTTTCAGGTACCAAGTTGTTCAAAACCAAACTTTATGTACATAATTATTCTTTTTGCAAAAGTTCAAGTTCCATTTACTTCATTAACCCTATTTTTTATATTACTTACACATATAGTTACAAATGATAAATATTACCTTATTAGGTAATAGAAAAAAACATCAGTTTATTACCAATCTAGACCAACAAATTTAACAAAATCTAAGATAACTTGCAATTTTAGAAATGAAAAGAGCATCCACTTTCTTTCATTAAGCGATGGAGTGAAGAGCTAGATTAGTAGTGCTCTAATAGTCTCCTGGAAGTCTAATGGGTATTTAGTGGGAATGAGAAGAATTTTGAAGTGAAAGTGGATGGAATTTAGAGCTCGTAACCTAGGATTCATGGAGTAGAAAAGATGAGGGTTTTTTGTTTCCCTTTTACTACCCTTTTATTTATTTATGTTTTGTTTTGTGTGTGATGTATGGTTATGTTTTTCTACCTATAACAATTGCATATAAAATGTTAAATAAGTCTTCACCGTAAATGTTTTTAAGCCATTTGTGAAGGCAATAATGTTATAATTTAGTGGCATCTTCTATTGTCTTAAGTAAGATGTACTATATTCAAATCCCCCAACCCATCATAATGATTGAAAAAAAAAAGCCATTTCCAAAAATTATTAGACAACATGGATAACTATTAAACAACACAACATTATAATAGGCAAGAATTTGTGTGAATGATTAATCTCATTAGTCCACTGCAAGCTTGAGTGAATTAAATAAATTTGATTATATAAAGAAATACTAATTTTTTTTAATTTGACTCTTTCATGAATACCTCATGGATATCCATCAACTATTGGCCAAAGAATTAAGTCAGACAATGTGACATAGAAGATATAAATATATATTATTGCTTGCGTGTATATTTGTAGTTTGTTTGATTTCTATAATATTTTATAGAAGAAAAGTGATAAAAATGTAAATTCAACAAGGATTTGGCTAAAATAAATCAAAAAATTAAAATTTTGTAAAATAACAGTCTGATCTTGGCTAATGGTACTTGGGCATCCTTTGAAGAAGTGATATAAAATAAAAAATTCATTTTCCAAATAATAAATCAATAAAATTTAAAAGATATAGCTTATCCTCTGTATTTATTAAGGTTTTTTTTTTCCTATAAGATTGAATTTCTTTTTTCTTTTTTTTATGTAGTCATGTAAAAGAAAGGATACTAAAAGGGAAAAAAATCCAATGGCTAATATATGGCATGTACATATAGTATATATATACGATGAGTAACTATAACTATATTTTAATATGTAAAAAAGTGATGAGGTTGAGATATGTGGCAAATAGGTACTTGGATATATGGGACATAAATTGGTATGTTACTGTTAGGTGATCCAAAGACACTATCTTGAAGAAAATGAGCTAACTCAAAAAACTCACCATGAGTTAGGCCAGTTTTTAGCAAACTTCTTTGTTAGGGCCTCCAACCGCCATTTTTAGTATTTTTGGTAGGCTTTAATTTACTTATAACTTTTTATAGGAGTCAGTTTTGCATTCCGTCTATAGTGTTTTACTTTTCTTATGTGTATTTCGTTTTAAGACCTTTTATTTTTTGACGGTTTCATTCTATTTTTTGCAACTTTTAAGCTATTCTATAAACTATATGGCCTAGGGCACATAACATTTATATATCATATTTTCAGTGAAATTCAGATTGACATTACTCTTTTTCCAAATTTTGAGTTCTTGCTTAAAGTTTCAATTTTTGATGCCAACAACTTGGGAATTCTCAAAATTAATAGGTGTTGAAGATCACCAGGTATTTGTGCACGAATCAACGTCTTGCGATAAACCTTGATTCAATTTCATGTCCACCACTATGTCAAAAAGATAGTGTGTAGCTTATAAATGGGAAAAGTATATTTTAGTCTTCAACGTTTTAGTGTTTTTTTTTTTAATCTAAGTTTTAAACATATTTTTTTCCTATTTGAATCCTTAACCTTTTACAGAAGATTGCAAACGAGGACATTCTTAACACCATTACAAAAGATATCAATGTTTGGGGAATATATTCATTTGAGGTATCAACGTTTGCAAAGTGAATCAATGAGGTATCAATTTTACAAAGTTCATTTAAGGTATTAACGTTTTGGTTAGTTTTCCATTAAGCTTCATATATTTTTATTAATGTCAATTATTAATACCTCTTTGAGTTACTTTACAAAACATTGATTCTTCTTTTTAATCAGTGTTGATATTAAAATGAATTTATCCCTAAACGTTGATTCCTCTTTTGAATAACTTGAAACATTTATACCTTAAATGAACTTATCCTTAAATATTGATACCTTTTAATGTAACTTACTCGTAACTTAAATTAATAGAATAACTAAATTAAGATAAATTTTAAAAAATAATAAAAAATAAAAAATTCAAAAATAATTTAAAACTATAAAAATTAAAATGAAAGAAATGAAAAATTTTGTTTACAAACAAACTTTGTTTTTCACTCATGTTTACGTATATAATATGGATACAATTCATTACCTTCTTCTTTTCTGTTGTTTTATAAATGGGTTTGAAATATTATTTAATTATTTAGGCTTGACTCGCAACCTAAACTGATAGGGCCAACAAGTCTAGTTTTTTTATTGAGATGATCAAGGGACATTTGGTACGATAGGCTTAGTGCAAGGCCCAGGAATGGCTGTTTGTCATCTAACTTTCTCAGTCTGCATGCACTCAAAGGCCAATATTAGCTGTCGATTGTTAACGTGATCTAACGAATAAAGTTACTGCCTAACATATTATAAAGTATCTCCAGCCTTCTCGAATGAGGAGGAGGAAAATTGGATAAGGACACTAGGTACTATTAAATTTTTATCTCAAGAGATCAAACATTATTCATCACTACTAGTAAGGTTCGAGTGTTGCTGCTCCTCCATTGTCATAAGTGTTTGAGGACATTGGGATTGTCTACTCTTCTCTCTTTCTACTCTTTGATCACTTGACATATCATAGTGTGTTATCCTTATAGTGTGACTTATGCAGTCGACGATTACATCACTCGAATCCATACATTTACATTTTGGTGACTCCATTGGGGAACGGGGAATTTGATATGGTTACTTTGGCACCTCCAAGAAGAAGGTAAACTAATTATATGACAATGCAAGCAAGATGCTGGTAACCCTAACCCCAATTTGTTAATCCAAAAATCCAGCTTTGGAAGACATCAACCTAATGTCACTTCAACTTGTTATCGATGTGCAAGGTGTTGTCTTAACAATGCACAAATAATGGTGCTACACGAGAAGGCAATGAATGGATGGCATAAACAACGAAAGAAAACACTAGGGCCTTGAACCGATTCTTAACTACATTCGTTCATTTCGTTCAAGGACGATTGATAATGTTGTTGCACTTTAAGGTATAAGCTTGCTAAGCCCAACCCAGCTACATAGCAAAGTGCCCCTCTTTATCTCAGCTGCTATTGCTCCTACCATTTAGGTGAATACATCTCAAGAGGGTAAATGTGCAAACCCTATCACCACAAGTTGTAACTAAGCAGCACTAACATTTGAAACGAACAGTACAAGAGTCCTCGGTGGGTCTTGTATGTGTTCCCTCTCACACCAACCTAAGTGAGAAGGCTCCCCACCTAATTCTAATCTCGCTCAAGTATCAATTGTATAATTAAACCAACTATACAACAACATCATCGGTATCCATGCCAAAAAAAAAAAAAAAATTATAGCAAAGAAAGACTTAGGTGTCTACTTGAAGGAAATCAAAACTAAGTCTTCCATGAGCATATTGGATTTGAACTCCATATCATCAAGCATTGCTGCAAAACCTTTCTAGGCCCTAAGGATTATATAAGTCTTGAATTCATGATGTTCAATGGCATGAATAGGAGTGCCCAATACATTTGTTAAGTTCATCAAAACATTAGAAGTATAGGGTTTGATGAGGATCTCAAGCAAAGAATTCTCTAAACCACTTACTAAAAAGACAAATGTATTTGTATGTCAATTCCCTCCAGGGTTGGTTGATTTGTAGGGCATCATGTGAAAACTTTTCTTAGAAAAGTTCTTTACGACCAAAAATAGGTCACAATTACTAACATGGGGAGGACACGATGGAAGCCAAAAGAAGATTTATGGATCACATGAGCGTTTCAGAGAGTGTTCCCTAGATATCCAAGATGTTTGTGATGAAAAGGCGCTAGTGAAAATTTGTATTCAAGGAATGTTCACCAAGTACACTATTCACTTATAGAACCTTAATTTATGCTTCTTCGCTATGCTCGTTGAGAATGCACGAAGAACTAATAACTCCATTACGAGACAACAAGGGGATGCTAGCAGGTTTGGAAACGAGCTTCATTTGTTAACTCAACACAAGGTAAAAGTCTTAAGGATAGTAAGAAGCTAAGAGGTAACAAAGTGAAGGACCTTACATTAGCCCTCTTGTTCCCATGCCCAATGGGAAAGGTGCATACAATATTTGATCAATTGCTATAGGATGGGAATATTAGACTCCTAAGAGTTAAATGTCTACCCACTACTAAGGAAAAGAGCAATCCCAATTTTTGCAAATTTCATAAAATAGTTGGCCATCCAACTATGGATTGTTAGACCTAAAAAAGATATTTAATGACCAGGTACAAAATGGACAACTCATCATTGGCAATAATGACATCTGAAACAATGCCCTTGCTATACACAATACCAAACATGGCATGTGAATATTACTACTTGTGATTTTACGACAACAAGAATAATAATCGTGCAACTAGCTAAGATATATGACAAAAGAGGCTAAGCACTTAAAAGCAAAATGAATAGGGATGTTAGTAAAAATATAAGATGGCGGGATGCCCACTCAACTTTTTTGTTCTATTCATATATAGAAAAGCGATGCTTGTTTCTTTATCAATAAAGGATATTTTTTCATCCTATTATGTTATCATATAGCAACATGAAATATGTTCATCATTTTTTTTTTCATGCCATGATATCAGTCTAAGTTATAGAAAGCAATGCTTTAAGCAACAAATGAATGAGTATTAGAAAATACCCTCTTAATCTATGAATATAAACATAAGGCTTAAGTCTCTATTACACATGACACAATCGCTACTTAACTGCGATAGATTATTGTATCATTGCTGACTAATAGGAGTATCTACTCTTAGGCGCATTGTGATAAATCAATCTTACATACTGAAGACTAGTATGATAAATGTCTCCTAGACACATGGTGATAAGCCAATAGATTATTTTACTACTCTTCAGATGGAGTATTTATAATCTAAATTTTCCTAGTAACTCATGCCAAGCAGTTAGTACTATGAAGTACCCATTAACTAACAAGATAAAAACTTTAATCTAAGTAATGAATACCAATATCGTTGCTTAATCACGGTCAATACTTCTCTAAAGTGGTCATTTAAATACTATCACTAACAAGAAAGAGCCTTACTCTAAAGCATTACATCCTCCAAAATGTCCCTTAGATCAAAGTCTAAGAAAGCCTCATATCATGAAAGTTCTAGAAGAACCTTAGACCATTGAGTCTAAGTAAGCTTCATGCTTACACAAATTTCTACAAGAAGTCCCTTAGATGATTGAATCTAAGGAAGCCTCGTATTCCTAATAATTTCACAAAAGGCCTTTAGATCATGTGAATTTAAACAACCTTACGATGCTAATATGCTTAACGAGCTATAAGAGGTCGTATCATTATAATCATAATATCTTATATGTTGCTACTACTTATTAAGAGCATAGTCTTCTAGGTGCTCAATATTATAACTATGACATACTAACTTGTGGAAGCATTGTCTCCTAGGTGCATGACAATGTAATGTCACACTTAATGTGGAGTAAAGTACTATTTTGACAACATGTCATGAACAATTAAGTATTGAGAAATGCCCTCTTGACCAACTAAACTTGATTACTCAGGTGTTAAGCCTACAAGACACATAATACTATCATTGCTCAAAGCGCTATCAATCACCTCTCTAAGTGCTAATGATACTATTGCTAGCAAGTGAGAGCATTGCCCCATTGCATGACACAATAGGTAAATTTCATTACTTCATAACTTGTTGTTGCTAAAGCATTGCTTTCTAAGCTCAATCACACACTACACATAACCTAAGTGGCATTTTGACATTCATTAACATGAAAAAAAATAAAGAAAAACTCATATTCATCTAAGTTTTATAGGAGGCCTCTTATCATTGGGTCTAAGCAACTCCACTATCATGTTACTTTGCACTAATGTGACTAGATGAGCTTTACCTTCAGGCACATAGTTACAATTACAAAAGGCTTTATTGGTCATGATATCTGATACTCAATCATAGCTATCATACCGCCAACAAATGTCATTAAGCTTAAATAATACTCTAGTATTCTTGTTTATGTTTCAACAACATAGATTGACACTACTATCACTAGATAATAACACTTGCCTAATGAAAGCTATAAATAGTTCCATTAGTGTTGAAGCTTGTCATATTATAACATGTCTAGCTTTAAGAGCAGTAAGCAATCATCAAAAAGCTACTAAACAACGAATTACATTAAAGTCGAGTTGACATGCTCCTTTTAAAGCACTTTAGCTTCTCAAAGACAAAACAATTATGGTTATGACAGATAATGACTAGGGGAGGAAAGTCTATAATAAGTGAAGTATTTTGAAAAATGACATAGTGCTTCATCAGCCTATGATATGAATGATTGAATACAATGATGCAACAATATTGGTAACCATACTTCGATTTTTAAAGCTTGACATCAATTTCCTAACTCAAGAAATTGTTAAAGTTCTTTATGTAATCACTATACCACTAGGAAAGTGTGTAGATGTAATCTCTTATGATTCATCAAGATGTTGACTCGTGTGAGGCAATATTTAAGTGCAAATCCTCAATTGTGTAATGTCTCATTTATTATGTAATCTCAAGGTATTTGTTAAAATTGGTAGCAACAACTACGTATCATTACTACCACTGTGGGGGAAGAGAAATACAATCATATGTAAAAAAAGAAGACGATGACATGTATACATGATGAAAAGGGATGCTACATTGAATTCAAATCAACAACACTAGCCATGAACAACAAGTGTATTAGGCATATGAACAAGATATATTAACAATTGAGCATTCAAAGCAATGGCATACAACAACTAAGAAGAAAGCAATTAGTAAACCCATGCTCGACTAGGATGTATGAAACAATGAAGAGTTCACTTCTTGTAGTAGCAAAGTCTCATAGTCATTCACCAAATGATTGGGTGCACGGGATGAAAAGAGTCTCTTATAGTAGTGCGATTCCAAGATCACCGGATGGGAGAATGAAACCCATACAATTGAGAGTCTTCTTTCACAACGAGGTGGTGCCAAGGTCATTATGTAAGGAATGGAACATGGACACAGTGTATGGTTCCAAGATTGTCACATGAGGTTTGGGACATGGACAACTAAGAATTCCTCATATAATGGTGCAGTCCCAAGATTGTCATCTATGTGGTCAGAACACGAACAACAAAGAGCTTCCTCTTAAAATCATGAGGCACCATGGTCAGTAGATGAGTGAGTGGAGTAGAGGACAACTGAGAGTATTCACTCCTACAATCATATTTTTCAAATATCATGAGTGGCTTATTTTTGTTGATATTTAATTCTCATCACATACATTCAAGCAAAGTAGTACTAGCAATAAGCAAAATTAGCCAAAGCATGAAGGCATCAAGAATATCAAAGGGTATCAAAATTATCATTGGATTCAAGATTATCAAAATGATATATCAAGAAAAATAAACTATACGCAACCATATTGCTTAATATCATGATTTTATCCTATTTCAATATGATACCAATAAGTCATTGTCAAGAGTCAAAGATGATTAACATCAATGCACATAAAGTACAAGTTTTCTTATGAGGATTGATATTCTATCTTACCAAAGCATGAATAGAATCATATATATTCAGTGTGCATGGATTGAGAAAGAAAATTGAGACCGGAAAAGTGGGGGTGGGAGGGATTAAGATAATTATGTAGAAGGATCATAGGAGTCATGATCGAGTAATGCAATAGTCGGTGAACTTTCATAGAAGAAATTAAGAATAGCACCACTAACCATGAACAATGTAATTCAAGGCAATAGTTGGTCGCGTCTATGCTAATGATTTGATCACTGTTGCACTACTACCTATCCGTGTCAAGAATTGTTTGCCAATAAGTATGAGAAATGAAAAAAAAAAAAAAAAAAAGGTTTAAAGTTATGTCATTAAGGATCAACATTGTTGGGCATTGTAGAAGATTACACCGTTGTTGCCTCTAACTGTCCGCAGGGTGTGGTGTCCGAAATCGCACTCGTAAATGTGAACATCTTGCTGTTATGGCCATCCGGCTTCGACAAGTAAGATATCACTTCAAGAAAGAACAGCAATTAAAAAAAGAAAAAAACAAAAGAGGATAGAAATAAAGTCAGATTTCATAAATCCAACGTGCGAGTATTGTCCTGGTGTGCCAATGACGTGGAATGCGGGGGAAATATACATATACGTATAGCCAAGAATATACGTGCTGGTGGGTAGAGATTCAATAAAATTGGAAGATTTTAATAATATTCATTAAGAGATATATAGGATGATATATGATAAAAGTCAGATCAAGTGAAGATGTAAAAGAAAAAGGTTCGAGCCTCTTTTATTACTATGATTGTGAGCCAAATAAAAAGGATATGGGTTGTTTTGTTTATATATTTTAGCAGATGATGACTCACGTTACGTGTGTGAAAAAAAAACTAATGGTTGAAGTTTTGTCCATGGAGATGGGAACGATTTTTATTAGAGATCATATATATATAGAAAGGGATAGAGTAGTGTGGATGGTGGAGGGAGAAGAGAGAGAGATCAAGGTAACTGTCGTGTAGAAAACCATCCACGAGATAAACACACACACAAAAAAAAAAAAAAAAAAAAAAAGAGAAATGAATAAGATAAGATAAATAGGATTTTTTGACATCAAAAGATAGGATTCGCTTAATATTAACTAATAGATAATAGATAAAGAGAAAGATTTGATAGTTGAGTAAAGTTGAAGAATCTCGATAAGGTTTGTGACGTTACTCGAAGAATCTCAATAAGATTTGTGACGTTTCTTATGGCATGGAATTTTTTAATAATAGTGAAAGCGGACGAGAATTTGCTATCCTCATGATACTGTATCATCCGTATCTCAGTAAATGAGTAGTTAACATGTGTAATTTTTTTTTTAAATTACGAATAATAATTATCACTTCAAAACACGTGTCAACTATTTATTTTTTGGGATATGAATGAAACAGCATTATGAGTAAAGCAAATGTGTTTCCCACTTATTAGAGAGCAATAATGTTTCCTTGGCTTGAGAAATTCATCTGATATCAAAGATGATTTCCAATCAACTCGTCGTGGAAGGCTTATTATTCATTCTCTCATAATTTACTTTGCATGAGAAAGCATCATGGACCATAAGGCATCACCTATCCTACACAGGCTTTTGAACATTTGGGCATCAATGTTAAATAAAGTTTTGTCTGCATCCGATATGAGCTATATGGAATGAGCTTGCACGTAGGTCAACTGCAAAAGTGTGCAACTTTTTGCACTTGTAGAGTTATGGAGCTCATGATATGCTTAAAAAAAAAAAAGAGAGAGAGAGAGAGATACTAATTTAAGTATACTTTGGCTTGCATCAAACACTACAACCTTTGCTAAATCCTAGGGAGTAAAATAAAAATAATAATTTTCTATTGAATACCAAGTCCATGACATATATTTATTATCAAGAAAAATTATACTGCAACATCCTTGCTAACTCTTAACTATATCCTATAGTTATAATAAGGCCCAATGAGCATGTGAAGAATCATTTATTTACAATATAGATATCAAATGATTTCATAGGGCAAAATCATTCAAATAAATATATTGTGACACGTGCAACTAGAGTGATGTGGGAACATTGTGCACAACCATATAATTGTATGCAATGAGGATAGTTGTAGCACTGACGCTTGACTTTTACCCAAGAACTCAACCACAACCAGTGAGGTCTTTAATTCTATGAAAGTACTTGACAGCATCATGTATTGAGTATTGATCATATATGTATAAATGCAACTAGTGTAAAAAATACTTAAACTTTGCCCAAAGAATTTTGGTTATAGGAAAAAATGTAAATGGGTTTAAAATATAAATATTATTGTTTAATTATTTGAGCATGACATGTGAGTTAAGTGTCAAGGTCCAACGAGTCTGGTTTCTATATTTGGATGATCAAAAGAAATTTGGTATGGTAGGCTTAGAGTAGGGTCCATTGGACAGGCATGTTCGTTATCTAACTTTTCTTAGTTTGGCTCATGCACTCAAAGGGACTCATCTTGGCCGTTGATCGTCAACATAATCCAATGGATGATGTTAATGGCTAAGCTCCATAAATATATCTAGTCCTTCTCTTGATTCGAGGAGGAGAAAATTGGATAAGAACACCGAGGTGCTGCTGAATTTCTGTCTCAAGAGATTAAACGCTTATTCATCACTACTAATGGGGTTTGAGGCTTGATAGCTCCTTTACCTATTACAAGTACATTTTAGACATTGAGATTAGCTACTCCTCCTCCCTATTCCATATCTCTCATGATCACTCTTGATGTCCAATTGCATGTCACTCCTTGTAAGCCACGTATAGCATGATACTCACACAACTCGCAGGTGATTAAATCACTTGAATCCATATATTTGTAGTTTTTAACTCCAAAATCTTCAAAAAAACAATCTTACAAACAATAGCATGCTCTATGTTTCATATGTGTGCGCCAAAATACTGAGATTCATGAACAGAAGTTAGGCGCATCATCCCTTTCACTATTGATTTTTTTTTAAATTTTTTCTTTGGGTATATTTCATGAAAGGCCATATTGATTTTGTAGAAATGGAGTGATGAATCGCTAATGAGGTTGTTGACTACATGATCAATGGAGTCAAAGAAAGCAATTAAGATGTTTGTTGAACATGCTTCTCATCTTATTTGTTTCTATAGAATTTTCTATTTCTTTCTTTTGAGTTTTTATTGTTTTAATTTAATTTTCCAAATTTTTAGTTATTTCTAATTATGTTGTTGAATTTATCGTAATTTAGTTATTTTACTAATTTGAATTAATAATTTTCAATGAATTAAAATGTGCCAAGTGTCAAAACTTAATGGAAACAACTAATAGCATTTACAAAATCCTCATTTGCAAACTTTTGCAAAGGTTAAGGACTCAAATAAAAAATTAGGATTGGAGCTTAAAAAGAAAAACACTAAAACATTGATGACTAAAAATACTTTTCCCTTTATAAAATATCAGCCATTTGTGATTTGTAAAGACGGTTACATATAAAAAAAAATTAATATTTAATAATATATATTACATGTAACATGTACCACTAGTACTAGTGAAGTCTTTCTGATAATGAATATGTCTTGACAAGTGAAGTTTGCTTCTTCAATGGATATGGCAAAATAAAGCATCATCTTATGTCCGAATCTATTGGATGATGTCCATATGAAACAGATGGCATTTTCTAAGCCATACTTCATTCGAATTTCACAATCAAAATCTAAACAAAATTCGCGTTTATATCAACATTTAAAATTCACTCATTGCTTGATCTTCGTATCACTCTTGGCTAAATACTAAATTGCCAAATACATCATTCAATTAAACACCTTATAAATGATTTCAAGCACTTGATTTAGTTATCCATAAACATTTTTCCACTGGAATGACAATTATATCGATCATCAATATCAATATATGAAAATGTATAAATTAAGGTATAGTTAGTTAAGCTACTTGTTATATTTTAAATTTCTCAAAGTTGCAATGGGGTGTTAGATGGGTAATTATTTGCAACTACGCATCCCATCATATTAGCATAGATCCCACAAATGATAATAATAAATTTTGGTTAAGTAAATTTCATATTTTACCTATAGTCTTATAGTCTAGTGGTCTTACCCATGTTTTCTCAAGTGAGAGATACCATGTTCGAATTTTCCCTCTTCATTGTAATGAAAAAAAAAAAAAAAAAAAAGAATTTCATTTTTTTTATTATTCATCAAGAGGTACCAGAATTTCTCATTCTCCTCGTTCTAATTTTCATTTATAGAAGTTATAGTGCACTCAGCTGATAGCGAGTTGCCATTTCCAAATTTAATGGACTTATGAATTATTTTTTAAAACTTGTTCAATTAATTAAATTTTATTTTATAATAGTTTTGCTTCTTTTTAGCAATTTTCTGTTAATAATTACAACATCCAATACAGTATAGTCTATAGTATGCAGAGAGCTCATTGATTTTTTTTATTCATTCCTAGTCTCAACACCTTTAAACACTCGGTTAACATTCCCAGGACAGCAAATTTCCATCTCTCGGTTACTATTTTATTTACTCAGATTTTTCTATCCTCAATTTTGATGGTGTTAAGATTTAAACATTCTCCATTCTTTCAAACATCTCTTGGATTGCTTGGGGAGCATAGTCCTATGTTAGAATATAAGTGTCTATGCACCCCTTACGTTGAAATAAAGAGAGAAATATTAAGAAATATTGGCTTATCTATTTCGTTGATTAAGAATGAATATATATACACAAATTGAATATTGCCCTGGATTACAAAAATAGGAAACTATCCTAGAATTAGGATATTACAATTAATTATAATTGATTCTTTATTAAATTGAGAATATATAGAAAGTCTATTATAATTAATTCTCTAATATGCCCCATCAAGATGGAGTTTTAGAGGAGACGGCAATCTTGATCCTTAATTCTTGAAAGCAACTTCGTGAAAGCAATTTGGTAAGAGCATCAGCAAGTTGATTTGTTGAGGAAACATGAGCAACACGAAGAGCACCTGTTTGAACTTGATCCTGAATAAAGTGATAGTCAATTACAGAATGTTTTATGCACGAATGAAATACTGGATTAGAATAGGGATAGGTGACACCAAGATTGTCAAAATAGATGACATGTGGTGTAGGAAGAGTGATGCTAAGCTTTGTGAGCAAGAAACAAATCTAATTGTATTCTAAAGTAGTAGTGGCAACTGATCGATACTTAGCTTCTGTTGATGACCAAGCAACAGTATGCTACTTCTTAGATTACTAAGAAATAGGATGACGACCAAGATAGACAATATAGGCCCTCGAAGAGGTATGGTCGTCTTTGTTGCCATCTCAATTGGCATCGGAAAAGACATGAAGAGAAAGTGGATTTTCCTTATGAAGAAATAATCCATGAGTCAATGTGCCACACAAATATTGCAACAGTCATTTTGTAGTGTTTCAA
This sequence comes from Combretum micranthum, assembly GCA_024138025.1. Classification (NCBI taxonomy): domain Eukaryota; kingdom Viridiplantae; phylum Streptophyta; class Magnoliopsida; order Myrtales; family Combretaceae; genus Combretum; species Combretum micranthum. The sequence continues at coordinate 257,547 of JAMXBD010001380.1, read as the reverse complement.
TGTTCAGACGTCGAGTAATGCATGAACTAGAAAAGTTTGTTAATAACATATGTTATGTCTAAGAAAGTGAGGCAAGCATACTATAGACTGCCAACAATTGTTCTATACTCTTTGTAGTCATTCACAGTGGTACATGAATGAAGTGTGAGATAGCTATCTGTAGCAAGTGGTATAGCAACAAGTTTTGCACCAAACATATTTGTTCAGGTAAGAAGATCAGTGATGTAGTGCTTTTGACTAAGCATTAGACTAGATGAAGGGGTGAGGACCTCAATGCCAAGAAAATAAGACAAGGTACCAAGATCTTTGATTGAGAATCTTTGTGCTAGGAGGTCAATATAGTGCTGAATAATGTTAATGTTGGTACATGTGATAATAATTTCATCCACATAAATAAGGAGATATATAGTATTGTTTCCTGAGTAGAGAATGAATAGAAAAGTGTCTGCATGAGAGTTTGTGAACCCAAACTCAATGAGGAATTGGCGAAGTTCAAGGTACCAAGCTCATAGTGCTTACTTAAGTTCATATATAGTTTTTTTTTAATTTACACATGTGTTGGATGCTCTCTATCAACAAATCCTGGAGGTTGGGCCATATAGACATCTTTGGAAAGATGGCCTTAAAGAAAGGCATTATTAACATCTAACTGGTGTAACTACCAACCTCCATTAATTGCCAAGCTAAGAACATGACGTATTATTGTTGGCTTGCTAACTAGGCTAAAAGTGTCATGATAATCCACTCCAAGTCGTTAGTGAAAACCTTTGGGCAACAAATATGGCTTTATACCTATCAACAGAACTATCAGGAAGCCGTTTAGTATGAAAAGCCCACTTACATCCAACAAGATTCTACTGAGAAGTATATGGAACAACCTTCCAAATGCCATTCCGAACAAGAGCATCAAATTTATCATTCATAGCTTGTCTCCATTGGGAATCTTTTAAGGCTTGATTAACAGTATAAGGCTCAATATTAGATGGTTGAGAAAGAACAACAATGAGATTCATCTTAGTTAGGGGTTTGTGGATGTTGTTTTTCGCTCTAGTGGTCATACGATTTGTAATTTGATGGGAGGTATGAGTTGTGGTTGAAGAAGAAGAGGTATTGGAATTGGATGGTTCCGTTGGTAAACCATCGATGGTTAGGGCATTTTGTGATGAATGTTAACATGAGGAGTCCCTTGAGGAAGGCGTATTGAGTGAGCCACCTAAAGTAGGTAGAATTTAGACTTGGGGAAGCCATTTTGAAATGATCTTAGGGGTAGGTTGAGCTAGATGAGAGTGATGATCGGTAAAAAGAAAAGAATTTTCAAGAAATTTAACATGATGAGAAATATATGCTTTAGAAGTGGACAAATCCAGACAGATATAGGCACTTTGTGTTGAAGAGTAACCAAGAAAAATACAAGCAATGGAACGTGAGTCAAGTTTATGTTAGGAAAAAGGATGAAGCCATGGATAACATGAGCAACCCAATACCTAAAGTATAGTGTAGTTAGGTTAAGACTCAAAGAGTTTTTCAAAAGGAGATAAAAGATACAGTGTATGTGTGGGCATACGGTTGATGAGATATACAATTGTGGCAAAGGCATAAGTCCAATAAGTTAGAGGCATTGAAGCATGAGTGAGAAGAGATAGACCTATTTCAACAATGTAGCGATGACGTCATTAGGAAAGACCATTGTGTTCTAGTGTATGGGGTGGTATAGTAAGATGGGATTCGACCATTGCTAATTAACTCATGCTAGTTGACTGTCAGTTTACTTTAAATACTTTGTGAATCCTTTTTCACCTTTCCTATAATGGTGTAAATAGATAGGAAAACATCATTTTTCAGCTAGTCATCTTCGAAAGCTTTGGGAACAATACAAGACCTCCTAACAACCAAATTCTCCTAACTATCTCCAATCACGCTTTCCTATTTAACAATATGAAAATAAAAAATTGGATCACCATTACCAGCAGGCTAAAAAATTTCATCCTCTTCATCATCAACATAAGCATCAAAGAATAGGTTACCATCAATCTTAAAAATAGTATCATCTTCAACATGTTCCTCATCATAAATTGGATCACTATTATCTCTTGCTTCAAAGACATCCTCATCATCTTCCTTATCCTCATAATAACCCTCATCAATAGATGAAGAATTATCATATGCTTCAAAATCTACATCAGGCATCGGGTTAGGGTTTTCATTCCTTTCGGTCCCCATCAACACACCCATTCTTTCTGTAAATCAATCCACCATAGTGCTTAACACCTGATCTATTGTCTGCCCGGTCTTTCGATTTAGATCATCATAATCATAGATCTCATTGACACATCATTGATTAACTTCTTTGTTAGGCACCATGATATTCCACAAGCAAACACAGCTCTAATACCAAACTGACATAGTGTATAACGTGAAATTGATTTAGGGGTCATTGCAAGACATTGATTAGCTCATGAATGTCGTCCTGTGATCTTTAAAAGCCTATTGATTCTAAGAATGCCTTGGCAATTGGCATCGAAAGTCGAAATCCTACACAAGAATTCGAATCTTGGGAGAAAAGAGAGCAAAAACACTCAGAGAAATTTCATTCAATATGTGAAAATCGTCTTGCATAGCCCTAGGGCTTACATTATATAGGAAACCTAAAATTTAGTAAAAAAGGAAAATAAAAAAAAAGCCTATCATAAATTAAATAGAAAGATATGGAAAAATCCTAATAAAAGATATTTCATAAAATCTAAAAATCCTATTAAATGATACTAAAAGATATTCTAAAGACATTGATTGTATTATTAATTACGAAATTGAAAAATCCATAAGAGGAGTAAAGTACACCGCTCCAATGCTGGTGGTGTAGAACTAAAAGCCGACAGCTAATCTCCCAAGGTCGGCAGTGTAAGTCAGCGATGTAAGTGAATGTGTATTTGCTTGATCATATAGTAAATTGAGATTAGTGTAGCTTTGGACTTATTTGAAATTGACATCATAGTGGATTATGGGAAGGATGCTAATGAAGAATATTCATGTGATGATGTAAATGATAGTATGCTAGGGTACTAATCTCATGCTAGTGGTGTGTGGGATTAATTTATGTCAAATCTTGTAACACAAGTGAAGTATTTGTGGTTTGACTATTAACCTGAATTTACTATTATACGTGTCTTTGAAAATTAATTTTGGTGTATATCAAAATTATAACAGGTTTTGAACATAAATGTGTTCGTATCCAATATAAACTCGTGACGAGTTGTTAATATCGGTCAATTTTTATTACCTTACATTATCAATACTGTTTGGCCAATAAATGTTCTGAGAACCACATTTACTTTTATACCTTAAATGAACGAAGACGAAAATATATCTTAGAGAAATATATTTTTTAAATATTTTGTTTATATTTACCGATACCACGGAGGAACTTGATAAGATCTTTGAAAACGAAACATTTTCGCACAGTGAGCTAAATATTGAATAAACGCTTTATCAAAAAAACCTATATAATAAATTTTTCGATAGATATATTCATTTTATTAGTTAAAAATCATACCACGTCTAGAAACACTAGACAACAGTAGCAATGGTGGTGCAATTCATATATGATACAAACAGAACTACACAGAACTATAAAAACGAAAAGAAAGAAACACAGACCACCGTCCTAAGGTTCTAAACCTAGATGTTCAACTTCGAATATATCTATAGGAGTAATATCACAAATAATTCTCAAATTTTAATAAAATACACAATCAGATATCTATATTTTGAAATTAATTATAAGAATTAGACAAAAATATTGTTGACGAAAGTTCTTCCGGATAATAAATTCATCAATGTTGAAGTTCAGGTACTAAATAGATCAATTTTAAAATTAAAATACTTAATTACATATTTTGTAAAAATACAAGTATCATTTATAATATTAATGGTATATCTATATTGTTATGTGTAAACAATGATTGAGATTATATAAAAAAATAAAGCCATAATGATATCATATAATATTTTTAAAATTAAAACAACTTTATTCATTGATCGAGGAAAGGGGAGTGAAAAGGATCTATATCCCTATAATTATTAGATAAAACATCATTAGGCAAAACTTTCAGATGATTTGTCATAAAGAAAACCTTCTTCTCTCTCAATCGTCCCAATGCTATTTGTTATATTATGTTACGAACTCGTTACATGTCTTGCTCGTACACGTCTTTAGTAAAATTATATCAGGCTATAACTCTTTAGATGATTAGTCTCGTTAGTCCACTAGTAAGCTTCAGTAAAATAGATTTTGACTGATTAAAGACATACTAAAATTCTTTATTTGATTCCTTTAAAAAACATCTCTTCTGGAATATCCATCAACCGGTTTCATTAGGAGGGGGAAAAAAAAGCCGTGCATGATATTAGAAATTTGATAAAATATGTAATTAGATGTATAAATTTTGAATCAATTAATTTCGTATTTAAAAAAAAATTTAGTATATGTTAACAATATTTTCGTTATATTGATTAAAAATGTTACGTCAAATGATAATATTAATTAATTTAATAAAAATATTATTGATTTATACGAAAAAAATTTATTTTAAATAATAAATTAATCAATTTTTAGATTAAAAAATCTAACCACATATTTAACTAAAATTGAAGTGCACGTGAAAAAGAAATCAGGCAGAAAAAGTACACAAGTGTTTAAAAAATCAACTTTAAGAGAAAAAATAAAAGATACATACGTGTACGGTAGGGGAGGCCACCACCGACCATGTGCCCAGGTAAAAAGGACAAGGAATCCAATTGCATTATTAGGGACGGAAGAGGAGGACAAAAAGCTGAACCAAGATGTTGAAATGGTTCGTACGATTACAACATGGCAATATCCATTGGTGACTAATGGCTAATGATTTACAAGAAACTCAACCATTCCTCTCACTCAATAATAATAATAAAAGGTTGGTACATATCGGTTTGATGTTTTTCTCCTTCTAAATTAAATCATCAAGTAATGATTTGATTCGAATTAAAAATTTTTAAAATTATTAAATAACAGTTTGATTCGGTTTGAATTACGAATTAAATCAAAATTTTAACTAAAAATTTTCTTTGTTCTAATTTTTTTTATAGATAATTAAATATTTATATCATTTTATAAAGTTTATATTATAAATCATAGCAAAATACTTTATGAATTCATCATACTTTTAATCTATAATTCTCTATAAAAACATCAAGTCAATTATCTACCAATAAATTTAACTAAAATAAAAAATCATCTATCAACAAAACTCATCAACGAATAAAATGATCTACTGACAAAATATATTAAACAATTAATATATGATAAGAGTTTATAATAGAATAAATGAATTTCATACTTTATAAAGTTAAAAGCTATTTAAAAAAAAATAGTTCATCATCAACAAAAAAATACATATCATGAGCCTAAAAAATAAATTAAAAATGAGCAAGTTGATTTTAATCAATATTCATCAAATAATAAATAGTGAAATCATATGAACATATAGTAAAATATTATTATATTTTTCTAAAATAGTTTGGTTCGGTTTTACGGATTGTTTGATTTTTTTTTTCCGAATCAAACCATAAATCTACAAATTGGTTTGAATTGAAAATTTTTTAAACCAAACCATTAAAAAAAACCATATTTTTTGTTTTGGATTGGTTCGATTCGGTTGGTTTTTTTCTCACCCCTAATAATAATAATAATAGTAGCCATAAGTTTTTCTTTTTGACCAATTATAAATAGCCACTTAATAATTTAGTTATACAAATATAAATTACGTAAATATAATTATATACATACCAATGAGATTTTATTTTCATTACACATATCACATATCTTGCGTACAATTTTTTTGTAAAAAAATAGAATCGTATATTTTGAATATAATTTTGCATCAATATTTACGTAGTTAAAATTATGTAATTTATATTTAAATAATTTTATTTTATAAGATCAATAGAGACATGTTACCCTTTTTTTTTTTTTTGGGAAACTACATAATATCATTAAAAAGCCAAAGTAAGCAAGTATAAAAGATCAAATCCCAACAAAATTACAAGTATGAAACAATATGAAAATTAATATTACATGTTAAACTTATGATATTACGTTAGTATCTATATAATTAATTTTATCTAATTAATATTTATGTAATTTTTTTAAGCCAATAGGCAAATGAAAAATTATATCCATTTTAGTCAATGAACGTGTAGATGAAAACTAGTCCATGTCGGTTTTATACAAGAACAGACGAAGAACTTAAAGGTAGGGGCCAATATCCATGTAATAAAAAAATATTTCCATATTATTATATAAAGAAAAGACATACATTTAAAGTTGTTGAGTAAATATCATTGATGTTATATAATATAACGCAAAACATATATCATATTACCGATAATATAGTGCATAAGATATATTATGGAAAAGCGTAATACATGTTATCACTTAAATGATATAGGTATCATGTATTGCAAATTCAAAATCATACATATGATATCAACATGGTATTATATGTGCAATGTCCATCTATAATTAATATTTTCATTAAAGGTAAGGAAAAGAAGAAGAACAAGAAGAAGACAATGCAATATAATCATATTTATATCAGTATTACTGAGATATGTCGTATTTTAATATTACAAGAATTATGATAGGTGATCATGACATTTACTCTTAAAAAAAAAGTTCTAGCTTAGAAAAAGAGGTTTTTGCATTTTTCATATTTATATCAGTATTACAAAGATAGATTTTACAATAAAAAAAGTAACAAGCAGGAGAGGTTTGCATTTGATTCATGGCAATATGTTGTATTTTAATATTACAAGAATTATGATAGGTGATTATGATATTTACTCTTAAAAAATAAGTCTAGCTTTGGAAAAGAGGTTTTTGCATTTTTCAATGTGATATAGAGAAAGAGTGAGTTAAAGAGGAAGAAAAAAAAGAAGAATTCAATAAACTATGATAATTAAAAAATTCCAAATTAAATATAAATAAATTCAACATGAAAATTCATCTCCTTAAATAACATAAATTAAAATTTTATCAAATAGATTAGAAAAAAAATAAGTAACATAAATTTATACTTTGAGAAAAAAAAAATGAAATAATTGGTGAATAGGGAAACTTTGATAAAGTTGCCAGTAAGAAAAGTAAATTGTTTAATTTTTTTCATTAAAAGATCCAATAATATTTATATAAAATTTAATGTGTAAAGAAAAGAAAATTTTTTGTCAATTATTTTAGGGATAAGTATATTTTTATTCCTTAACATTTTAAGATTTTTCTATTTGAGTCTTAATATTTTTTTTTTTTGGTTCAAGTCCTTAATGTTTAATAGAAGGGTGAATTATACTAAAAAGTTTCAACATTTGAAAGTCAGATCATTTTGAGTCCCAATGTTTCGAATAGTTCAAAGAAGGTCTTAACGTTTGGAGGTAAGTTCGTTTAAAGGTCACAACATTTGAAGAAGTGGGTCAATTTAGGTCTCCTAAAACATGTGTCAATAGGAAAAGAGTTTTATGAGTCTTGTCTTTTGTTAACACATGTCCTTAGGAACCCAAATTGGCCAATTTCTTCAAATGTTGGGATCTTAAATGAACTTCCCCTAAACATTGGAAACTCTTTTAAACTTTTTAAAACGTTGGGATCCAAAATAAACTTACTCCCAAACGTTGGGACTTTTTAGTATAATTTACCCTTTAATAAAACTTATAAAACTGGACTTTTAATAAGATGGACTTTTCCATTAACGTATGCCACATGGCAGCTTGTAATTGGATGAAATAAAGAGTTTAATTAAATTACATAATATATATTAATAATATGTATCAAGAAAATAATTAACTAAAAAGTACAACAAAATCTTAAAAATTGGAAAATTGAAAAAACAAAATGAAAAACAAGCATAGCATCATTGCTATTCCTAGTTACCAACTTTGACAAAAACACCACCACTCATCACATGGTTACACAACTAAAACACAAACACTGATGCCACTACACTTGACTCATGCAATAATTGCATCATATTTTAGGTTTCACTAAGTAATCTTTTTCTCAAAAATTCATGAACTATTGAAATTTTTATAATTGCTGAGGTAAGTGAAGATCTCGAAGGGCTCATGTTTGTGGACAGCGAGAAGTGTTAATGGTGTTGTTTCTTCTTAAGAAACAATACTAAGCAGTGGTGAGTAACTTTCAACGGGTGATTTGGTGGAAAGTTGAAGAAGATGCAAATAGACAAATTCAAACTTTTGATCAATACTTTATTATGAGGAATGAAAGAAAAATTTTGTCTTTTTGTAACTATAGATCATTAAGAACTTCTTGCAACCAAATTTGAGTGTCAATTTTTCTAATAAAGTGAAAAATCTTAGAGAGAGAAAGAGCAGTTTAGTTTTTGGGTTTAGAGAGAAAAATGATGGGTGAAAGATTTGGAGTGAAAAATCACACACAATTAGTGTTGGGTGTTGATGTTCATTACGTAGGTGTGTGATGTTTTTCATTGATGATAAATATAATAAACAAATCAAATACAACAGTCCTAAGAGCATCCATCGTAAGGTCTTTTGTTTTTCTAGAGAATTAAGAAATTAAAGTCATCAATAATGCTTCGTAGAGTGCCTTTATTTTTTTTTTTTTTTGAAATTTTCAATTAAACACGGGCTAATGCTTGTTCTAATGGGATATGTTTGACCAATTTCTTTTACGTATAGTTAACAAGCTAAGCTTTTTAGGAGACATTTCTAGGGCTACGGGGTTAGGCCAGGGCCCCTCACTAATGCAGCGTATAGCATGAGATTAATTTAGGGTTTATCACAAGAAGTTGATTCACTCACTAATGTTGTCCTATGATCTTCAAAACCTATTGATTTTAAGAATTCCTTGGCAATTAATATCAAAAGTCGAAATCTTACACAAGAATTCGAATCTTGAGAGAAAAGAGAGCAAAACACACTTAGAGAAATTTCATTCAATATGTAAAAACTATCTTGCATAGCTTTAGGGCTTACATTATATTGGAAACCTAAAATTTACTAAAAAAAGGAAAAAAAAAAAAATCTTATCATAAACTAAATTAAAAGATATGGAAAAATCCTAATAAAAGATATTCCATAAAATCTAAAAATCCTACTAAGTGGTATTAAAAGATATTCTTTAAAACTATTAAATGATAGTCTAAAGACATTGACTGTATTATTAATTACGAAATTAAAAAATCCTAAAGACAAGTAAAGTTCACCACCCCCACACCAATCGTATAGAACTAAAGGCTAGCGGCTTATCTCCTAAGGCCGACGTTGTAAGTGGATGGTGTAGAAGATTCAACTCTTGTTCCTCCTCTCCATCCTATGCCATTCCTCCAAGTGGTTATGTCCCATCTCTTACACCGCATCATCCTCCCCAGGTTGAACAAAATTTGTCCTCGAATGTTCACTATGCTACACAAGATCCATTTAGAATTAATCACAAAAGCCTCATATAGATTAATCCAACAATTGCCAATCAACCCATGCTAGTTGACTGTTAGTCTACTTTGAATACTTCGTAAATCCTTTTTCACCTTTCCTATAATGGTGTAAATAGACAAGAAAATGTCTATTTTAGCCAATCATGTTCAACAGCTTTGGGAATAACACAAGACCTCTTAACAACCAAATTCTCCTTACTATGTCCAATCATACTTTTCTATTCAACAATATAAAAATAAAAAATTGGTTCACCATCACCAACAAGCTAAAAAATTTCATCATCAACATAAGCATCAAAGACTAGGTCACCATCAATCTTAAAAATAGTTTCATCTTCAACATGTTCCTTATCATAAATTGGATCATCATTACCTCTTACTTCAAAGACATCCTCGTCATCTTCCTTATTCTCATAGTAGCCCTCATCAACAGATGAAGAATCATCATTTGCGTCTTCAAAATCTACATTAGGCATCAAGTTAGGGTTTTCATTCCTTTGGGTCCCCATCAACACACTCATTCTTTCTATAAATTGATCCACCGTAGTGCTTAACTGTCAATTAGTTGTTTACCTAATCCTTCGATCTAGATCATCATAATCATAGTTCTCATCCACACGTTGTTGATTAACATGTCTGCTAGGCACCATGATATTCCAAAAGCGACTGCAACTCTAATACCAAAGCTGACACAGCGTATAGCGTAAAAACTAATTTAGGGTTTATCGCAAAACATTGATTCGCTCACGAATACCATCCTGTGATCTTCAAAAGTTTATTGATTTTGAGAATACCTTAGCAATTGGCATCAAAAGTCGAAATCCTACACAATAATTCAAGTCTTGGGAGAAAAGAGAGCAAAAATGCTTAGAGAAATTTCATTAAATATGTGAAAACTGTCTTGGATAGCCCTAGGGCTTACATTATATAGGAAATCTAAAATTTACTAAAAAAGGAAAAAAAATCCTATCATAAACTAAATAAAAGATATAGAAAAATCCTAATAAAAGATATTGCATAAAATCTAAAAATCCTACTAAATGATCTTAAAAGATATTCTTTAAAAATATTAAATAATATTCTAAAAACATTGACTGCATTATTAATTACGAAATTGAAAAATCCAAAAAGTGAGTAAAGTACGCCACTCTAACGCCGGTGGTGAAGAACTAAAGGCCGGTGGCTTATCTCTCAAGTCCGACAGGAGTAAGTGGCCGATGTAGAAGATTCAATGCTTGTTTCTCCTCTCCATCGTATGCCATTCTTCCAAGTAGTAATATTCCATCTCTTCCATTGCATCACCCATTGCCGCTTGTAGCCCATCCCTAGTTTTATAATAATATATATCTAAATTTTATATATAATTATATTATAGATATGTATATCATGGCGACCCAATAAAATATAGAGAAAAAATAGTTACTTGGTTCCTAGAACTCTTCACGTGGCAGGTAATTACTAATAAAACTTTTATATATATAATTGTAAAATCAATAATATTCAAAATCATTACCATTGGTATTTTACATACATACTCATCATACATACATACATACATACATACATACATACATACATATGATATCGTGAAGCCCTAAGCCAATCCTAATGGTAACAGTCTTTTCCATAGTTCTAGAACCTTAATCAATGAATGTCAACAGGTATGTATGTTAGAAATCTCTTGGAAAGCTTTAGGGTATTGTATTATACTAATATCTTATGAAGCACGATGTTGTACCTTTTCACTGCATGCCATATTAGGTCCATGCTCTAACATCTTAGTGATACCTTTAAAAATATATTGCTTTTAACAAGGTAATATGTGATTTCAACTTCAACATTATTAACTTCATTATCTTGCTCAACGACATCTACTATATAAAATCTGTTATCTTGCATATCATACTTAAAAAGCCCAAGTCAAATCATTATTGCTTTAACAAAATGATCCCAAGATTGAAATTAATTAAATTATTCCATGCATTTATACCATATTGTTGCAATATCTCTCATAGCAAAAGACATTAATTTGACATAATATGCTTCTTCTACATAGTAATAGTAAAAAAAAAAAAAAAAAAAAACCTCTACTTTTAACATCCATGTATTGGATCAAGATCATCAAATCTTGGTTTAACCTCTATTATCATGATCAACGATGTGGAAATTGGTGATAAAAAAAATCTTTAACTAAGTTGTAATAATCTTGATTTAATCTCAATCAATCCAATCTAGAATAGATGAATTGTAAAGAGAAATTAAAACCAGTTACTAATGTATTGATGGCTCCCAATTCACATATAGGAAATTGACAACATTGTTCTTTGTCCCTATTCTCAAATGATGCTACCATTAGGGATATAATCAGGCTAGCCATTATAAGATTTCCGACTTGCCCGACCAATTAAAAAACCTATAAGGTTATAAGGTCGAGTTTGGATCATATAACAAACCTAATGGATACCCAACAACCTAGTATTATAATTTAAAATAAATAAATTAAAACATTACTAAAGAAGTAAGGAGAAGAAATAAGATATGAAAGAACTACCATCTTTTTTTCCCTCCTAAGGATATTTTTTCTTTTATGTCTACTGGACCAGTTACAAATTTTAGAACTTTTTATTAAATTTTGTTCAAAACATGTTTGCTATGAAGACTAATATCATTTATTATCTTTTGTATTTTAGTCTCAACTAGAGATTTATTTAACCATGTTTTTAATATATTATACGATGACAAAAGTAATATATTTAGGTATTTAAATGTTGTATAATGAATGCGATCTACAACATATTCTATTAATTCCACATGCATCATTTTATTTTTGAACATATAGGAAACTTGTGTCAGAAGCACTAGGTTTTCTTAAATTTATTATTAAAATTAGAAAATAGTTTAGAAAAAAATAGGGTTATATGATTAGGTTTCAGGTTCTAAATCAAACCATGTATAGTAGGTTTGGATATAGCATCAACATCCTATAAGGTTATAGGATCGGGTTTGATAGACCCTATAGGTTAGTGGGTCGAGTTTCGAGTTCATATAATCCGTCCAAAACCTGACATGGTTACACCTTTAGTTACGATGGCTGTTGAAAAAAAAAGGGACCAAAATCATAACCAAGATTTGCTACAATAGAGGCTCGGAAACTAGAGCACTAATATTATGGCTGGCTTAATCTATACTAACCAGCTTAACCCACTAACGTACTTCACACTACCAAATCCCTTAATTGCCTCCTCTTCCTCGGTACAACACACACTGCCTTTTCCTTTCAAATATGACACTCAAATCCTAACTGTGTTCTTCAACTTCACTGTTCCTATTTCATTATTAGATACTTAACTATATCGATTGTGTATTGCAGATATATAAACGGTATTTTGGCTGTTAGAGTTGCTAAAAACTCCCAACAAGACTATCTTCTAAGCTAAATGAGTCCTTCTCAACCCTTTCATCATTCTCTTATTATACATGTACATATTATTTTGGTTTTGATTCTACTGTTATCTAATACTAATTGAGCTGGTTATAATCATTCATAAAATTTTCAGAAATACAAGCATGAGTTGCTCCAGTATCAATCAGCACATATGCATCCCTATTAGCAACACTCAGTATACCTGCCAAAGTGTCTACTGAAGGAGTATTCTCAATTTGCTGTAAAGCAAAAACCCTTAGATTTGTCTTTCCCTTCTCTATATCAACTCCACTCTTAGCATTTGGTCGATCCTTGCAATTAGCAATATGATGACCTCTCTGCTTGCAATATGCACAGAAAACCGGTGGTAATTTCGGATTCTTGCACTCTTTAGACTTATGCCCAACTTGACCACATGAAAAACATGCATTGGGAGTCCTCTTGCAATCGGACAACTCATGAGGACCATAGCACCTAAAACATTTCTTTTCAAATGCAAGTGTAGGAGCTTTATATGTCGGCTTTTGATTTCCTTCTCGTCCCATAAAAGGTTTCTTTCCTTTACCAACACCTCGATAACTATCATAGGATGAAGTAGAAGCGGGTCTCTTTTCCAGAAATGCAGCTCTCTTTGCTCTTCTAATTCTACTATCATTCTGAATTTGCTCCATTAGCAAAGCTTTGACCACAGTATCTGATAGGGTATGCAACTTAAATTTCTTCACTTCACTTTGGATTTCTTTATTTAGTCCATTCTGAAATTTCTGAACTTTCCTTCTTTCATCCCGGTAATCACCTCCAGCAAAGTGCAACAGTCTACAAAATTAACCATAGTATTCATCTATAGTCTTGCTCCCTTGTCTCAAGTTCAACCAATCAGCTATCATCCTTTCTCTTACTGAATTCGGAAAATACTTGGTGAAAAATATATCCTTGAATGCATTCCATGATATGGGTAGTTGTAAATTTCCACTTGTTGATCTCCATCAATTATAAGCCTCTTTCTTCATCATGTAAACCGCTAAATCCACTTTATTATCATTCGGTGTTCTACTAGCTGCAAATGTTTTCTCAAGTTCCTCTATCCAACCTTCAGCTACTGGAGGATCGGTACTAGTGCCATCAAATTCTGGAACCATCTTGCTACAATCATGTAACTTGATTTGGTTGGATTGATCATTTACAGAAGCAACCTCATTTGGTCTCATTCCTTGCTGGTTACCTTGTTGCATGAGATGCTGAGTTTGTTGATACATCATCATCTGATACTGCTGCATCATTGCCATCATATCCCTCATCATACCATACATCGAGTTTGGATCACCAGTAGATATTTGTGACATAGGAGGAATGGGTGGCATAGGTAGAGGTGGAGGAATCTGAGTCGGTAGGGGAACTTGTGAAGCTAAAGTTAATGCAGGCGATGGAGTAGTCTCATTGCTCGGTGTAGAAGATGAAGTAGGAGCAAATGTAAACGATGACTGTGGTGGTGGTGACATACTTTCTCTATCAGAATATTGCCTGGTAGACCTCCTCAACATGTCCATCTTTACAATTGCATACATATATTCAACACACATTCACACATATATATCAATCCCTCATCACATGCAAAACTTATCAAGTTAACATTTACATTCATATATAAATGAACAAACAATTCAACAAGTCATCAAACAAACAATAAACAATTAGTAAACATGAAAACAAATAACAAGTATATAAAACAAGCAAGAAGGAAATCATACACAACTATTTGGATAACTTAACTCTTTTCTATGCTACTTAATTGTGTCTAGGTCAAGTCTTAAATAATCATTACAATTAAATAAACAATTAATCAAACTTCGCTCTGATACCAACTGTAAGGACCCGATATCACCCTATGTTTGAAATAGGAGATAACGGTTCCCCAACCACATATAACCTATAAGATTATATGTAAGGTTGCCTGAAAGAATTGTTTGAGTAATTGTTTATCTAATTCCATAAAGATAATATACAATAGGATACATAGATTTTTTTTTTTCTCTAACCTTAAACAAAACTATACTACTGCCCTACCGACACATTTTGCAAAGGAGTACAACTTAACTTCTAAATAGCTAAACACATACATATATATATATATATATATTACATCCAAAGGCTTCTTACAAGCCTTAACAAAAATTCTCAAAACACAACACAACTCAACTAACACTATAATTACATTACCAATCAAAAGGAATCTCATCTAATCTATTACATTCATAGGGTTCCATTGAGTCCATGGTTATCTCTAATCCTCCAACCCATCAAGAAAATCTTGAAAGTCGGTTCCGTACCCCATACTTGTATAGAACTCATCGGAGTCATCACCTAAAATGGATAAAATATGAGCAAAAGGCCCAGTACACAAGTAACTAATACAAAATGCGAAGTGGATCACACATTCTTATGCTAAATGCATTATGCAACAATCACTTGTTTATTATTAAGTCTTTAGTTAGTAAAACAGCACGAGAGTATTCAAACTCCGGACAACAAGGATCTAGTATTACGTCCGCCTCCCTGAGTGGTCCCTACTGTTCATACAGACTAGGCAGCCCCACATTCCGGCGTAGCCCGTAATACTAGGGGATCCTGAGTAACGTATCACGACGCTCAAAGGGTCGATATGAGCAGCTCGGATACTCACATCTCCTAAACAATTCTATCCATTAACGAGAAAGTACCCTGCCCCCAATCTGAGCAGGGTGCCGCTTTCCAAACCAGATTCAACGGCAAACAAAGACAATCAACACTCGTATATCAATAGGATTTTCTTAATTTAAAGTAGTTTGATTTTGATGCCTATCCTAGTAAAGAGACAAGCAAGTTACTGCGTATCTGAGATAGCTCGGGAATTAACGGGGTTGACTGGGCGAGGATCTATCACTGTTTAAATCAATATTGAATTTCACACTTAGCTTAAGCATTAATTAACTAGTTGAAAATATAAATAAATCAAATAAATCCAAATAAATTAATACAAAGTCATAATAAAGCATTTAAACATCTTATTATATCCTAGATCGCTTAACAAATACTTAATTGATCATATATCAAACTTCGAAAAACTTTAAAGAAAGTTTTTAAAATTCAAAAGCGCAAGGGATACGCCGGCACTCAAAGCCGGCGGTTTTGAACCGGTGTTCGATACTCTGAAAATCAACACCGCCAACGCTGGCAGCGTTCAAGGGTACGCTGGCTGCCTTCATTCTACGCCGGCGGCTTTGAGCTGGTGTAGAATGAAAATCCAAATTTCCAAAAGTTTGCTGAGAGGTACATACCGGCAGCGTATCCATGTACGCTGGCAGCTTTTCACTATACGCCGGCAACTTTTCACTATACGCCGGCAGCTTTTCACTATACGTCGGCGGCTTTGGAATCCCAGTAGCCAGCATACAATGTGAAAAAATGAACGTCGGCTGACTTTTCCAGTGAAAGCCGGCGGCGTTCGAACGGCTTTAAGTAATTTGCTTTTGTTCGCTTCCAACACCGCCTGTAAGCCGGCGGCGTAGAAGCCCCAGATGCCGGCGTACGTTCAAATTTTACTCTATACGAAAATGTTTTTTATTTCCCCTGTTTTATTACAACTTTGTTCACTTTCAAATATTCCCCAAACTTAATCCAAACTTTCCAAAGCTTGTTATATGATCCAAATACTATCCTAACAACATGAATTCTACTTCTAATCATCAAAACACTAATCACACTTCAAATTCACATCTCAACTACTCAATTCTTCATATCACTTCCACAACACTCCTCCCCACACATCAACACTCATATAAGATATAAACTACCACTCCATTAGCCACATAATCTTGTTTAAACCACCATCAAAGCACCAAATCAATCCCACATCAATTAGGACATAAAATTCATTTCTATCTAATATTTACAAACAATACAATATAGAACATAAGGTAAAAAGATAAAGTTTGCATTTAACTTACATGACTAAATCTTGGCTTGGAATATGGTTTAAATCCAAAAGCTTGTATTTGGTTTTGGCTTAGGGTTTAAGATTTTGAGATGAGAAAGGAAGAAAAAAAGAAAGAAAGAAAAGAAATGAAAATTCGTATGGGGAAATAGAGCTGCCAAAAAGAGGTCTTAACTTGTCCAATTAAAGTCAATTGTCATCTAAAATTGGCCATTAGGGGTACATTTGTCCTAGGATTAATTTGGGCAAATTTCAAATGCATTTGAGTTATATTTAGGCTTAAAAAGTAGGTTTAAAGTTTGCCAAATTTCTGTCACAAATCCTAAACTATTTAAAAGTAATTTGATTAAATTCTAAACATAACACATGCATATTAATTTGAAAAAGACACACCTATTCATTACACTATACACACATTTATACATACCAAACAATAATATTAATTTCATAATACTATACATATACAAAATAACATATGTCTAACACATTCACTAATTATATTAACCAAACACACACATATATATATTTCATTTCAATAACACATTAATATGTAATTTAAGGAATCCATGGCTATTTCAAAATGATATATATAAATATATTCAATTTGTGTTTATATTTTATCTATATTTAATTTATTTGATATTTTCATAAGAATTATTAATTTTTTTTTATCTATATCTATTTTTTAATAAATAATTTATTGAAAAAAAGTTTAAAAAAATCTCCATACCTGTCTAAAAAAGTTAAACAAACATACCCTAGTTTAGCTTCTCAAAATCAACCGAACGTCAATTTCCAACATGAAAATTGCTATGCACATGTGACTTGTCTGTCTGTATGCAAGCCATTAACCAGAACCACAAATTTGCTATGCGCATGGAACATGCCTGTTTACAAGTCCTTAACCAGAATAACAAAATAGTTGCCATCTCCATGATCCATCTACATGCGTGGTTCGTGGAAAAACACGTCAAGGCATTTTGTCATGATGTTTTCGTCAATTTTTTCGTACCAAGTTGGACTTGTTTACTAGATTTCGAAATGGGGATTTGTTTCTAATCTATGTATTATCGATGCCATGATGAAACTTGATAAGAGCATTGAAACAAAACATTTCACGCAGTTAGCTAGATATTGAATAAATACTTTATGAAAAAAAAACTAATATAATAAATTTTTTGATAGAAATATTTTTTTTATTAGTTAAAAATCAAATCACATCTAAAAGAACTATATAACAATAGCAACAGATGGTGCCATTTCCCACCAACACAAACAGAACGATACTAAAAGAGAAAAGAAGGGAACCCTAGACCACTGCCCGAGGATTTGAACATTCCAGAGGTTCACCTTCTAATATGTTTAGATTGTCACGTGTAATGGTCGATGTTATATATAAAAAAGAAAAAGGAAAGAAAAAAAGTTATATTGGTGTCATATAATATTTAGAGAAAACAAATCACTTAGTAAAACTTCATATGATTTGTCATAAAAAATCTTCTTCCTCCCTCATTCGTCCAAATGTTATTTGTTATTTTATATACCAACTCCGTTACTTGTTTTTGGGTTTCTATTCATAAACAATTTAGATATAAATATGATACATATGTAAGATTTAGGAGATAATGAGACAATCCAAACAAACCTTTTGGATCAAGTCAATATAGTAAAATCATATTAGGCAAGAATTCTTGAGATGATTACTCTCATCAGTCCACAAGAGCTTGAATAAATTAGATTTTGATTAAAGACGTGTCTTGAATATCCATCAACCGGTTTTGTCAATAATATCATTCACCGTCAACTTATTTGCCAAAGAAATCAGGCGGAGAACAGCACCCACAAGTAGACGAAAAATCAACTTTGTGAGAAAAGATTGAAAGATCCGTGTACGTTAGGCAAGGCAGCCACACCGAGACCACATACACATGTTTAAAAGGACGAGATGCTGAGACGGCTCCTACTGCTAGTTTGGTTTTATTAGCAACACTAGGACAACATGTCAATATCGGTTGGTGACTAATGCCTACACGAAAAATCATCGATTTCTCCTGCTCAATATTAATAATAATGTGTTTTTTTCACCAATTATAAATAGTAGACATTGGCACAGTTCGGATCGATTTCGGACCCGAACCGGAACAGTCAGAGCCGGGGAGGTTCACGGTTCCAAGGAACCGCTGGTTCTGGCGGCTCCGGTTCAGATTCACGTGAACCGATTTTTCTTTTTTTTTTTTTAGGAAAAAAAATGAAGAAAACAAAAACCCTACCCCCCCCAGGCCCCACGGCCCACTCTCATTTCAAGACCTGCATCATGCGTAGGTTTTTTTTTTTTATTTCAAATATTTGGAGGTTTCGGATCCGGTTGTAACCGCCGGTTCTGCCACGTTAACCGCTTGGATCTGTCGGTTCCGGCGGGTCCTTGGACGGTTCGAAACCGTCACCGATGGGGCGGTTCCCTGGTCAGGAACCGCCGATGACGGTTCAGGACGGTTTGCGGTTCGAAACCGCCCTCGTGGTAATGTCTAATAAATAGGCACTTAAAACAAAATATTAGTTTGTTTATTGGTTCACTCATAATTTAATTACATAAATATAAATTATATAAATATAATTACAAATATACGGATGTAAAATCACATAAGATGTCATTTTATTTTTCTTACACATATCAAATGATTTATATATGATTTTTTATTAAAAAAATCACAGTATTTATGTAATTAAAAGTATATGATTTATATTTAAATAATTTCATTTTTATTCTATTGATAAACACATGTTACTTTCTTGTATAAAACTTAATATCATTAAAAAGCCTAAGCAGGCAAGTACAAAAGATCAAAGCCCAACTCAATCAGGGCTAGCAACAAAAGTTTGGTGGACACTCAGCCACCGAATCAAGCCTAGCCACAGAAGGGTTAAAATCTGCCTGCCATCTACGAATGGTGACGCAACGGAAGGAATTAAAGTTATATCATGTTCGTTGTCCTACGAATACCCGAAAAGTGAAAATTGAGATAACATCAAAATCCATTAAATCGTCCACGTTTTTCAGAAGACGATCACCTATATACCTGTTGGTTCTAAGAATATGGGAGCAAATAGGTATTAAAATTTAAAAATTCAATAAAAGTATGAATTTTGAAAAAAAGATAAGCATTGCAATCTATTGATTTGCACACAAATTTCAGACAGTAATCTATTATCAACCTGTTGATTTCATTAAATACTAGAAAAGATAGAAGAGTTAAATATTATAATCCCATTAAAAATCCCTGTCTCAACTTTTACAAAACTGTTCTATTTATTGGATTAAAATAAAATCTAATTAAAAGACTTGATATATATAAAAATATATACTAATCCTATTAAACGACATTGCTCCTATTAAAATAACACTTATCCTATTGAATTAGAAAATGAAATTGCAATTTTCCTAAAATAATAATATGTTCTTCTTGCGATTGAGCCAATAATCTAATTTTCTTTTGCATTCTGCATTGTTCTCCCCAAGTTGAAAAAAACTCGCGCTCAAATTTTCATTATTAGCTCGCTTTCATGGTGCGATGATATCCCAAGATGAATGTCAACTCTAATACCAATTGATGTAGTGGAACGAATTAAATTTATATTACGTTCTCTTGATTTCGTGAATACTGGGAAAGTGAAGATTGAGATAACATCTAAATCCATGAAATTGCACACGATTGTCAAAAGACGATCATCTATATGCTAGTTGATTATAAGAATACCTAAACAAATAGGCATCAAAATTTGAAAACTCAATAAAAGTACAAATTTTGGAAAAAGAGATAAATATTGCAATCTGTTGAATTGCGTACAAATTCCAAAAAGCAATCTGCTATCGACCTGTTGATTCCATAAAATATCAGGAAAGATAGGAGAAACAAATATTATAATTCCAGTAAAAATCTCTATCTCAATTTTTACAAAGCTGGTCTATTTATTGGATAAAAATAAAATCTAATTAATAAAAGACTTAACATATATAAAAAGATATACTAATCCTATTAAAAGATATTGCTCCTATTAAAATATTATTCATCCTATTGAATTTAGGAAAAAAAAAATCACAATCTTTCTAAAATAATAATATGCCTTTCTTGTGATTGCACCAATAATCTAATTTTGTTATGCATCCTGCATCAAATGGTGATGAAATGTCATTGATAAACCAACGACTATCTCTAAGGATAAACTTAAAGTCTTCTAGAGTTTTAAATATACCTGTATGGTAGCCCTCGTCCAAACCGAACATGGAAAAATCCTTGGTTAAAGAACAAATATTCTTTAAGATGAAAAAAAAATATATACTTTTTAATCTAAGAATAGGTCATAGACCTTAATTATAATGGCCTATTTCTAGTGTTGGTCTGGTGCAATAGCAATCCTTCTATCATTGTGAAATTAATAACTTGCATCAGGGACGGACCAAAGGGGGCCAAAAGGGCCGTCCTCGCTTGAAAAAAAAAAATATTATTATAATATATTTAAAAGAAAAAAAATATGTTTTATATTTATAATAAGATAAATTTAGCCTTTAAGGAGTTCTGCGTCCGTCCTTGACTTGCTTCCTGGCTGATCAATGAAAACAATTGCATGTCGCTGATTAGATGAATCCGTATCATCATTGTCATATTCTACATTTTATAAAGACAAGAAAGAGTACTTATATGCATCAAGGATAAAAAAGCACAATTTAACCTTATAAGAAGGTTTTATTGTCTCTGATTCCACCTTTTGATTAGGCTCATTTTGTGATCAATTTTAGGTCTTCCACGGGTACTAATGCCTGAGCATTAAGACCCAATGAAGAAGAACCAGGTTATTCATAGCCATCAACATTGTCGAGAGATTCCCTATCATTAGATGAAAAACGTTTCTTTTTATAGGTAAGGAAGGGTCAGTTATGGACTTTTGGGTCGCGGTGAATCAGGGAAGAAGGAAGACTCAAGGGAGACAATTTTCGTTTTCTTTTTTTTCAGCCCTTCTCCAAGATGCATTTTAAGGAAAAAATACGAGGTAGATTTTTATGTTCCTTCAGGAGAAATTTGATCTTATTTGATAGAAGACTAGTTCATCGATTTTGGTTTGTAGAGGAAGACACCGATTAACGTTCCGAGACTCCTGGAACTGTGGTCTCGTAATTTTGTGGAGCAGCAGCTGCTTTAGGTTATTTAATTATCTGTATACACGACGGGAATTCAGGAGTTGAAATATCTATGGCTTGATGTTTTCCTCTTCTAGGTTATTGTCAGCATTTGTGATTTAACATTTAAAAAGAGTCCTATAATCTCACTGGATTTGGCCAAAAAAAAAAAAAAAAAAAAAAGGATCTCACTGGGTTCCACAAGATGTCATGTTTTCCAAGTGGCGAAAAATGATTGGTAGTCTGGATTTCCATTTTTGTGGGTTGGCAATTTATTCAAGTTTTTTGCTTATGTATATATATAGCGAAAATACTTTTATATTTATTTTATTTCTGGATAAATTATGATTGAAGCAATATTTACTTATAACGTGATAATTTTTTTCTATATGTAAAATATTGCTTAGCTTCTATCTTTATTTATTATTGATTAAGCCCATGATGCTTTGGGTTTAAAAACAAAAAAAGTTTAAAAATTATTTATTTGATGATGTTTATAATAGGGAAAAATCAAGCTAAGCACATGTTTGTCGTTTCTATGAAAAAAAAAATACCAAAATATATATTATATAGACAAATTACTAAAATCCATTTTAAAATCTCATTTAAAAATACAATTTGTTTGATTTATAGAAAAACCGTATTTAATAACTACAACTTCTTAAACTTATACCTACCAAGATAGATTGCAAGAGGAACAAGTGAACTTTAAAAATATAAAGAAATTGTATTTAATAACTGTGGCTTTTTAATATTATGTAACATGCATTTTAAAACAATAATTTTGTAATTAATATTGGTCCAACTTTATTAAAATATTCAATTAATTCAATGATACTAAACAAATAAAAAATCGGGGGAAAATCAGTCATAGCTGAAGTATCACTAATTTTTTCAAATGGCTTGTATTTTCGCTTTCAATTCATAAGAACATAAAAGTCATTAAATCCTTGTAAAAATCTCTGATGATGAATATCTGTGGATGCAACTCGCAGATTCTTATGGAGATTACGGCATTGAAAAGGAAATTTCATTATGACAATATTGCGAATTCCATATATCCTAACTAGAAAACATTGTTTACATGAGATTTTTTAATATTAAGATTTTGATATGGGAATTGGCAATTGCAACTTCAGAAGATTCCAAGGTTAAGAGTATCAATCTAATTGATTATTATTATTATTATTATTATAGTTTCTTTTCTGTGCAAAGAAAATAAAAAAGAGTGGTAACCATCTATACAATAATGATTCATTTATAGTTTTAGGTATATCCAATAGATCACGCCATTGTTATGGATACTCAAGGATTTATTAATTATTAGATAAATAAGTTATGTTATAATTACCTTGTAGTTTAGTGGTATCTGTCATAATCTCTTAAGCAAAAAGTATTAGGTTTGAATATCTTATTTCCTTTGTAATAGCCAAAATAAACAAATAAATGAGCTATGTATGAAAAAAAAAAAGTTAATAATGTGATTTCAGTAATTATCATTTAAGAAGGTGATGCCTGTCTTTTACGTAATCACCTAAAAAAATTTCTTCAATTATTATCTTATTTATTTTTAACTTTGTTTAATTTAATATGTTGTTTGTATAAGGTGTGTATAATACAAACCCTTCCTATTTACTTTAGTAAAATATGTATTATATTAAGATAACAATCATTTATGCAATTTCACTTTTCTTATTAATATATGTTTTTAAAATAACCCATTGATTTCACGATGATTAAAAAAAAAAATCATATAATGATGGAAGATGTCAACCACATATATATTTTCTTGAACTTAATTTACACTAGATGCGTCTATAAAGAATTTGATGCTTTCGGTATTATTATATAATCATAAAAGCTAAAAATATACTTTACATACGATTTTCTTGCATAAATTTTAATTGATTATCAATAGGATAATATAATAAAATCATCATTTTGGTATTTTATTTTCTTTACATGTATATATTTTTATCAGTTATACACATAAATACTTATTTTTAATTACGCAAGCAACATGGGTACACATCTACTGGCATAGAATATGCCACAAGGAAGAGATCTCTGATACTGACTTTTCATAAACAAAGGCATTCCCTTAATTTGTATGAGGACTCCAAACGTGAAACTTGGAAGGGTTTCATTGGGTAGGAAAATTTCTTTTTGAAGTAAAATAACATTTATTAAGATAAAACCGAGCCAAGAAGAAGTAAAAAATAAAAATGTACTGCATTTGCAACAACATAAAGCTGTATCCATTAGTAAGGACTATACGCGTACTTCATAATGAATGCATTGCCTTTGCTACAGTATTTGGTTGCACACGCTCTATTTGTTTTATCTTTTTCTAACCATTTTTTAGTCTATTTGACTTTTTGTTTTTGGCAAATACAAATAATTTTTTTCAAATATTTTTCTAATATATTATTTATCAAGAAATAGATACAAATAGAAAAAAAAGTTGGCAGTTCTTATAAAAAGATTAAATAGATCAAATACAGATAAAATATAAATGCAAATCAGATATATTTACACATATCGTTTTGATACAGATGAAAAATAGACCATCCAAGGATATCTTATTTTTATTGTTTTCAAACATATTTTATCAAGAAACAAATACAGATGAAAAAATTATATTTTTACTTATAAACAGATTAAATAGATAAAATACAATAATATATAGATAAGATATACTTAAATTACTTTTTATTAATATCAATTAACTAGCTTCACTTTGTATAAACACTGTTATTGATGACCAACCATGTGTGATATGTGTAAAGTAAATGAGTAATGTAGATTTAAAAGGCTAAAACCAATCATTGGATCAACTTAAGATGAATGACTAAGATTTAATGTTGTTAGCTGTCATTGCATTGCTTTCAATGATCCCACAACTAAAATGCATTCCTTCTTTTCTTATCGACTAAAATGCATCATTTCTTTTTTTTTTTTTTTTTATGGACTTCGCTGTACTCAATGGTTATAATATAAATAGAAGGTAAATCCATTTATTACGAGACCCATTTATATTATAAAGCTCATGTTAGTCCATATAACTTCTTTAAAGCCGAAGGAGGCCCAAAAGGACCTTTTCTTAGTCTACATTTTGCACACGAGACAACTAAGGCTAAAAGTGGGAGAATCGATCCAATGATACTATTGTATATGGCTCATATTATACACACACACATAGAGGTAAACATGTAGGGTTATTTACTTATGATGATGTAACCCAATTTTATTCAATAATATAATAGCCACTCTACTCTCAAGGACATAGGCACATTGCTGAGCCTTGTAAATTTGTTGTATTATGTGTTAATTTCTTTTCATTTATGTTTTTCTTATAATTTTTCTTTGTTATTTCTAAACAAATCCCTATTACCAACCTACTAACTAATTTCCCTAAATCATTAGTAAAGATCCAATATTCCAAAATCTTTCACTAACTTGTTAAACTAGTACAAGGTATTAAATTTAGCTAGAAGCTCCATCACCAAAATAGCCTCTACACGCTCAAAGTAATATAAGTTAATATTTTGTATGTGCATAACACCATTTAAACATGCAATGCAAGTGATAGATCATTATCAAACTTGTCACCTTCAATGTAGCTGTTTAACATTCACGGTGATCAAATATGATGGGTATAAAGGATTAACTTGTTGAATCTATCAAGGAAAAAAATAGTCTTTTTTTTTTTCCAACATGTCTTGGATATAAAATTCAACGTTGAATATGTGAGTTAAAGTGAGCCAATTATTCTAAGACAGGTTGCCCCACTTTTCTCAACAACTTGAAGTGGGCCAATCGATAGGTTAATCCACTAAATGGGTTCAATCAAGCTAGATCCTTTATCATTTACCAAAATTCATTAAATCAAGTAACTCTGTTAATCATTTCTTAGTCAAATCATCAAATAAAAAAAAAATAATTACATAGTTACTTTTATTTTAAAAGTATGAATGTAAAGGTATGTGTTATATTAAGTTACTTTTTAAAATATCTACATTTCACAGCATATCAATGTAAAACCCTATAATTTTATGACAACCTAAATATAACATTATATAATTTAAAGGTAGCTCAATAGGTAAGTAGGCCTTAAAATTTTGAAACACTGATAATTTAACCTTTTAACAACTAGATTACAATAAGCTATAGTGTATATTAAAAGCAAAAAATAAAAGTAGTAAACTTAGAATTTTAAGTACAAGATAAAGATCAGGATATATAATATGATAGACACTTAACTTTTCATTTGAAAATACTAAAATATATCCTTACAAGAAAGAAACCTTATGCATATCAATTGGATCGGGAGAATGGAAATCATCCACTTGTCATCACTAAAACTCTTCACCTCAAAGCTGTAAATCATTAAAATGATTCACTTTTAGTGCTTAAGTATTTTTTCAAACACAAAAAAATTCTCTCGCCTAAAAATCTTGTATGAAAAACTTTATAAACTCTCTTCACTTCAAAAAAACCATAACTTCCTCAAGTCTTAACCTTTTTTGTATTCAAAGTAACATTGAGATCGTTAGCTTTTTCTCTCTACAACAAGATTAAGCTTGATAAAGTTTTGTTAGTTCCTAAAGTTATATGAATACAAAGGTTAAATCTAACAAATGTGCAAAACTACGAGATTCTTAAAATTTATGAGTAAATTTTTAGTTTTGACTTGTATAATTAAATTTCTTCAGCTTAAAGATTGTTTTCTCACATGTTTCTGATGAAACCTTTGATCTCATAAGCCAATCATCCAATTACTTTGAACAAAGCAAAGATGAAGGCACAAGGAGTGAGAACTTTTGATGATTTACTATTTTTATTGCTTACTTGATGTGTTGCATGGTGGTTTTGATTGATTTTGGAACTTATGTGATGATTATAACTTGTAGTCAATGGTTTACAAAGTTGACGATGGGAGTCAATGCATAGTCCAATATATCTTGTAAGCCGATGCCCATGAGCACTAGATCAATGAAGCCTTCCCATGCTAAGTTAGACTGGCTAGCTAGCTTGATACAAACCAAGTCCATGGGGCACTCATGGGGTATCCTCTATCTAGTTTAACCGAGATTTGTATGTAAAATAGAAATAAAAAAAAAGTAAATAAATAATAAATATTATACAGATGGAATTAAAATCAAAGAAGTAAAGATAATATAATAAAGGAGAGAAATTATATTAATCAGTTTCTTAGATTACATAAGTAATCATAACACCGTAAAATAACAATAAGATTAATTATAGCAACTGACCCTACGTATGAGGTCTATCTAATACAAAATGCACATAGTGTAATTTGCAATGGAGGATCTTCAGGCATTGATCCAAAGAATTACATAATTATTACTCTAGATACATAGGGTTAATCTTTAAGAACCCATCAATAATGCCTTTTGCATATTCACCAAAGTCACCTAAACCCAGAAACACTGTGATTATTGTGCTCATGTGATTGAAGTGTGCATTGTTGTATTATTATGTCTTTTTTGAATTATATTTTGATTAGTCTCTAGAATTTTTTAAAAATTAACGAAATGATGATAAAATTGGGTCTACATTGCATGGGGTCTTGCATTAACAATTGCCATTAGCATCCTATAATGGAACAATAGGAAACTACATCTATATCATTAATCACAAGTAATTTGTATTCAACCCATTTGATACCTTCCACATTTTGTGTTCCGTTTTATATGAACTAAAAGACACAAGGAAGTCATAGAATGATGAAGCCATGTTTGAACCATCATTGTGGGTCCTTGAAATGCCCTAAATCCTTACCTATCTAGGGCAGAAATGGCTTAAATAAATAATACAATAACTAGTTAATTCTGAATTGAGATTTAAACTTAATTTAGAAGTTTAATTTAGATAATTGAAAATTTTAAAGCAAGTAAATAATAGAATACGATTAGATAACTTGATATAATTGAATTAATAAATAGATTAAATTGAAATTTGAGATCTTAAATATTTTTTTCAAATTGTTTATTTGCTTCCATAACCAATTTCAAGTATTAATTTTAAATCCTCTTCCTTTTGACTTTCAAGTGAGCAAAATTTCTTAAGTTCAACTGCCTCAATTTTAAAAGGGTCAAGTTTAACCATTTTAATCAAAATCTTTATCTCTTAATCCCATGAATTTTGAGCTCAATTGTTTATTTAAAAATATCAGTTCTTAACTTCAAACCCAAACTAAATATCAATTTTATCAAACTAAATTTCAAAACTAGATTTCTAGTTCAAGATATTAATTTATATTATATAGATTCTTAAATTTTTTATAATTATTTTTTATACTTAAAATAATTATCTGAAAGATTTAAACCTAAAACTCATATTTCTAAATATCTTCTAATTACCTTTATTATACCTTTTCTTTTCCTTTTTCATTATATTTTTCCCGATCTGCCTCCTCTTTTATTCTTTTCTTCTTCTCTTTCTCTTTTCCTTCTCTCTTTAAGTTTTCTCTCTCTTCTTTCTTACAAAACCTAACTCCAAATCTCAATTTCAAGGATACTATCGGAGAAATAAAAGAGAGAAGTCAAGATAGGTGATGGAAAATGAGCTTAAAGTTCATTAACAAGAAAAGAAGACCAGGTTAGTTAACTTTATCAAACAAGTAAGTACAATTGTTCTCTTTGTTTTGTGTGTTGTAGATGCATGTAAATGATGAGTTAAACTATAGATAAGTAGGATTTGTTATAAAATTAGTAAATAAGTGATATATAAACATGAATAGTAAAACCTAGGTGTTTGTATATGCATATGTAGTATTAGAAGTTGATAATATGACTTGAAGTTTTAAGAAGTATAAATATGATTAAAAATGATAGATAGTTATGGAGATAAGTTGTATAAGTTGTATGTTGAGTTTGTGACATAAAAAAAGTAGTTAAATAGGTTCAATTTTGAAGAAAGAAATAAGGAAAAACGTGAAAATATGATATAGTCTTTATCACTAGCATGATGGAACTCGTGATGATGCCCATTATGCTAACAAATTTGGAAATTTTGGACCTTCACGGGAGTGATCCATAACAGAATGATCTCTGTTTTGAAAATTTTAGGCCACATGCATGATTGTCTTATCAATGTTTTTCCTCTAATCACAGGTGTGATCAGGCTCCTGCATATAAAAAAATGGAAAAGAAAAGAAAGAAAGACAAAATGAAATAGATGAATAATGAATAATAAATTTGATATGTTAGATTTGGTTTAATTAGGAATGAGTTAAGTCAATAATAGGTTTAATAGTTAATTAGATTTAATAAGGATTTAAAGTATTAAATAAACTTAGTTAATAAATCTAACTTCAACTTGACTTAATGAACTTAGTAAGCTAAATTGATTAAGTCTAATAAACTTGGTTAAGATTAAGTTAATAAAAGCTTAATAACTTGTAATTGACTTAAATTAATATGCTAGGCTAAACTATAAGTAACATGGAAAGTACGTTATTTCAAATGTTTTTCTTTTCTTTGGAGGAAAATAAATATTTTGAAAATGCATAATATGATGATTTTTTAAAAAATAAATGTCTATAAATAAAGGAAAAGAAATAATTTGACAGACAATGGAAAACTGTCCGTATCTTGGCGGGATAATTTTCACATTCATGGCAAGATTCGTACTTAGTCTTTGATTAAATAGATTTTTAATAAGAGTTTGATGTAAGTTAGTATTTTATTTAATTTCTTAGACAAATATTTGCCTTTAAACCTATCTTTTGATCTATCCTCTAGTTTTGTTTGGAAAGATGACGTCATATAAGGCATGCAGTGATTTGCATGTTGATTATTGATGTGTGTATGATCACTAAGTCTAAAATTTATAATCCAATTAATTCAGATCCACACAAGGTAGCGCACCTATCTTGTAGTATGGAAATTAACTCGGATGTCGTCCTAAGGATCTATGGGCAATTACTAGTAATACCCTTTCACCACTATCTAGTCTAAATTATCAAAAGATTGTATTAACCCTAATGATTAATTATACTAATAATTGACAAACCTTAATTATAGAATATGAGAGCTTTTCTTAATTTAATTCAATTCACAACAATACCTCTAGTCTTGATCTACCCTAATCCTTAATACTTATGATAAATTTAACTGAAGAAAAATCAAATCTTGAACTGTAGAGTTTCTAAATTAAACCAATTACTCTCTTCAAGTCAATTGATTCCTAATTTTACACAAGAAAATGGGAATCTCTTCCTTCACTCATGTCAATGCAAAATTGCATGAAACTCACAAACCCTAAATAAAGATTTAATCTTTATGGCAGAAATTCGAAGTCTCCCTATGTCTAGGTGAAACATGCAAATTTATCATTCATGTAAGATCTATCTTATTAGTTGAAATCTTTTTCTAACTAATAAGAATCAAACAAGCAATAATCCTGGCCAGAAAATTATCACAAGACAATTAAATCACATGAATGAATTCAAGATCAAAACTTTTCATCAATTGATAACAATTCAGGACATGAGTTAGGGTTTCACAAAACGTAGGGCATACAAATCTACTCTTCCATATGATAAACAATAGAAACAATAGATCTAGAAGAGTTTAAATAGAACATAATGATAAGAACCCCTTTTGAAACAATTGTTGTGACTCCGGATGTTTGTGCCGCAAATTCTTTTTAAAAAGCTCTCCAAAAGACGACCTTTAAGGTTAGGAATGATATATGACTCTCTCATTATCTCTTCAAACAATGAAAAAAGGCCGTATTTATACAAAATTGCTCATACACGGGTTCCCTACATGACCCGTGTAGGTCGGGGCGTGTACAACATAATTCCAGCGCATTTTCCTTTGTTGTCATGTGTACACTACTCATCCTACACTACCCGTGTAGCTTGGGTCGTGTTCATTGAAAATGCTGATTTTTCTTCAACTTTATCCTCCAAATCTACACCAATAGTGTATAATTACTAGTGTATGACCAGCAACTTCATCTAGGCTCCATAATCCTTCAATAACTTGGCTTCTTTCATGATAAATCTCTTAAAAAGCTCCATTGTTCCATAATCATCCCTGAAACAAGTAATTAACCCAATAAAAGTTCTTTCCTTTAATGAATTATTCAAATAGCATATAAAATATGCTCAATAATGCACAAACAATGAGGGTCTTAGGACACTTATCAAACTTCCCCACACTTAACCGTTTGCTTGTCTCAAGTAAGCAACAAAGGACAAAGAAAATCCATCATCAAATATACTCAAGAATTCTTCATAAATTCAAAGTTCATTTAGCATTCATCAAGTCTTTTAGACCATAGCGACTCACTTTGTACCTATTGCTCAAACCTACCATATAAATGTAATTAGCATACTAAAATCAAAATTTTAAGATTAACCCAGGTAAGTCAAACTTTACCCTCACCATTTAACAGTAGACTCCAGAGTCACAAAGTAATTACAAAGTCAAACAATAGCAAAAGAGACCCAGTTATACTTCACCACCTATTAACGAGTATATAAACTCTTCAACCACTTCTCTAAGCACAACAATATAAAGTGAAAGTAATTGCATCCATTTTTCCCATGAATTTTCTCCTTCTATTTTAAATCTCTTCGAACTTCTTTTTATAGCCTTCAGAGGGATGGGTTTTTGCCCGCTTCTTTTCTCTTCCTCTGGATAGGGCGTAGCCTACATCTTTTCAGCTCTTATTATTTCTTCGAAGTTTTTTTTTTTCAAAGCTCATATAATGAACTTTTTCATTTCTCCCCTTCTCGTTATAGTGAGTTCATTGAGTCAGCACATCCCAGGCTCATCACCCAAGTGATCAGGTTTTAAAGGGACCCCATCGAACTCTCCTTCACTCTAACATTCAAGTTCAAAACTCATAACTCAATTGCTTGAGTCCTTGGAGTAAAGGCTGTGTTTTTTTTTTTTTTCAAAGAGATTATTCATAAAGGATCACCAAATGATAAACATCATATGCTCTTTCACAAAATATTAAGAGGGCTCTCAAAATTTTTGAAAAGAAAATATACAAATCAACAAGCTTAAAAACATAACCGTTTAACTTTCAATTAAGGACTTCAATCCACTTCTAGACGCTAAATTCCATTACTAAATAGCAAGTAAGATTACCCCACTAGATTTCATCCTAAAATTTTAACTAAGTATACCAACTACAAAATAGGTGAGTAAGGTATTATGTAAGTCGTTTTACTTTAATTTGAATGCTAATTCAAACAACATTTTATATATATATGAGTATATTTTCAAGATTTATCTTAACTCAATTCATATTCAACTGCCAAGCACATTTGCAAACTTGTAAATGGGGGAATTTTGATTTAAAAACTCGAGTTCAACAATTCAAATTCATCATCAAGATAATATGATCAATCAAGTACATGCAATATCTATCAAGACCGAAATATATTCCTTTCAGAGTAACCCTTCCCCACACTTAATTGAGACAGTGTCCCCAATGTCTCACAATGCAATGCAAACTAGGAAAAGAGGAAATAAAGGAATAAAGATAAGAACTTCCCCATATGAAAATTTCCAGGAATAATAGCTGACTGCAGCACCATCAGAAGTAAGGGTTTGTGAACCAAAACAAAATTGAGCCAACATGACCTAAAAAGAAAATCAAAAAAAAAAAAGAAGAAGTTAACCTATCCTAAACATCCATCAGCAGCATTAGAAATCAGCAGCAAAAGAGTCTTCCCACAAGGGGATCTCAATAAAAACAGACCATCAGATTAGAAAGTCTAAAAGAAAACAAAAAAAAATATCTCAAGTCAGATCAAATCTAGTGAGGGTACATCACTTATCCCCGTCCTCATCATCATCTTCATCCTCATCCTCATCATCATCTTCATTCACATCCTCCTTATGGTCATCAGCTTCATCCTCATCATCATCATCATTCACATCCTCTTTCACAATCTCCTCATCACCAGAAGTAGCGACCGCTTCATCTTCAGAAGTCAACTGCTCAGCAACAACCGGAGCTTTCCCTTTCCTTTGATACACCCTAGGCTGTGGAGTTGCCTCAGAAACAGTCCTCTTAGGTGAGGACTCATAAGTAGGAAGATTCCTAGGTGGTAGGGAAAAACACCCAGCAAGTATCTGGAGAAAACTCCAAACGGCCGTCCTAAATTTCTTATTCTTTAACCTTTCTTTCTCATGCCTTCTTTCCACCACTTCGAACTCCTGTTTAGATAGCAGTACATTAGAACCACCAAGTGATCCATGAAGAGAGCCAGCCGGATCGCTCGTGGTAGGTCGAGGAGGTGTAGTTTACTCTCTAGAAGAACTCTGCCCCATATGTATCTTCTTAAGTCCCCAATGTCTGAAGGGGCCATCCAAAACAGGTTTAATATCAACCTTAACATCATCAGATGACGGGTCCTTCCAAATGTTCATCCCCATGAGCAGCTTAGTGATGTAACCTCCACAGAATATCCCCTTTATCCGAGTGTCAATAGCTTGGCGAATGAGAAAAAGGGCCAATTCAATACCAACATTGATCTTGCGTCTCTTATCAATGCTATATAAATAGGTCAGCTCAAAGTTATTCACCACTCCATTACTACTCTTTCTAGCACCAATCATATGAGAGAAAATGTGGTGGATAATCTTGAAATCAGCACTTACCATGGTATATGCTTTAGACCTGGATAGCTCATACCGAATAACACAAATACACAACTCCTGCCAGTAATCCTGAGGCTCCACCACTGTTCGGGGTAGACCCACTGGTAAAGAATGAAAGTCAAACAATATAATTTCCGCTTGAGTGTACAGACCCATGTATTGGCAGAATTGAGCCAAAGTAATCTTGTACACCTTCCCAAAAGCCTGAAATGACAGAACATCCTCGTCGATTGATCGATCATCCTCTTCCTCATGTCGTAAAGTGGAAAGCACCTCCAAAGTAATACTCCTATAAGCAGGAGTCCGAATAACAAACAGTTGTTCCCATGGTCCCAAAGACAGTAGCTCTCGGATCTGTTGCTCCTTGCCATACTCAGCGAGCATGGCCCAATTTACGTACTTATGAGCTCCAAAAGGCTTCTTGTCCAACCTGGATTTCCTAGCTTTGCTCCACAAGAACTTAAAATTGTAGCACAAGAAGTCATATAAATCATGAGAAGTAATAACAAGAACATGGAGATGAAAGTGGAACAAGTGTGTGAAAGTTGTATAGAAAATGTTTATACACTAGTCATTATACACGACTAGTGTAGGGGTAGTGTACAACCCAAAAAAAATTTAAGATTTAAAATCAACACGAAGGCGGGAAAATTACTCGTGTAAGAACTCATGTTGAGAATTATGGTTGTCACTAAAACGATAAACCAACTTCAATCACTAAAAAGTCAACCAATTTTCCTTCAAATCCCAATTTTCGCACAAAACAAACCCTAGATTTGCGATTAGGATGATACAACAAGAATTCCTCCAAACTAACATGCGCATTGTGTATTAGAATGATCTAATTGCACTAAAAACACAAAAGCCCCAATTTTTTTTCCAGTTAAAAATCTCACATGAACCCTAGATTACTTGTGCGTGAAAACATGCATGTTCAGAGCAAAGGAAAACATGACTAGTACTTCAAAAATGAGCAGCAACAACACGCATACACCAACAACACAATCGCACTTAACCCAAATTCATCTCAACTCCATAAAGCTCCAAAATTCCAAAACTCTTGCATGGCTAGACGAACCAATAGATAACACTCAATGAAGAATAATAGGAGATTGATTACATACCTTCGTTGGTAACGAGGAAACCCGACCGTAAGTCTTAAGGTGTGGTATGATGGTTGTGTGAGGGAGTGGAGGAGTGTAGTGTAGTGTAGTATAAGCGGGAAAGAGGAAATGGAATAAGATAAAGACCAGCGTGCGTGAATTACAAGGGCTGGAACGTACACGACTCGAGCTACACGGCTCGTGTATGATAACTCATGACACCACAATAGCGTGTCTCCGTACACGCTCTCCTACACGAGTAGTGTATAACGACTCATGACTCCACAGTTTGCCAATTTTCGTACACTGCCTAATACACGAGTCGTGTAGAACGACTCATGACTCTATAGCTCGCATGATCTTGAATACGACAGTGTACACGAGTCATGTAGATTGACTTATGACTTCACAGTAGCTACTCAAACATACACTATCCTAATACACGGGTAGTGTAGAACGACTCATGAAAGCACAGTAGCTAGAATTCATACACTACTCCAGTACACTGGTCGTGTACTCTGGTAGTGTATACTGGGAGTGATTTTTTTTTTTTTCAAGATCTTAAGTGTCAAAGGTTTAAAATAATGCATATGATAGAATACTCACCTAGAATACTTAGCAATTGAAAATCCTCCTCTTTACCTTCCTTGGATGTGATTTTCCCTACACTTAGCATGAAAACTCAAGCGTCTCTTTCGACTATGGCTCAACAATCTGCAAAAACGGGATGTTAGAATAGAAAAGCTAAGAAAAAAAACTTACCTATCAAAGTCAGACATGGGTTGCCTCCCATGAAGCGTTGTTGTTTAACGTCATTAGCTCGACGTTCTCAAGCTCTTCAAAACTAATTATCTGGTGGATAGAGTTTAAACTCCTCCCGATCCTCGTTTTCTGCTCCTCCTCCCAAGTACAATTTTACTCTTTGGCCATTCACCTTAAACCTTGCTCAGGATGCTCCAATTCCACAGCACCATGTGGAAAAACTTGCTTAACTAGAAAAGGCCCGGACCATCTTGATTTCAACTTGCCCGGGAAAAGCTTCAACCGGGAGTTAAATAAAAGCACTTGATCCCTACCTTGAACTTCTTTGGATGACGAATGTGTGCATCATGATATCGTTTCTTTCTCCTTGTAAAGTTTCATATTTTCATATGCAGTATCATCCTCCATTCATCTAATTCATTCAGCTAAATTTTCTTTTGAGTCCCGAAGAACTTAAATCAAAGTTCACCTGCTTGATTGCCCAATACGCCTTATGTTCAATTTCCACCGAAGGTGGCACGCTTTCCCATACACCAATCTATAGGGAGTAGTCCCAAAGGTGTTTTGTAAGCAGTCCTGTATGCCCACAAGGCATCATCTAGTTTCTCCCCCAATCTCTTCTGTGATGACTAACGTCTTTTCAAGGATCCTCTTCAACTCTCGATTTGACACTTCAACTTGACTTGTCTGAGGATGGTAAGGTGTGGCGATTCGATGAGTAACCCCATATCTCCTCAAAACTTTTTCTAATTGAGAGTTACAGAAATGTGTTCCTCTATCACTAATAATAGCTCTAGGGCTCCAAACCTGAAATAGCTTTTTCAAGAATTTACATACTACCCGGGCATCATTGGTGGGTAAGGCTTGAGCTTCACCCATTTAGAAACATAGTCTACTGCCACTAGTATGTATTTATTCCCGAAAGATGTGGGAAGTGGTCCAACAAAATCTATGCCCCAAAGATCAAATACTTCACATGCCAAGATATAATTCCGAGGCATTTCATCCCGTCTAGATGTATTTCCTATTCTCTAGCATCTATCACAAGAGAGAACAAAACGGTGAGCATCTTTAAAAATTGAAGGCCAATAAAAACCTACCCCCATAACTTTATGCGTTGTCCGGTTAGCACTATAATGACCCCAGTAGGGCCTAAATGGCAGTCAAATAGAATCTTCCAACCATCCTCATGAGTCACACATCGTCTTATGACTTGATCTACACAAACCCTAAAAAGAAAAGAATCCTCCCAGTAGTAATGTTTTAAATCAGAGAAAAACTTCTTTTTAGCATGGCGATCCAAATCATCAGGGAGAACTTCTACAGCAAGATAGTTAGCAATATCAACAAACCATGGTAATTTAATACTCAAACGCTCACAAACTGCAAGGAGTCTTTCTTCAGGAAAATTGTCATCAATATCTTCCTCATCAGGGTCACTTAATTGCGGATTTTCCAACCTTGACAAATGATCTGCCGCTAAGTTTTCTGCTCCCTTTTTATCACGGATCTCTAAGTCAAACTCTTGTAAGAGCAAAATCCATCGGATCAACCTAGGTTTAGCATCAGTCTTGGACAACAGAAACTTCAAAGCAGAATGATCTGTATACACAACAACTTTAGATAAAACAAGATAAGATCTAAATTTGTCGAAAGCAAATACTACTGCCAATAATTCTTTCTCTGTTGTGGTATAGTTCTCCTGAGCACTGTTGAGTGTCTTACTGGCGTAGTATATTGGTTGGAAATGCTTCTCACATCTTTGTCCAAGGATAGCACCCACGGTAAAGTCACTCGCATCACACATTAGTTCAAACGGAAGGTTCCAATCAAGAACTATCATAATCGAAGCGGTTGTCAACTTCGCCTTCAAAAGATTGAAAGCA
Source organism: Combretum micranthum (assembly GCA_024138025.1). Classification (NCBI taxonomy): domain Eukaryota; kingdom Viridiplantae; phylum Streptophyta; class Magnoliopsida; order Myrtales; family Combretaceae; genus Combretum; species Combretum micranthum. The sequence goes on along the minus strand of JAMXBD010001380.1, from coordinate 220,075 downwards.
TCAAGGCATTCTTGGTCAAAATTAAAGGCAGCATCCTTCTCCAATAGCCTTGTCATGGGGCGAGCTATTTTGGAAAAGTCCTTAATGCATCGTCGATAAAGCCGACATGTCCAAGAAAACTTCTAATGGCCTTCACTGAAGTTGGAGGTTCAATGACTTCAATCTTTGCTCGATCGACTTCAGTCCTTTTCTTTAAAACCTTGTGCCCAAGCACAATACCTTCCCTGCACATAAAATGGCACTTTTCCCAATTAAGTACCAGGTTGGTTCTTCACAATGGATCAAAACCTTCTCTAAGTTAGCCAAGCATTCACCAAATGAATTCCTAAAGACCGAGAAATCATCCATAAATACTTCCATAATTTTTTCCACCAAATCATCAAAGATTGCTAACATGCACCGTTGAAATGTAGTCGGTGCATTACAAAGCCCAAAGGGCATCCTCTTATAGGTATAAGTGCCATAGGGACAGGTAAATGTTGTTTTCTCTTAGTCCTCTGGAGCTATAGGTATTTGGAAGTACCCAAGCATCTCATCAAGATAACAATAGTACATATGTCCGGCAAGCCTCTCTAACATCTAATCTACAAATGGCAGAGGAAAATGGTCATTTCTGGTGGCTTCATTCAGTCTTCTACAGTCTATGCAAATTCGCCATCCAGTTACAGTTCTCATTGGAATGAGTTCATTTTTCTCATTTGGGACCACAGTCATCCCTCCTTTCTTGGGTACCACTTGTGTTGGGCTAACCCAAGAGCTATCAGATATGGGATATATCATCCCAGCATCAAGTAGCTTTATGATTTCCTTCTTAACCACATCCTTCATATTCGGGTTTAGCCTTCTTTAGGGTTGAACAACGGGCTTGTAACCTTCTTCTAACAAAATTTTATGAGTACAAAAGGATGGATTAATACCTTTAATATTAGAGATCTTCCAAGCAATTGCTCGCTTGTGTGTTTTGAGGATCGAAATCAGTTGCTCTTTCTGTTCATCTGATAAGTCTGAAGCAATGATCACTAGCAGCTTAGAATCCTTCTCCAAGAAGGCATACTCAAGAAAATTTGGTAGCTGCTTCAATTCAAGCACCGGTGGCTCTTCAATAGAAGGTTTCAGTTGCTTCATTATTCTTCTTCAATTCTTCAAACCCATTCTGAGGTATGAATTGCTCTGTAGCATCCAACTCTGCTATGATAGCTCTTACCTCGGGGTTCGTCGCTTCTTTCTTTTCATTGTCAAACTCAATTCCATTTCATCTCTGGTTATAATTTCTTCAATGTGATCAGACACTGAGGAATCCACAACATCAATTGAGTAACAGGAGTCATCAGATCCCATCGGATGTTTTAATGCTGCAGAAACTGTTACCACTAATTCTTCATCTCCAACTCTAAGTGTAAGCTTCCCTTCCTCAACATCTATCACTGCTCTTGCTGTGGCTAGGAAAGGTCTACCCAAAATCAAGGGTACATCCCTATGTTCATCCATGTCAAGTATCACAAAATTTACAGGATAAATAAAGTTGCCAACCTTCACTAGAACGTCTTTAATAATTCCTATTGGAATTTTTACAGAATGATCAGCTAACTAAAGACTCATGCGAGTTGGGGAGGGGTGGTTCAGTTAAGCCCTCAAGGCTTAGTTTCTTGAAAAAAGAGTAAAGCATGAGATTAATACTTGCCCCAAGATTAGCCAATGCTTTATCAACAGATAATTCCCCCACAACACATGGAATAGTGAAACTTCAAGGATCTTTCAACTTTGGAGGTAGCTTATTTGAATAATCGAGGAGCAATTTGCTCCTACTTCAATTGTAGAGACATCCTCCAACTTCCTCTTGTTAGACAAAAGTTCCTTAAGGAACTTAGCATATTTAGGCATTTGAAAGAGAGCTTCCACAAATGGAAGATTAATGAAGCTGCTTGAATAGATCAAGAATTTATCAAACTGTTCTTTATCCTTTTTCTGATGAAGACGAGCAGGATATGGTATTTTAGGTACATACTCTTTGACTGCTTGAGGCTGTTTCTTTTCTGGCTCAGCTGTGTCCTTCTCAGAATTCTCATTTTCGTTAACTTCCTTCTCCACATATTGCTCAGGCTCCTCCTCACTTCTGCTCGGAATTTCCTTACCACTTCTCCAATTAATGGCTTGCACCTGTTCCTTAGGATTAGGCTCGATATTCCCAGGAAGAGATCCTGGCGGTCTTTCTAAAAGCATTTTGGCCATTTAGCCAATTTGTTGTTCCAAGGTGTAAATAGAAGCTTCTTGATTCCGATAACGTGCATCAGAACTTTGGATAAACTATGTCAGAAGGTCTTCCACATTTGGGTTTTTCTCAAGTGGTGGAAGAGCAGGAAGTTGTTGATGCATTGGTAATTGCTGTGGCTGCAGCGTATGAAACCCAGGTGGAAAGTTGGGTTTTTGTGCATTCTGATTGTTCCAAGAAAAATTTGGATGATCTCTCCAACTTCGATTATATGTATTGCTATAGGGATTATAGTTTTCGGTTCCTCTATCGAATTTGTTCACAAAATTCACTCCCTCCATGTTTGGGCTAACACCAGGAACATAGGAATCTCCCATTGGAAAATCTGAAAAGCCTATAGGAAAATTACATTGAGGTGAAGCATCCATATTTGGCATATGACTTGGCCCTGCATTTGACATAGGTTGCATTCTACTCATTTGAGCTGTAAGTGATGCAACTTGTGCTTGAAGTTGAGCAACTGTATCCGACTCATGCTTGGCAGTTACTTGCCTTGGTTTATTTCTTTCACTATGCCAACAGAATGTGTTTCTTGTCATATCTTCTATCAGATCATATGCCTCAGGAGTGCTTTTCTTCATCAGACTTCCACTAGCCACTGCGTCAATCATAGGCTTCAATTGATCACCAAGGGAAGAATAGAAAATTCTAACCAGATCATGAAGAGAAATCCCATGGTGAGGACAATGCCTAAGGATTCCTTGAACCTCTCCCAAACCTCACTGTGTATTCATCACCCTCATACTGACGAAAGGAAAGTATATCATTTCTTAATTGTATTGTCTTGCTCGGTGGGAAAAATTGCTCTAGAAATTTCCGTGCCACTTGATCCCAATTGGTTAAGGAATGAGGGGGTAGTGAATTTAGCCAGTTGCTTGCCTTATCCCTAAGAGAAAAAGGGAATAGTCTAAGGCGTATTGCATCATCGGATGCCCCATTACTTTTAACTGTGGCACATATTTGTAGAAATCTTGACAAATGATCATGTGGATTTTCAGAGGGTCCTCCTCCAAATTGATTTACCTACACAATCTGAATTAGAGCAGGCTTCAACTCAAAATTATTCGCTTGTATTGCAGGCCATGCAATAGGTGGTGCGACTCCTTCAACCGTGGGCATAAACAATTCCCACATAGGTCTATGCACTTCATTACCAACAACTTGAAATGGATTATTATCATTCCCACCAGCTTGATTTGGATCACGTTCATTTCCTTATCCTTCCATGGTTTCCAAATTCTCTAAATTGGCTCTTCTTTCTCTTAGCCTCCTATGAAATATTCAGTCTATTTCAGGATCAAAATCAAAATTCCCCGATGAAGAACTACTTGTCATAAACTACAAGAGATGACAAATCGATTAGAATTTTTCAAAAGTAGGAAGAAGAGAAGAATATAAAATAAAAAAAATAACTAAATTAGTAGCTAATAAGGCTTTCCTAATATTGTCAGATCCCCGGCAACGACGCCAAAAACTTTGATGTGTGTATGATCACCAAGTCTAAAATTTATAATCCAATTAAATCAAATTCACACAAGGCAACACACCTATCTTGTAGTATGGGCAATTATTAGTAATACCCTTTCACCGCTATCTAGTCTAAATTATCAAAAGATTGTATTAACCCTAATGATTAATTATACTAATAATTGACAAACCCTAATTATAGAATATGAGAGCTTTTCTTAATTTAATTCAATTCACAACAATACTCCTAGTTTTGATCCACCCTAACCCTTAATACTTATGATAAATTTAACTGATGAAAAATTAAATCTTGAACTACAGGGTTTCTAAATTAAACCAATTACTCTCTTCAAGTCAATTGATTCCTAATTTTACATGAGAAAATGGGAATCTCTTCCTTCACTCATGCCAATGCAAAATTTCATGAAACTCACAAACCCTAAATAAAGATTTAATCTTTATGGCAGAAATTCGAAGTCTCCCTATGTCTAGGTGAACATGCAAATTTATCATTCATGTAAGATCTATCCTATTAGTTGAAATCTCTTTCTAACTAATAAGAATCAAACAAACAATAATCCTGGCCAGAAAATTATCACAAGACAATTAAATCACATGAATGAATTCAAGATCAAAACTTTTCATCAATTGATAACAATTCAGGGCATGAGTTAGGGTTTCACAAAACGTAGGGCATACAAATCTACTCTTCCATATGATAAACAATAGAAACAATAGATCTAGAAGAGTTTAAATAGAACATAATGACAAGAACCCCTTTTGAAACAATTGTTGTGACTCCGGATGTTTGTGCCGCAAATTCTTCTTGAAAAGCTCTCCAAAAGACGACCTCTAGAGTTAGGAATGATATATGACTCTCTCCTTATCTCTTCAAACAATGAAATAAGGCCGTATTTATACAAAATTGCTCATACACGGGTTCTCTACACGACCCATTTAGGTCGGGGCATGTACAACATAATTCCAGTTCATTTTCCTTTGTTGTCATGTGTACACTACTCATCCTACACTACCCGTTTAGCTCGGGTCATGTTTATTAAAAATGCTGATTTTTCTTCAAGTTTATCCTCCAAATCTACACTAGTAGTGTATAATTACTAGTGTATGACTGGCAACTTCATCTAGGCTCCATAATCCTTCAATAACTTGGCTTCTTTCATGATAAATCTCTTGAAAAGCTCCATTGTTCCGTAATCATCCCTGAAACAAGTAATTAACCCAATAAAATTCTTTCTTTTAATGAATTACTCAAATAACATATAAAATATGCTCAATAATGCACAAACAATGAGGGTCTTATGACACTTAATAATTATTATGATAGGTATTCCTAATGAACAAAGACTTAAAGATGGCCTTAATAATTGAGTGATGCTTTTGCTTGTGTCATTTAACCTAGTATGAAGGATGACAACTTTGTCTGGAGCCAAGCACGGTAGTTAGTTGCTTAGGCCATCCCATACCATGATGCAATGGTATGTCATCATACAATAACAGTTCATAGGTGGATCAACGGGTAGCCGATAGGACAAACGGTAACGACGTAGCATTTTCTTAAGCTTGGAAGGAAGTAATATGGTTTAATTCACGTTTATGAGACCGATTGAACTAAATGATATTATGCACTAAGATAATTAGAGATGTGTAACAGTTGTGAATCCTAGAGAATGCTATTGTCCTTTTATAGTATATCATATAGAAGATATAGATATTTGGGCTGCCTATATCAACCCCCTAAGCAGTTGTTCTTACTCAAGACCCTTAGATTTCCAAAGGCTTATTTAGGAGCATGAGTACTCTAGTGTTGCTCGTTTCACTTTAATGTAAAGATAATAACTTGTTGTTTGTTCCATTACATTAGTATAAGCTTATGTGTCATACTAGGCTTCGACTCATTGATATTTCTTTACAGGTGTTGATTTGATGATGATGATGATTATCTTGGGCATGGGATGACTCTAGAGGATTTTGATGAGGAATGAAGCAAGATAAGACTGCTGGGTTTATTTTAATTTAATTTGTAGAAGGACTAGATTTATATATTTCAATAACCTGTAATTTTCTCTATGGGCTTGATGGAGCCCTTATGTTTTATAATAAGTTTTTAAAGCTTTATTTTACCATCAAGAAAGGTATATGAGATACATAATTGCATGGTTTCATTTGCGAAAGTTGATCTACTCATATGACACTACTACATTTTATGTTTACGGCAACGGTCACAAACTGTTGCTATAGACCTTTAAACTGTTGCATTTGATTTTAGGCAACAGTTTTGCAACCGTTTCATTTGACCTCTGTTGCCTTTTCTTAAGGCAACGGTTAATACCTTCAACTGCAACACTTAATGGAACTATTGCTATATTAGTTTAAAGCAACGGTTTTAAGTTAAGCATATGCAACAGTTCGAACACAAAAGAGCAACGGTTTTATAAATTTTAATGCAACGGTTTGGTATATAAACTGCAACGGTTTATCATATATCTAAAACAACGATAATGAAAACTAGTGCAACGGTTTATGCAAAGTTATTGCAATGGTTTTCATATCAACATGCAACAGTTTATCCTATATCTAAAGCAACGGTTATAAAAACTAATGCAATGGTTTATGAATATCTACTGCAACAGTTTCTAAATATAATTGCAACAATTTATCCAATATTTAAAGCAATGGATATAAGAGCTAGTGCAATGGTTTATATCATAGATTTAATGTAATAATTGTTGATAATAATTAATCTTAGTATCTATTATTTTGGAGTTCGATATTACAAAACCTGTAAACATTATAAACTTTTATGTTACAATATAAATTATAAATATAATAATACTCAAAAATTATATCTTTGCATATAATTAAACTTTAGAAATCTCATGAGTAATAACTTTTCAATGTACTCAAATGAGTAATTGTTTGAGTTCACAATGCTAGATAGGAATAATAAGGTTCTGAATACAATTAAACAGTAGTCACAACAAAATGACCATCATACAAATTAATAACAAGGTTCATAATATGATATAATATTTAAACAAACTTCAAAATCATTAAGAAGTGGAAGATATCTATAATTTGTTATCATGTGAAGATTTTGGCATATCCACTCTAATCTTCATTGTTTTCAACATCATTTTCCCACAAAAGAACAAAAGAAAACAATAGTGTTAGATATAAATTCTTCGTATTTATTACTAAAAACTTATTTAAGTATTTAAACATAAAATGTTCATATAAACCATAAAAAAGTTACCTGGATCGGAGGATTATGCATGCCATTTGAAGATTGTGTATTGCATAAAGTACGTTGATTTGGTGCACTACAAGCATCACCGGGAGACCTTACTTCTGGAGCCAAGTTACCTATGATGTTAGCATCAATATTCAAGCTAGGATTGACCATTTGAAGTTGTGATAGAAGCATTGACATGATTTCCTTAGTCATTTCAGTCCTTTGTTGTTGCATTCTTCGTTCTAGTTCTACTTCCATATCTCTTTGCATTTCTTCCTTTAATCCTGCTTTGATAGATTCTATAAATTCTTGCGGTGCTCTTAAAGATGACTTACTAGCTACTCCTTTTTCTTTCAAAACAGATGAAGTGACACCCCTCCCATAAAGTCTAACACGTCCATTATGCTCTTTTCCCATAACTTCAGAAAATACATCAACTGTTTCATTACTTTCTTCATCTTGTTCAAATTGTTGAGATTGTAATGCCTCCATTCGTGCCTACCATCATTAAGTGCATGTTATAATTTAGAAGTATGTTTTCAATATGTACCAATACAAAGGATCCCATCATAAATTTAAAAAAAAAAAAAAGAGAGAAGAATGCTCACAATTTTATTTTGTACATCCTCATCAGATTGTTTGTACTCTCGTTCGGATTTCTTTTTCGAGTAGCAATATATAACTCCAAACGAGTAGGCGGTGCTTTATCCTCCTTTGCATTTTGCTAAATGAAATGATAGTCAATATTATCACTTAACTTGTGATAATTAATTTGCAAATAACATTACATAGCAATAAAATAATACTAGATAAAGTTCTTACCAATTCATTACGCACTCTAGCTAATGTTTTTGGTCCCATGGTATGATTGTCTTTCTGTTTTCCCCTGTTCACTTTGTTGATAGTAGACATTTTCTGCTTATCCAAGAAATCATAATTAGTTTTTTAGTTCTAAATGTAAAATTAACAATACAAAAATTCATTGTATGATACAAATATATTATACCTTTGCCTTATCAGAACTCCAATAATTCAAAAGATATCTAAATTGCTCTTCTGGCACATTTTTTGGCTTGTCCTGCAGTCTTTCTTTGTTAGTCATATATTTTGTATAATATGATTGCTTCAATCTACTTTTGTGAATCCTCCAGTCATCACCAATCGCCTCAAGGACCCATTTTTTACCTTCTAGAGGAACTGCATATTTTTTCTATGATAGTAAACCGATTAGTTCAATGAATGTTGAACTAATTAAACCAAGAGGAAAAGAAAAGTTAAAAAAATATTTAGCTTACTTGCACATATGAACTCCGGCTTTAGAAGTTAGACCACCTGGAGGAAGGAAGATAATAGATGTTATATTACTAGTAGGAATTATGTTTTGAGTAACTCACAATTGAGGAATTATGAAACACAACGCCCTCAAAAAAGAATTGAGACAAAGACCTTTTTATTCCTGGTTCCTTTTTTCCAATTAGTCGTTTACAGGAGGTCGCAGTGTTTAAAAGGCTTCATTTGTGGAGTCCACTCATGGAAGTACCCTTCACTGAAATGTAGTAAAAGATTTAAAAAAAAAACCTTCTATCTTTTCTATAAAATCATTTATTTGTAAAATACACAATTAATATTAAAAAAGTATGAAAAAAATATTCCATTATAGACCTCTAAATATAAAGATATCAATCATACATCTAAAGCCTAATTAATTAGTTTTTTTCAGCCCCACTCTTAACTCATTATTTGGTGTTTACGTCCCTTTTGACGGTTAGCGCTGAAAGTGATGGGAGATAAATCTCAAAAGCATCAAAACATACGATTGAAAGAGATTTGAAAGTAAATAAATACTGCTGCAGGTAAAATAATAAAAGCATATCATATATAAATAAATAATATATACATCAAACAAAACTCAACAATAAAACAGTATCTTCTTTAGCATCTTTACTTGCCAATTACTATTAAATAATACCCATAGAAATTTGTATATTAAAAAAAAAAAGAAAGAAAGAAAAGAAAGCAACAATAGCATTGACAGCAACAGCAACAGATTCCATTTCCACTCTAACATATAAGACATTGACAGTTGCCTTATTTTTTTAATAATTTTTTTAATGCAACAGTTGAAGAGAGTGTGAAAGAAGTAACATGAAAAGAGCACCTTTCTTCAACAACATACAGCCATATAGTTGCAATATAATAAGCTCAGTCCCTTTATTTTGGCACCACTTGAAAAAAAATAAAAAAATAAAAAACCTAACATTTCTTATCTAAACCTCAATATTTTCGGACCAACAAATATAATTGATACATTAGCAGTCATTGATCGGCCATTAACTCCATTCTTAGCTTTAAATTCTGCTAAAGAAAATCCAAATGTCAAGTCATAACAAGAACTTCACATGGATAGTGCTAGGCCAAATCTATTTTGGAAGTCGAGGAATGGATAAATCATGGCAGGTAGAATAGGATGATATGTAGGGAGATGTAGCGTTGTTGTTCAACTCCACCTCCACGAAGATGTAGGAGAAGAAGCTGATAGACAACACAATAATTTGTGAGTTTTTCAGACTCGATACCCACCAAAAACAGGGGTAAAGAGTATAGTGAAACTCAGTTTCGCGACAATTTATATTACAGCAGAAAAAAGTAATGTCGAATGTAAACGTGATAAATAATTACATAAAAAAGATGATTGAGTTGTTTAGTGCGTGTCCATACAGCCCTGATTTATTCACACATTAATATAAATATAAATGCACTATACTTATAGACAATTATTCCCAACAGAATAAAGTAAAAAAGGAAAAAAGGTATAGCTTTCACTTTCCAATTTGTCATTATTGAATTCTGTACTTTGTAACAAGCATTATCAGGTGCTTGACTTACCAGAAAACCATTCCCACAAGCAAACTTAAGAGTTTTTTGCTCATTTCTTTTCTTTCCCTTTCCTCTTTTGTCTTTATCAACAATTTTCCATCTTATAAAAGATTGTCAAACACAATGTAAAACTCCATGACCAGATACTTTGATGCCTTCTTTCTACCATATGCAGTTGTGTAAAAAGGAAATGCCTTTTGTCTTCTCTTTTCTATTTTCACTTTTTGATTTTTCATCTCCTTTTCCGATTGCCAATAATTGCTAGAAAGTGTATATACCTAGTCAGGGAACCCATGAGCTTACACTTAAACAGGACAAAAGCTAATCCAATAAATTTTGTTCAAGTAGAGTCATTTTCAAAGTGAAGTCATTCTAGTTCTACTTTGTTACTCTAGTTTGTCTGGTTTACTGCTTTCAGGGCGACGTGGCACTTTGCATATTTACTACTTAATCTCATGAAACGGCAGTTGGTACAAAATTTCAATCATATAGCCCACCCCTTGACTGCACAAAAATTTAAGATATACAAAATTTTTAAACAAATCACACTTTACGTCTTGACCTCGTCATCATTGATGCCATTATCATTTCTTTTCTTTTTTTTTTTCCATTTTTGTTATTTTAACTCCAGAAATTATTATAAATAACCGAAGTATCATTCGGATGACTAAAGCGATAAGGGTATCTAGTAGGACTAGTCCTATCACTAAAAAGTTTAAACATCTTGGCAATGTTACCAAAACTTATACGAGCTAGGACTGCAACGACCCCCAACGCCTACCAACAAGGGGAAAAAATTATTGGAAAAACGTATCTTAAAGTTTTGGAAAAACAAATTAAAGAGTACGGTGCAAATAACATTCAGTATAAAAAATATTTAGGATGTAAATCCAAACAAGGGTTCATTACTCTCTGGTAATCGCCATTAATGGAATAAGATCTAATAGTATCAAGCTTGGGGTTTTCACATGGGGGACCATTTCATTTCCACAAACCCAAATTCAAACTCACACATAGTAAATTCAAATAATGGTAGAACCCATTACAAGGTATTTGGCACAAACATCTTTCAAACCGTTTCTACAAATTACATTAATATTCAAGTCACAGAATCCATGGTCAAATCCAGAATGTGAAATAATCGAAACTGAGTGGCAATAGAAGCCCACGATTCAACAATTCATAAATCGGTCGTACTAACGGTTCCATAGCAGCGGCCAGTAAATCCCACGAAGATTGATAAGCAATATATACATATGTGTATGTATATATACATATATATATATATATATTACGTTCCATCAATTAAAAGATGAATAATGCCTTCATGTAAGATTAAAAATTAAAGCATTGATTGAGAGAAAGAGTACCTTAAGGAGGAACCTCAGACTTCGGAGAGATGGGAGAAAGAGTTTTGAAAAGAGAAGGGGAGAGAGAGTGAGAGAATTAGGGTTTATATTCGAAGAGAGAGAGTTACGGGGATGATTTGAAAAGAGAAGTGGAGAAGAGCAAGAGAGAGAGAGAGGGGGGTAAATCGGACGCAATTGCTGATGAAAATTAGCCCTCTTTCTACCCGCTTTTTTTTCCCTCTATCTATTTGCGCGCTGATTTTAAAGTGAAAAAGGCAATGGTTTATTATTGTTGCCTTACATTTAAAAGTGGCAACGGTTGCAATATAACCTTTGCCTAAATTGTCTAAGGTAACACTTTTTTATTGAACCGTTGCTTAAGATAAATAATTATGTAATAGTTTTATAACCGTTGCATAAACCGTTACATATTAAAATTATGGCAAGGGTTATCAAACCGTTGCTATGTATAGTGTTGCCTAAATTCATTTTTCTAGTAGTGTGAGTAGACTGAAAATTTTTTTGCAAGGTTTATTTTTATCGTTATAAATCTAGTTGTTTTTAGAATTTAATTAAATAATTTCAGAATTTTGAGACTGGCTAGCAATTGTTTGACATAAATAGTTTCTTTCTAGGATTGCTTGAGCATATAATATACAAAATATTATACATGACACTATACACATCTTGATAATATTTTTAGGGCATTACAGTCCTATTGTGAGCCTTAAGAAGAACCGGCCTAGGACTGTACTTAAGGTATCTTGGACTACAATTAAGGTGTTCGTGAGTTCAATAAACTATTTAGTCTAGGTATTCTGGGATTGCATTTAAAGTATGTTAGGTAAAGTTGCAATTAAGGTACTCTAGGGTTAGCAATATAAGAGACCATCTTTTGAATGACTTAGACATTAACAAACTTCATGATAATTACCGATAAACCACTTGCAATGATGGCATTATATATGGTTGCTCATGCATAGCATCTCTTGAGATAATTTACTCGATTTGGCTTCCTATGTAATAATGAGAATATTTCATGCCCATTTTATTGACGTGAATGTTTCTCACCCACCACACCACCACCACCACCCCCTCCCCCCCCCCCCAAAAAAAAAAAAAAGTGTGATACACTTAACGGGTACTGTCACCCCCGAATTTGGTTCAAGGCGTGCCAGCCGCCACGTATAACACTTACGTATTATACGTTAAGGCTGACTAATCTACAGTTTATCGTGATCGTTGCTAAACAGATTTTAGATTCTGAAATCGTGGAATTGGATTTTGAAAATAACTAGAGTTGCAGCGGAAAAGAAATATATTTCTTTAAAATGATTTTCGAATAGGCTACTTTCTTGAGTAGATCATTACATATAATAAAGTAAATTTCTCAAAACAATTTTCAAATAGGCTATTCTTGTGAGTAGACAAACGTTTATAAATAAATATCATACCATCAGGTGTCTCAAAGTACATAGTGTTTGGTATCTCAAGATACAACCATAGGCTCATAGATATGCCCTCATCGATTTATAAGTTTGAAAAGATGATCAATAACTTTTGCTATAAATAGTTCAGCTTCCTAGGCACTTAACTTGTTACAAGCTCCTTTAGAATCGTCCCATACCCGATAATCACAAGCATCCAGATCATCACCTGAAAAAGAAGGAATGAGCCGAAGCCCAGTAAGACAGCAACACAAGCACACACGAGATGGGCACGCACGCCTATTCTATATGCAATGCAACAATCAATAGTTTATATCTTTAAATTAAAGTGCGACAAACAACAGTGGAGCACTCACACTCCGGCAACACGCTGGGAACCTGGGGTCCTGAGTAGCAAACTGCTCAGGGGGTTGATATAGGCAGCCCGAATACCTATATCTCCTACCTCTACAAGTAATAGCCTCGTCTGGGGGCCACAGCCGTTACGCATCTCTACCCATCACAGTCCATAATATAGTGTAGCTCAACCGGTCCCATAAACGTGAACCACACTACATTACTTCTCTCCGATCCAGGTAGACGTTATCCCGCTACCGTTTCCCCCATCAGCTACCCACCGTACCACCATGCCCATGGTGGCCTAAGCGCCTAACTACCGTGCTGGCACCGCCTAGCAAGGTTGCCGCCCTCGGGCCAGGTCTCAAAAACGGCCACGCACAAGCAACAAGCAATTATTAAGGTATCTTTAAGTATTAGTTCATTTAGCATGCCTACCCTAGCACGCAACACACAAGTCACTGCGTACCTGGTACAAGTCTGTGCTCCGAACAATCAGAAGATAGACAAGAAGATAAAGCAGAAGGCAGACTCCTAACAAATATCTGCTTCAAAGATTAATCATATAAGCATTTGATTCAATTATCAACTTATATCAAACATGTATTAACCACTTAGTTTTTCAGCAAATATACATTTGAAACAACATACTCCTCTTATTATTCGTGGTCTATCATATTTTAGAAATTACGTACTCCTTATCATTTAAGGTTAACCTAACATATTAATCGAAGCTAATTTCAAGTTAATATGATCATATAGGTATTCATCAATTAATAGCTAAGTATAAATTGTTGGTTTATGAAGAATTTACTAAGCTAATATTAGTTAATAAATCTATATTAATTTTATCTAATAAGTTGAATATAATTAACTAGTCAAGTTTACTAAATGGTAATTAGGTCATTTAAATGGTAAATTCTATAGTATGTCCTATAATCAATCTATTAAACTTTTATTAAGTAAAACAACTTATTAAAATATAATTATTCTATTTATGTCATTATAATTTATTTTTACATCTAAATGGACTAAGGAATCTAAACTAGTTTCCTATTATGTTTGTACTATCTTGTGATGTTATATTTATACTTACTTTATTAAAATTCATAAAATAAAAATAATTAATTATTTATCTTAAAATTCATATTTTAACATGAAAACAAATTATTTACATTTATTTCATATTCATTTGATTAGAATTGATTTACCTTAAATTCCTTCATTTCATCTCCTATAAAAAACTAGTGTGCACCCTAATTTTAATAAATCGGTTTATTATCTTAAACATGGGTTCTTAAGCTCAAATTTTTATGTAAACTTCCTAACACATATATTTATATGTTTATAAGGTCATTTGGCCTAAATTAATTAGTTAATTATGGTTTTAATTTTAATTAATTCAAAACTGTCCAGAACAGGGCATAGGCAGCGACGATCGATCGGTTCGATCGAATTTGACCATCAAACCGATCGGTTCTTGGCCGGTTCTTTACACCAAATTAAAGTAGACTTCTTCAGCTTTTAAAAAGTTGTAGTTTCACTGAAAAATAAGGAGAAAAAGTCACCGGTTCGACCATATGAACTCACGCCACCACTGCTGGCCAAAACACTGTTTTGCCCTGTTTTGCTATTTTGTAATTTAATTCTTAAAAATAGTAAATGTATTTCAAAATTCACGAAAATTTACAGTTGGTATATAGACATGTTAAACTATCACTTTGATAAATTTCATTCGAAAATAAATTCATTTAGTATTTTATTTAAATTTGATAACCTAAGCTGTCCATATTTAATATATATGCATATAAATTAATCTTTAAGCATATTGAATTCATCTAAAACATGTTTGTTCTATGTTTTATTATCTAGTATATACTTTGATTTATATTCTACAACTTGAATCATAAATCATAAATCATAACTCAAATCACCATCAATAACACAAAGTTTCCCAAAATTTCAACATACCTACATAAACATACATACTTATGCATCTCAATAGAAATTATATTTAGTATATTCATATATTTATTTGATAATTTCATTTCAAATATATATATATATATATATATATATATATATCAATTCAACATTATAACATACATATATTCATACATATAATAACTTCAAATACTCAATTTTCTAACATACATGTGCATGTTTCGGTTTTCATACTTGCATATACATATTTTAGTTAATACTTGAATCTAAGTTCATTTTTAGTGATTGACATGAATCTAAATATCATTAACATAATTAAACAAAATAATTATAATTACTTACTTGAATTTAGCAATATCAACCAAATAGTTGCCTCCACTACTACTTCTACACTCAAGGATTGATGCAAATTCTTCAAGCTTATTTTTCCTAATTTCAACATAATTTCAACCTTGTTTGTAGTCTTTAGTTTCATCTCTTGTGTGCTTGGTTGATGGAAGAGATTTTATGTATTTTTGGGGAGGTTTTTGAGAGTGTTTTGAGAGAGAACATGAGAGAGAGATGGGATGCTAAAAATGAGGCATGAATTAGGGTTTTCTAAACCCTATATTTATATTGTTTGATGGTTTGTAATTATCTCTAGAGTTAAGGACATTTAGGTACTTTGGCTTGATTAAGTGAGGGCATTTTAGTCTTTTTATGTGCATTAGAATCCTCTAGAGTTAGGAGATATTTTCTTGTGTAGATATTTAAGGGGCAATTTGGTCATTTCATATGGTTGGAATTCTCTAGAGTTAGGAGATATTTAAGGGGCATTTTGGTCTTTTCCTAAGTGAAGAAACTTCAAGAATTGGCTAAGGTCAATTTAGTCTTTTCACTTGTTAGATTTTTCTAGGCTCTAGGGTTTTTATTGAATGTGTGGGTGTGCATGGTAAGAGTATGGTCTAATGGGCTTGACTTATGCTAATGGGCTTTGAATTTAATGTTATTGGGCTTAAGGTTTTAGATGATGGAATAGGGTTTTAGGTTATGGGCTTTAGGCATTTAGAATTAGAAATTAAGAAGTAAGAAGTAAAATTAACTAATTGGCATTAGAATTTAATTTTAGGAAATCTAATTAAAGGAAATTTAATATTTTACTTAAATTTAGGGTTTTATGGGCTTAGGAATTGGTATTTGAAAACAAATATTTAAATTTGAATTTCTAAGATTTAAGGAGTTGGAATTTAGGCTAAAATGTCTAAATTGGATATTTAGGGTTTTAGATGATTAAACTTGACTAATAAAGTTTAATTGATAATTGAAAAGGATCAATTAATTTGAATTTGTTCAAATAGGTCATCGATGTTGCTTAATGGGTTAAATTAGGTATTTATGACATTAGAGTCTTTATTTTCAATTAAATTCATTTATTATTCCTAATTATGTTAAATTATCAAAATTTTCACTTACGCGATTGGGGTTTTCTAGTCCAAATAGGTCAAATTAGAGTATTGTGCTCAAAGGGTAAGAAAACTCTAAATTTTACGATTATGTATTCAGAATTTTTATTCGAGTTCTAGTTTGGTAGATATTGATCAGTTTCTATTTCTATCGCGTATTTTTCAACCCTAGTAATTCATCTTTAAACTATCGTTTACTATCTAATAGACCCTAAAAATTAATCGAGTCATACTACACTTGATATTTATAACCTTAGGTATATAATTAGTGAGTTATTGACTCGAGTCTAATCTAAATTTAGACTAAGGTTTAATTTTAGTAAATTAGGAATTTCGATAATTCAACTTGAGAAATCGATATCAAGGAATTAAATAGCTTGGTATGTTGGAGATAGGAAATTATAGTAATTTTGTAAGTTGAAAAGAGTATTTGTGGTATTGGAATTCCTAATTTCAATTAAATCCATTTACAAATTAAATTATCTAATTATATTCTATAGTTATGAAAATCAATTGACTGAACTATCTAAATTCAATTAATAAGTTAAATTTAAAATAAGATCCAAAATTACCTATATTTTCATAGTACTTAATTATCACATTTCTAATTTAGGTTGGTAAAATTCGGGGTATTTCAGGTACTCCCCATGCAAGTTTATATTTGGGGCTTCAAACAGCCCGAGCTATTCCAGCCCAATGGCTCAGCGGCTCGGTTTGAGCTCGATCAGTCAATGGGTTAAGCTCAAGCTTAAAGTAAAGCTCATTTATTTAGGCAAGTTGAGCTCAAGATTTAATTTAACTTCGCGAGCTAATTCGCGAATAAGCTTATGAAGAGACTCGCAAGTAAACTCATTAAAAGATTCATTCACAAGCTTATTAGTAGATTTGTGAATTTTATGCTTATGATATATTATATATAATTATATAATTAAAATAAAAAATTAGTTATTATTTAATATTTTTATATTTATATTCATAGCAATACTTATACATTATTTTTAGGCTTGAAATGAAAATGGAAAAAGCGGGCTATCTAAATGAGTTCAACTTGAATCTAAATTTTGGGTTTGATAAAAAATTCGGTAGACTTGGTAAAAAAACTTAGTTCGGCTCGAGCTTGAATCCAAAATAAAATTCATTTAGGTAAACGTGCTGTGTTTAAATTTCAAGCATGATAAAAAATTTGGCTCAAATTCAAACTTAATAAATTTTAAACAAGTCAAGCCCAAATTTTCAAAAGTTTAGTTCGCTCAACTTATTTGTAATCCTATTTATATTCCTGTGAGATGTATGGCATCAGCAAGTCTATCCACTTTTGGGATTCAGATTGCTTCAAGGAAGTGTAGTTGTAATCGTTTCCACCAATTGTGTTTTGAGTTATGGAACTCCTTAGTTGTTGTTTAAGCACTCCTTTTGTTATCGGGCTGTAAATTTCAATCCTAGAACTCATGGTGTTTGTATTTCGTGCTCTTTACTCTGTATTTCTTTGCGGTGAATGCAGCACGTTGTTCCTAATTCAATGCGATTCCTAGATTTCGAATGCAGCGTGCTGTGACGCATATGATTACATCACTACTTTTCGTCTGTCGTCCATGGTTCGTGTATTTTATGATCTAATCTTTATCTTTATCTTTATCCACATTGCGAGCTACATAATTCATGTATGAAAACAGCAACAGCAACACACCACCCACGTTTACGGAAAACGAGTTGACGTGCTTTTAAGATAGCACAAAAAACACATGGGCATTCAACTTGTTGATAATTTGATATTTCCGACATGTTGATGGTAACTGTAAGGACTAAGAGTACGAGAAATCCAGTGGATGAGAATAGATTATATTTTAGTATCTAGTTTAATGATAAATATTAAAAAATTATTAATAATTATTTATTATGTATATATTATATGTGCCGTATATTATCTAATAAACCTTTACCGTATAGACATAGGAATTTATTGGTGGACCATGATGCGTTTGGACGTGGCAACCCAACCACACAAATTCAATTTTCACATCCCTGTTGTCGTATCAAAATAGGAAATCGTCTAGAGTGATCTATCGTAACTTGTTGAACAGTCAAGGAAAGTAAATTTTTAATATGTTCACAGAATTACTTCTTTTCTATATAATATAAATTCATAAATTAATCTTGAAAAAGCGTAAAATTTCCTTTTTAATACATTTAAATCTTCCATTGGTTGTTCTTGGGCAAGACCAATATATAAATTACAATAATTATGGGCAAGGTTAAATGATATTTGAATCAATTATTAAGATATTAAATAGAAAATAATTGATATACATCTAAAGGATATAGACAATATATTTATAACTATTAAATTTGTGAAAATTCACCTACAAAAATAGTGGGTCTCACAAATTAATCAAACAAATTGGAAAGGGCTTACCTTTATTATTATTATTATTATTATTTTTACATTCAATTGATTTCCTCATTCCAACCCCTCAAAATATTGTTACGTATATAATAAAAAATTTGATATCATAAAAAAGAAAATAACATATTATAAAGTAGATTAAGAAATTGAGAGAAAGAAATGTATGCCCTAATTCTTTTTGCAGATGAAAAACAAGGCATGTTAAGACGCATATGAATTTTCTTACACGGTGAGGAATTAAATATATGTACAATAGATAAGATAAAATGGGAGCTTATTCCATGATGTTACTTGATGGATAAATCTAACTTATTATTCCAACTATCATTATTGAACCGATTTGTTATAAATATACTATACCTATCACTTTATCATAAAATCTAATGGTGAATTTTGTGACTTTTATATAATTTAATTGTATGGACTTCGTGTAATAATTTTCTAGATAAAGTGTATATGATGGATTAAAAAATAAAGTGCAACTTTTTGGCATAAATACATATTGAATTTTCATTTCATGAAGTCAGTTTACGGGCTAGATAAAAGTCGTCATGATTTCAACTTTTCATTTCTCCTGCCCATCATCACACAAAAAACTATGAAGATTATATGTCAGTCTTATTGGTTTGACTTTTAAATCATGTCGATCTAAGCATGACCATGCTCAAGCAATTGTTTTTTATATTGAAAAAGATTATATCGGAGATTTTTAAAACCGAGCACGTACCAAAGGAATAAAATAAATAAATAAATGGAGCAGCGAGCATTGTTTGACGTCATCAAAGAGCATCATGTTGTAGCTGAAAATAAGATACTTATCACATCTCCCCTTATCATGGTAATAATAATTATAAAAAGAAAAAAAAGGAAAGAAGAAGAAGAAGATAGTTACATGGTCACTATTCCTTCCACTTTTCTCAATCTTTTCATTTATTTTACTTTGGTTAGATGGCTGTATATTAAAACAAAGTGTAAAAACATACTTTAATATATTCGATGATTTGAATGCCCAAGTTATATAATGAGAGTTTTAATAGTAAAATAGAAGCTAAAAGTACGTTTTCAAATATTTAAGAGTATAAATGTTCAACCTAAAAAATAAAACTTTGTTAGTAGCCTTTTAATTTAATTGTATTTATAGTGGTCTTTTAAGAGAGATAAATTAGGACAAATCCTTTACTCCTATGGTAATAAGAAAAAGTAATTAAAATATCAAGTGGATGTAAAATAAGACCTACAAAATGAATTTGGTAGTGAGGATAATCAAAACATGTTAGGTCAAGTAGACCATCCTATCTTAGAGCAGGAGCAACCATAGACATTTCATATTTTTGAGAGAACTCACACTCATAAATTATCTGCATAAGTCATCATTTCGTAACTTAAATTTAGGATTTGATCGTATTACGGTAAATTTCTTCAAATTATGATAGGTTTTACTGGATTGTGATAGGTTTATGATAATAAGTTCGTCTAATTATGGCATGTTAGTTTTATTATTATAGCTGGTAGGTTTCATCTAATTACAATAAATTTTGTTGAATTATGGTAAGTTGTTTATATATGGACGATGCTTATTTTAAGTTGTTAAAGGATGGCAAATCCAATAATACCCCACTCAAACTCTGGTAACAAAAATAGAAGCTGACCTATCTTCCCAAAAGATGTAAAGCCAACAAAAAGTTTCCATCTCTTTATCATCATAGACGTTCCAGTGGACCTGACATCGTTCATGAAGAAAATAAGAGCACATGTGGCCATCATTATTTCTCCACATATCACCACTTGTCCCAAACATAGAAAGTAATGGAGTCCTTTGCTTTCTAATAAGCGGGCATAGAGAAGATCGACAACTAGGTGGCTTTCGGTGTACCAAAAAGCTGATTTATGCAAATTACAATAGAGGACAGCGTTTTCACGGGGACGATAGAGATGAGCGCCAACTTAATAAACTGAGTTCAAGTCTTCTATATTTAGTAATTGAAAGAATAATTTGCAATATGCATATATATACTTATAGATGTGTAATTGCGCTGTGTGTGAAAATTAAAAAAAAAAGAGTGGGAACGATTTTTATTATTAGGAATAGAAAGGAAGTAGAGAGAGAAAGAGTAGAGTAGCATTAAAAAGATTTATTACGAAAGAAAAGAGGGATGAGAGAGTATTTGTCTATAAGATAAATATAAAAAAAATAATTAATTATATTTTTTTATATATTTTGATGCAATAAAGTGGATTCACTCAAAATAATAGATATATTATTGTGCAACATCTCTCTCTCTTCTCTCTTTTTTTTTTTTTTTTTTTTTGCTCTTGAAAATTTTGCTTTAATAATTGTGAGAGTAGACCAAGTTTTTTCTTTTCTTATATTTTTACTTTTTATTATGATAATTATTATTCGATCTCTTTTATATATTTATTCCTACACCGTTTAGAAAGTCTTAATAATTTGTAGCCAATTTTAATTTTTCTCCAAACTTCACTCAAGTTTTCATTAAAAATACACGATTGAGCACTAGAAAACTCAATAAACCAAACGTGATAACAACATTTGTTAACAGTAAAGACGCAAGTCTACCATGGTTTATTTGTTTAGTTCTTTTCTAAACATATATGAACATTTTTTTCAAAATTCTTTTTGATAAATTGTTTATTAAGAAATAGATATAGATAAAAAAAATTGACAGTTCTTATGATAAAATCAAATAAATTAAATATAAATCAAATATATTTATATATACCATTTTGATAAAAAACAAATAAAAAATAAATCATTCAAAAATATCCTAAATTCATCCCAAGTTCCGACCACAGTAACATGGGAATGTCCCTATCGGAATCGGTAAGTTCGACCTAGGAAGTAGTGGAATTTACATAAAAATCCTTAAAAACTGTCCTTTCCCCCAGTCATACGCATGCCATTGTTACCCCATTGGCCTATGTCTCTTCCGTCCATCTATTCGTGTTGAATTTTCAAAACACCGTACTAGCATTTCGGTTTGGTGCTTTTCAATTTCATTATTGATTATCATCATATGCACATACAAATATCTATATGCACATATATGAGTGTATAGCAAGAGGTCCCAAGCCCATCCTTATAAGTATCATCCACCTCCACTCAAAAAAAGTGATAAAACATATAAAACTATTTTCTCTGAAAAATCATCATTGTGCTAGAGCACTATAGAAAAGTGACAACTAGTGCTGCCACACCATTTTCTCCTCCATTTTCCCAAACAACATAGAACTCAAGCTACATAAAGGCTCAAATATATAGGATACACCATCTGAAGAACAATCCGGTACAAAAACCAGTTCTTATATACATATATCACTTGTTTCATGGCTTCTCTTCTATTTTCTTTCAATAACTCTAATCTCAAAGCCCCACCATACATCCTTGAAGAACCCCATTTCGCAAGAACCAATAATTATAACTCCAGCAATCTTCCCTACAAAACCACCTTTCTTTCACCAAAGAACAAACCTTTTTGCCCTAATAAACAAGCTAGGGCAAATTTCAAGTGTGCAGTTGCAACAGCTCCGATTCCAAGCCCTCACGAGCTTGACGAGACATATGAAACCCTAGACTACACTGAGGAAGACCCTCGACCTCTCCGAAATGTTTGGAGAGAAATCCAAGGTTGTGACGACTGGGAAGGGTTGATAGACCCCATGAACTCCCACCTCCGAAGAGAGATAATTCGATATGGTGAGATGGCTCAAGCTTGCTATGATTCCTTTGATTTCGATCCACACTCCAAGTATTGTGGAACATGCAAGTACCAAGGTTC
The DNA here is from genome assembly GCA_024138025.1 of Combretum micranthum. NCBI lineage: Eukaryota > Viridiplantae > Streptophyta > Magnoliopsida > Myrtales > Combretaceae > Combretum > Combretum micranthum. The sequence goes on along the minus strand of JAMXBD010001380.1, from coordinate 197,489 downwards.
TCAGTTCTTCGACAAGCTAGACATGGCCCATTTTGGATACCAAATAAGCCGATATTTGTTTGCAACATCGAATATCAACTTACCAAACTTCTTTCAACATTCGAGGTTGACTAAAGTATGGAGTACTTATGCCAATTGGATGGGATACATCGCTGTGACGACTGATGAAGACGAAATCAAGCGCCTCGGCAGGCGTGACATAGTCATCGCCTGGCGAGGCACCGTCACATACCTTGAGTGGGTCTATGACCTCAAGGACATTCTTCGTCCTGCCGAGTTTGGTGACGACCCTCATATCAAAATCGAAGCCGGCTTTCATGAATTGTACGTTAAAAAGGAAGATTCATGCCATTTTTGCTCGTTTTCAGCTCGTGAGCAGATCCTGGCAGAGATAAAAAGGCTTCTTGAATTATATAGGGATGAAGAAATTAGTATTACCATCACTGGTCATAGCCTCGGCGCTGCCCTGGCAATTATCAGTGCCTATGACATCGCTGAGATGAGGGTTAATGAAGTACAGGATGGGCAGGATAAGAGAAAGGTTCCAATAACGGTGTATTCCTTTGCAGGACCACGAGTTGGTAATCTTAAATTTAAGGAAAGGTGTGATGAGCTAGGAGTTAAGGTACTAAGGGTGGTGAATGTTCATGACATGGTACCAACTGTCCCAGGAATTATTGCTAATGAAAAGATGAAATTCCAAAAGATTTTAGAAGATGCGGTATCATTCCCTTGGAGCTATGCTCATGTGGGTGTTGAATTACCACTGGATCATACACACTCACCATTTCTAAAGTCAACAAATGACCCAACTTGTTCACATAACCTAGAAGCACACTTACATTTAGTGGATGGCTATCATGGTAAAGAGAAACAATTTAGACTAGCCACAAAAAGGGATATTGCACTTGTCAATAAATGTTGCAACTTTTTAAAAGGGGAGTACGGAGTGCCACCAAATTGGAAACAAGATGAGAACAAAGGGATGGTTCGGAGCGGCGACGGGAGATGGGTGGTGCCTGATAGACCGCTGTTAGAAGATGCGCATCCACCAGATACCGCACACCACTTAGCCAAAGTGCTGAAGCTTGCTAAATCAACAATAAAGCGGGATACAACTAGTACTGATTTATCTTTTAAAAATACATGATTATTATTGTGAAACTGTATGTAATGTAATTATGTAAAAACTCTTATAACCTATTTATTATTTACTAATGTATTAGTGTGATTATTATGATATAATATTGAGATAGACTAAATAAATAATTATTCATATTGATTTTTTTTCCCCGTATGATTAGGAGTTAAAACCCTCAATTTTAAAAGTGTCCTTTCTTGATTCACATTGTATGGTCACAACAGTCATGGACCATTTATGATTTGATTGGCTTCAATTTTTTGTCAAAAATTATTAAAAGAAAAAAATGTTAATAGATCTTTGTCCTATATTAAAAAGTTTTCTGTTTTTCATCCAATCATCAATCTTCGTGCTCTCAACATTTTTTCAAATTATCTGAAAGAGAACTTCTATTAACTCTCCGAAAACCTTGTGCACTACCTTCATTGTATTGTTTATTTTATAATATTATTTTATTAAATCAATTACAGTGGGCCTATCAATAGTTAATGGACATGTTTTGTTTTCCTTTTTCTTTTAGTTTTAGTTTTTGACCTTTTATATGAGTATTATCTCGGATCATATGGGATCGGTAATTCATTATTTTAGTATAATTTTTGTTTTTTTTTTAATTTTACTTATTCTTCTTTTTAAAGAGGCTATTTTTCATAGGTAAATATCATAAATGATACTTAATTCAACATCTAAACAGGGATAAAATATGTTATCTGAATTTTGAAATAAATTAATTTAGTATCTAAATTTTAAAAGTTAATTAATTTAATATCTGAAAAAAAATTTATACATATCAGTAGTCTCTATCATGTTTTTTTAAATACTAAATTTATTAATTTTAAAATTTAAATATATATTTATATTTTATCAAAATTCAATTATTATTTGCAACATTTTTCCTTTTTTATTTGGAATTCCATACTCGTCCTTAGGGGTTATTTCTATTTCTCTCTCTCTCTCTCTTTTCTCTTTTTTTTTTTTTTTTTTTTTTTTTGTGTTTTGATGTTACATAAAGTTGTCCTTGTATCGATGAGATGTATTTTCTTCTTTAGTAGGAAATAAAGTGTCCCCAGAGAAATCAATAACAAGGACAATTGAAAAGACGACTGGACTATAAAATAAAAAACGCAAAAATCGTTTTATGTTCCTATTTTTAATTAGACAATAGCTGCCACTACAATTTACAATAATCCATCTAGATATTGACACCAACTGGACCAGCTCTAGATCCTGTGTATCTTAATAATTAGGGTTTTATTTCATCTGCGAAAGCTAGGGAAGCTTTGCTTTATTTCCATGTCGTTAATACCTCAAAGTTATCGTAGATTGTAGGAACTAGCTTAGACAAAGAAACTCAAAAGCAACAGTTTTCTTGCTTCAAACATGTTTTTTTCCTTTTTCCCTTTTTTGAGACAAATAGCTCGAAGCTTATTGTTTTTTACGACGGTGGAAAGTAGCAGAAGGCAATAGAAAGTATTGAAAGACTGTGAATATAGAAAGCAATGTTTCCATTGTTGTGATCTTACTTTGGGCCCCGATTGTTTGTTTCTATTTAAGATCAGAGAAAAAGTGGAGGAAAACAGCAGAAAACAAATGAAGTTATTAAATTGTCCTAATAATATTTCATAAACTGAAATAATCTAATTTATTCAATAATTAAATTTTCATGTGAATGTTTGAAGTGATTTTGATATATGAAAATGAATGTGTAGAAATAAGTTTGATATACTATGTTTATTAATGTAAATTATTAATGTATGCGAGTATGTGTGATGAGATTAATGTTATTGTTTTGTATATTAATGTGTGTAATAATATAATTAATGTTTATGTCTTTTATGAATTAATATGTATGTGTTATGTTTAAAATTATAAAAACAACTTTTGAATTATCCAAATAATTGTCAGCAAAATTTTTCAAGAAATTTAGCCCATTTTCAAGCTCAAATTAAACTTAAATTAGCTCCAAATTAAGCCTAAGTCATATATACCCCAAAAGTCAAACTTATGATAAATATAAGTCTCAAATTTAATCAAATATAGCCTCTTTTCATAGCCGTGATGAACTGGATGTCTATTACGCTGTTTAATCTGGTCCGAGAAGCAGCATACCTGTCATGATGTAATGACATGTTAGTTAAGCGCTTAACTTTAGTCATGATGCAATGGTAAGCTATGATACAATAGCGATTCGTTTTTGGTTAAGTGGATAATCGATGGGGAGAATAATATTCGGGTAAAACGTTTTCTTAAACTTAGGGGGAAATACCATGGTTTAGTTCAAAGTTTATGGGAACTTGTAAACTAGGGTTATATTGTAGACCGAGTTTAAGTAGAGTCGGGCAACGGCTTTTGAACCCTAAATGAAGTTATTTCTTTATAGAACAAATATATGAGATATAAGTATTCGGATTACTTATATCAATCCTCTGAGCAGCTACTGTTACTCAAGATCCCTAAATTGTCAGAGCGTGATTTTGGAGTTTGAATACACTACTGTTGTTTTGTTAAAAGAAAACTTAATAAGATAATGACTTGACCGTTGATGCATTTCATTTTATTTAAGGTTGCTTGACAAATTGTTTTTGTATTTGTTATTATGTACTGGCCTTTGGCTCACTTTTGCTGCTTTGTAAGTAATGAAGATGAGTTATATGATGATTTGAGATACGGATAAGATTTTGAGAGATTCATGGACGAGTGGGACGAGTAGGACTCAAATGCCCTTGGATTTTGGAGAAGCTTTTGTTTAAAGCATAATTCTTTGTATAGAAGGCTTGTTAAATAAGCCTAAGTTGTAAAAGATTTTAAGATCTCTTTAGGTTACCTTTTGTACCAAGAACAACTTATAATTTTGTAGTGTCTTATATTGACACTGAACTTTGTACATATAATGTATATAAAGTATGGATTGCTTTAATTAGCAATCTTGTTTTGTTAAAAGTTGTTTATAAAGTTAGCAGATTTGATCAAACAATTCTTATAAACTATTAGTTTTAAGACAACCTTACATATAATGTGAAAATGTTATATGTAGTTGAGGACTTAGTACTATAAATCTTGAGATTTAGTAGATCGGGCCTTTACATAAACATTATACAAAAAAATTATATCAATCATTTAACTTTATTTTTCTTTTTTTTTTCCCTTTCATTTTCTTTGTAAGTTATCAAATATAAAATAAAAATTCCAAACATCTTCATTTTCATTCCTTTTCTTTTTTCCATTCATTCCTACTGCTTTCCACCATTTATAAAGTTGCCAAATACAGTGTGAAACTCGTACAACGATTACTCCCATCTTTCTTTCTTTCTTTTTTTTAATGAGCTTGTTTATGGATTAATAAATTAATGAAAGATATATAAGATGAATTTTACAACATAACCAAAGGCTCATGCAATAAACGTGCAATTATTTTTTAGGTCCACCTATGGTCCACTCAATATGCCAAAATGGAAAGAGTTGTACACGTGTATGCATAAATGTCAAGTTGGAGACCGAAAATATAGACATCACACTTATAGATGAAAAGCACGTGTATATATATCAATTAGTGCGGGGAAAAGTATAATCAAGCTGTTTTCATCCAAAAAATAACTTTTCATCTTAGTAGCACTAGTTTGATATTTTGCTTAATATTATAAATAGTGTCCTATATATGATTGAAGTGTGTTTGAATTCCTTGGAGAGATTTTTTTTTGCTCCAAGCTGGAATAGACCTAACCAAAAATCGCTTATTCACTGTACATCTTGATATTAATTAGGTCTATTTGGATTGGCTAATTCTCATTTGTGTTTATAATTGTATTTGATCTCCATATATATCTTATTTGTATCTCATCCGTATTTGATTTGTTTGATCAGTTTATGAGTAAAATTATTTATTTTTCATATATATCTATTTCTTGACAAATAGTATGAATTGAAACAATAGCATGTCGTCATTAGCACCCCAACAAACCAAATAAAGCCTTAGTTACATAGTAAACTTTATTAAATTATTTTTATTGAATTCCTATATTAAAGAGTTAACATAAAAACCTGATTTGTAAAAATAAAAAATTTCTAAAAGATATGAATATAGAAAACTAAAATATATATATATATATATATATGATTTAAATAGGAAAATTGCAAATGTACATTAAGGATCAAAAGTACACTTTTCCCAATATAATTTGATTTATTATATTATATTATTACATTTATTATTGTGGACCTAACAAAGTGACATGTATCAAGAGTTTATAATTTTTATTTTAACTAAGTTAATGAAAATTATTCTTTTTTGAAAGGAGTTGTTGAATTGAAATTAAAAAGAAAAAAGTTAAGAGCTTAAATTTAAAAGGAAAATAGTGAAATTTTCATGATTAAATTTGTACTTTTTCTAATACTTAATAAATTTTTCATGCTTAACATATATATCTAAATGTGCAACAATATTGAAAACGTAATTTCCCTTTTTACATCTTTAACAAATTAACACTCGGAAGAAATTCTAAAATAAAAGAATTTCATAATACTACCATGCCATAATGACTGATTAGTTTCATGTAACTATCAACAAAATTTTAGTTTATTCATTAAGCAACCTTTCTTATCTCTTTGCTAATCTTCCTTTGATCTATCTACCATTTGTAAACGCAAAGATTTATATTGCATGTAGCATGTATCTATGTGCTTTATATTATATGAATTTGTAGGAGATTAGTATAATAATAGAAATAATTTAAAGAGGAATTAGAAAGGCAGAATAGGCAATCTTAAAGCATAAGTGATAAAGTATGAAAATGAAGTGTTGGGTTCCTAAAATAAAATTAAAAAAAAAAAAAAAGCTCCTATCATAGGCAATACACAAGTAATCGTTACCATTAAATCTTATAAATCATTAATGAATAAGAATTATTAGGGTTTAATGTACCTAATGGGCCAAATAAAAAAAAAATGAAGCCCAATTTTATATAAAGACTCGTAATTAGCATCTATGCCTATTGAAAAGGGTTAATAATGTATGACACAATTTTAATGGACCTTATTTCAAATCAACTAATACAGAACTCTCTAAATCATTTCAAATTAAGTCTTAACTACTTAGGTCTTATCAATAGTCCAAACAATTAATCTAATCATAACATAGTTAATTCAAGTTTTCTTTACGAATTTATATCATATATATAATTTTTCTCGTCTACGCCATCTTTAGGGAAAAAATCAATGGAGCATTATAATAGGTAGATACACATGAGCGCATATGGATGTATATATTTTGTATGCATCTAAAATAAGGCTGTAAAATCTTTAACAAATCTACTGATCGTACCACTATTGAGGTATCAAAACCCTTACGAATTGACATGAAATGGCAGTTCTTGATAATTCACATGCTTGCGTATGACAATGTAGTATCGCAAGCCTGCACGACTCTCTCCGATTCCTTTAGGGATGGGGACGAGGGAAGGTCTCTGAAAAAGTCACACAAGCCAGTGTTCCTACGGTTGTACCAGAAAGCGACTTGAGCTAATAAAGCTATCGTCTCACCACCTAGTACGACTTGGACCACAATTTTTCCTTTTTTTTTTTTTTTATATTGTGCAAATAAAAAAGAAAACCCAACAGGTCTGTTTGGATGCTTCTTTATCTATATTTTTTAAAAATAATATATATAAATATGTTTGATTTATATTTATATTTTAGCTATATTTGATCTTTTAATAAGAATTATCAATTTTTTTTTATACATCTAATTTTTTATAAATAATTTATGAGAAAAAATTAAAAAGAAAAAATTTATATCTGTAATTTGCCAACAAATAAATAGGCTCTAATAAACTGTACCTAATGTACTGTCCAGTTTTATAATAGTATTAAAAAGGAAAAAAGAAATTGTTCCAAGCTAGTAATTACAACCATTGTTTAAAATATGCTCCTATTTATAATTGTTACTGCCCTTTTTTTTTATAAACCCAAATATCATCAAAGAAAACAATAACAAATTTTCTAAGATGGGGTTTAAAAATATTATTCATAGTGGCTTGAAAAGTAGCAGGAGCATTACTCAATCCAAAGGGCATTACAAGAAATTCATAATGACCCTCATGAGTTCTGAAAGCAGTTTTTCCAATGTCTCCTTCGTGCATGCGAATCTGATGATATCCATATCGCAATTCCAATTTAGAAAATATTGAGGCACCATGTAACTCATCCAACAGTTCATCTACGGTAGGTATAGGATATTCATCCTTAATAGTAGCCTGATTTAAAGCACGATAGTCTATACAAAAACGCCAAGTGCCATCCTTTTTCTTAACCAATAACACTGGTGAAGAGAAAGGACTAATACTGTCCCGAATAAGACCTTGATCCAACATTTCTCTCACTTGCTTCTCAATTTCATTTTTTTGAAAATGAAGGTACCTATATGGTTTAATGTTTATAGGCTGAGTGCCCTCAGTTAAAAAAATCCGATGTTGGACTTGTCGTAAAGGAGGCAATGATGAAGGTGTCTCAAAAATCTTAGCAAATTTGCCCAACACTTCATGAATAGTAGTGTTGTTGGTGAATTGAGTTGCAGAATCTCCTTTCTGAGCCTCCAAAGAAAAACAGTAGGCTACTGCATTCATATTGAACATCCTTCTCAATTGATTTGCAGTAATTACTGATGGAAAAAAAGTTTCCCTTGACAGAGACACCCTTTCACCCATATGAACAAAAGATAATGTCAGCTCATTATAATCAATGGTCACAGGACCCAATTGCTTAAGCCATTGTACTCCCAAAACAATCTCAGCTCCTTCAATAGGAAGAATATAAAATGGAACACGAAATTGAATTCCATGAATAACTAAAGGAACATCCAGACGTTGACCCTCACATACCAATTTGGATCCATCTCCAATCATAACATTGAGTGAAACAGTGTGTAAAATAGTCAAATTCAAATGTTTCACTATTCTAGATTGTAGGAAATTATGAGTACTACCAGTGTCAACTAGAATAGAAAAGTTGTGATTGTGAATCTGACCTTGAAATCTCAATGTTTTTGGAATAGACATCCCAGCCAAAGCATGCAAACTAATCATCCCTGAGTTCTCAGAGGTCCCTGTATCCTCAGAAGCGATATGTGAATCAATCATATCGTCCTGAACTGTGTGAATATCCTCCTCCTCATCATTTGTCATCAATAGTAAAAATTTAGATTTACACTTATGATTGCGATGATATTTCTCATCACAATTATAGCATAAACCTTTTTCCCTTCTCTGAACCATTTCTTCAGGAGTCAACTTTTTATCGGAATGGTGGATTTTGGTGTATTAGAAGAGGAAACAGGAGAAGTAGGTAATGATGATGTGTATTTAGGTATAGGTTTAGAAAACTGCAGGTTAGCAGAATTAGAAAAAAAATTTGGTTTGGATAAATGGTGAGAATGGGATGGTTTGTATGTATCTGTAAACTTCGATTCATAAATGCGTGCCAAAGACATCGCATTAAGTAAGTTAGAAGGTCTTGCAACTTGAACTTCTCTCCGAATCTCAGGTTTAAGACCTGAAATGAAACAACTGGTGAGAAAAGAATTGGGTAAACCAGTTATTTGATTCGAAAGATGATGGAATTGAGATTGATATTCAGAAACAGTGGTGGTTTGAGTTAATTTGGAAAGTTGACCCTGAATGTCGTCATATAATGAAGGACCAAAGCGATCCTGAAGGGATTTCTTGAAATTGGTCCAGGAATTTAACTGTTGATTATCATACATCCATTGATACCAGTCTAAAGCATCACCTTCTGGAGCAAAAGAAGCAATTGTGATACGCTGTTCATCCTGAATATGATGAAAATTGAAAAATCTTTCTATTTTGAATATCCAACCGCGAACATCTTCCCCCTGAAATTTGGGAATTTCCAGTTTGATGCCTTTTAACAGATCATTGCCTTCGTTGATGGAAGATGATGATTCATTAACAAAAGGAGGAGAATGAGTCTGATTCCTTTCATTAATCAATGTAGACAATTTCTGTTGAATAGAATCCATCAAAAAGGAAATTTTCTGATCCAATTCTTGGTTTAATTGTTGTTGAAATTTGTCTAATCTTTCTTCTAATAAAGTGTTTCTTATGTCAGGTGCCATTGATGAACAACAACAGCAAGAGCAATGCAACAATGGAGGATGATTCGGGAACGAGAGCACCAATGTTGGGCTGGCTACTCCAAATAAGCCTGGTCCACTACTCAATCAAAATAACCAGAGTGGATACGAAACCCTAATCCTCCTACGCAGTCACTATCGGTAAGTTCTTCCTCTCTACTCTCTCTCTGTTTTGCGATACTAGGGTTTCTTTCTTTGCTAACTAGTTCCTGTTTAATGAACATGCAAGATACAACGATGGTGCAAGGCTTGTTCGAGAAGCCACTCTCCTAAGACTCAGATCTCATTACTTGTAGGGGGATAAGTCTATCCTTTTCCCTGTTTCGTTTATTTATTCACTTCAATGAGCTGTTAACAGCTGTGTTTACAATCTGTTTAGATTCTGTTTGAGATCTGTTTGTCTAAACTACTATTACAACTGCCAATTTCTAATTTTGTTGCAATACAAGTGAATCATGTATTTCTGTTATACAAAGTTTTTAAGCCAACTAGGCTTTCTGTGCTGCCGTGTTGGTCTAACAGTTGTATCAATTTCCTAGTATTGCTATTTTAATTCAAACAGCCTAGGAGTCGGACTGATTTAGTGATGAGCGTTGTAAATAATTTTATTATTGCAAGTAAGATGTATTGATATATAAATAAAAAAAAAACTAAAAAAACAAAATGAAGCCGACTCCGAGTTGTTTATCCTACATTGCTTATATCCAGCACTCCTCCTCAGTTACGAGCACCACATGATAAGCATTAAGGAGCAAATTTAAGATAAAACACGGGAAGTCGAATGTTATTACTGCCATGAGAGCTTCTATAAAGAAGAGATCTGCTCAAAAGCTTTGGCTTCATACTTGATGTAGAGCTATGGCCATCTCACATTTGCATCAAGTTAATCTTTTTCTTTTATCTTCTTAAAGGAGTGCAATTCTCAAAGTTTAAGAGTTAAATTAAGGTCCGATTCAACCCAATTGGATTGCTCGGTTTAAGTTCAAACACTAATATGTATCCTTTCTAGCTAATTCATCTTTTTAAACTAAAGACCATAAACGTCAAAACAATTGTGTTATTGATTAAACAATATGATTATAATATAACATTAGTTTAATTTATTGGTTTTTCTTTTATATGCATGTAAAAATTAAAATGATTCTTGGCTTGTTTTTCTCAATACATATGTATGTTACAAAACTATCAATAATCCATTTTAGTGCTTGCACAACTCGCTTTTCCTATATATAAAATATGGTATAAATTACATATGGATGTTACAAAACTATCAATAATCCATTTTAGTGCTTGCACAACTCGCTTTCCTATATATAAAATATGGTATGAATTGTGTGGCAAAGTCACTTTATAATATGCTTTTTCTTAAAAAAAAATGTAAATGAAATCCCATCTATGAGGAATGGGCTTCTCTCGCACCAACTAACTCCAAAAAATGTCAATTTTAGCTTTCCAACTATGACATAGATAAGGCAAAAAAAAAAATTAAAATTAAATTAAAAAAAAAAAAAAACTAAGGACAAGGCCCTAAAAAACAAAGACTGACATAGGATGAAAAGCGGCCCTCTCTCTTCCATCATCTTATAAATTAGAGCCGGTTTAGATACTGTAATTTTTATTTGTATTAGATATGTATTTCTAACTTATTTGTATTATATATATTTTGTATTTATTTTATTTACTTATGAATAAAATTATTAGTTTTTTATCGATATATATTTCTTGACAAGCATCTATTTCAAAACAATAAAAACATGATGTCAAAATGATTAAAATATGATGAAACAAACCCTTAACGTATGTACATGTGTGGAGTAACAATGAAAAAATTCATCTTATCTTATATATGTGTGATATACATATATAGTTATTAATAAAAATTAATATATATATATATATAGTTTACAAATATAAATGATAGTTTATTGAAAAATATATATTTCACTATGATATATTTGTAAATTATTATTGATAGTTATGCATTATAGACAATAATGGATCTTTTTTCAATTGTATCAATTTGATTTTAGAATAGATAGATTTAATCACCTATAGGGATTTAGTCAAGAAAGGAAATTTTTTCGCCTTTGTAGGCAAAAGATGCATCCCTTTGGGCCTACTGAGGGGAGTAACTTACCTCTTCATAATCACCTCTCTTGTTTTGCCATACTATGACAAAAAGAGACAAGATTCGCCTCTAAAAGTGATAAAGAGGCAAGCCTTGTCTCTTTGCATGCACAGTGGTAAAGAACGAGACTCACAGATAAGAAAAAAAAGGTGAGTCTTATCTCGTTATCTTAATTAGCAGTGAGACTCATATTTCATTTATTATATGATAATTTCAATACAGAAAACTTCTTTGTTAGATGCCTTTTCTTAACAAATTTTACTAGTGAATGGAAATATATATTATTACATTTTTTATATTTTCCTTTTTGTGTAATGTACAAATTAGAGACGTTGAAAGATTTTAATTTTGTCTTGTTAACTAATAAGCCAATACGCTCGCTATTATAACAAAAATTATAAGTCGGACCACATGGTCAAAGTCAATAGTGGCACCTCTATGTAGGACTTATGTGGTGATATATAGAATGATCTGGTCGGAAATTTTCTTGTCATCGTTATCAAAAGCGAAAACGATATGAACGATAATGCATATTAGCTAGTAGAGAGCCCCTAGCTTCCATTGATCTTCTTTATATATCTATCATGTAAATGTCTTGTCGATAAGTGCCTTTTCAGCATTTATGAAAGGTTGAAAAACAAATCATATTTTTCAATTGATTATATTTCATTGTTAAAAAAAATATCAAAAAATGATTTATTTTTTTCTATTTGAGTCATAAAAAACGGTTACCGGTAATCTTATCTTAGCTAGTAAGTGAAAGAAATCATGTATTGCTAATATGCAGAATTAATGATGCTATTAGCCTCGTAAATATTATCATGTTTAGAAATTATATACATATGTATATATACACACATATGGATGTAGACTATTTCAATTTTTTAGACCACCTAGTTAATTATTACAATTTCAAATAGTCTCAAAGTAAACATAGTAAGAGAAATCCCTCCACGTATTCTCCAAGCTCTTTTAACCAATCTAATATCAAATATATTCAGTTGACATCGTCTTTAGCCCTAGAATCAAGCTTAGCTTCAAGTGAAAACATCAAATTTGGTATCTAAACTTTGAATAAAAATTTAATTTGTACATAAATTATAAAATGATCAATTGAATACCTAATTAAATTTTTTATAATTATTTTTATTAATTTACTAATAAATTTGCTCTATTTCTTGACGTAAAATAGTAAATAACCTATTAATGCTAACTAGATGATATTCAGAAAAGTAGTAAAGATTTAACAATATATCGTTTCTTCCATCTTAGCTAATAAAAACAAATAATTTAAAAAAATAATAAAAATAATCATAAAATTTAATTAAATATTAAATTAACTACTTGATGTTCCAAATATCAAATTAAATTTTATCCTTAATTCAACTACCAAATTTGATATTTACGTTGTCTACAATATATCGTATTTCTATGTTGGACTATACATGAAACCCGACTTAACACATGTTGGCAAGTTGTCTCAAGTCCCTGTCATCCCTTCCGTCATCATCCTGCGTGCGCTTAATTACGGGTCTGTTTGCCCAAATTTTTTCACTCAATCATTTTACATATTATTTTTATTAATTTAAAATAAATATTTATCAAAAATAAATATAAATAAAAATAAATATTAAATTTATAAATAAATTAATTATATTAAATAAATAAGATATAATCATATATAAAATAAATTAAATATAAATAAGATACAGATAAAAATCCAAAAATACCAGACAAACTCTTAATACACTGGCCACCCTCAACAGATGTTGATCAAGTTATTAGTTAGTATTTGGGTGAAACATGTGTATATAGTTACTTAAAAAAATACATAAATAAAAATTATACAAAAATAAATATCAAATTACCATCGCTATTGCATTTTAGGAATGAGATACACTATTTTATAGGTGTATCACAACACCAAGATACAATATAGGGACCTACTCGATCGAAAGTTTAATCCGAACTGTATTGCATATGATCATGCAATACACATTTAAAGAGTTTTATGTGTATCACATGTTGGACATGCTACACTTATACAAATTCCATATTCCACCTTCAAGATGCAATACAAGTACTAAAAATTTGCTTTTTCACAGCAACAAAGACAAACTTTAAGAAGCAATCTTATTTATATTTATTTTTTAATTTTTTTATCGTAAGGATCTTGTCTCTACAATAGTATTTGAAATAGTTTAATATAAAATTTCTAGTTATTCAATATACTAGAGTACATTATTATTTTTCTTTTTCTATTTTTTTCACAAAATAATTACTCCATTGTGGGGATCGTATTACTACTTTATCATGTGGTGAAGAGATGCAATTCCTATAATAAGATGTTGTTAAAAAAAAAAAAAAAGGAAATAGACATTGTAGAAAACATCTTGGGATTAATGACTTAGAAAGAACTAAGTTATAAGCCCACAAAATATGGGTTTTCTTAAGAATGTTTATAAATATATAATAAGTATAGTTATTTAGAGTTATATAAAACATTATAATATTTAAAAAAATTATTATCTTTTGAGTTATCAGAATATTACATTATCTGTCAAGAATTCATTGTTTGCATTTAGTTGTGTGAAAATTGCACATTCTTTATAATAGTATTCTATATACGATTATTGATTTTTAAGTAATAAAAGGGCACAAATATTTTAAATAATGAAAATATCGTTAATGATAATAAATTAATAAGAAAAATTTTTGAAAACACTAAAACCCTTGAAAAATTAGGAATATTTAAGAATATTAATAAAGGTAGTATTAATGTGGATTTTTTTCCATTGTATACAAAAAATAAATAAACATAGCATGATAAAAGGTAATATTGAAAATGTTAATATAAAGAGTATTATAGCAAAATACTTCCAAAATTGTATATTATTATATATAATAGTAAATAGACAATTATAATAGATTTTATATATTATAATTACGTAATATAAAGTGCAATGGTTATTTATTGAATTTTTTCCTTTTTATATATGTTGTAGGTATTAAAAGTAATGACTAAAGTGATTTTTCTTTTTCATGAAACATAGCATGGCAAAAGGTAACATTGAAAATGTATCAATTTGTACCGATATAAAAACTTAATATTAAAATGTTATGATATGAAAAGGTATCAGCAAAGAGATGTAAAAAAGGAGGTTCCAATAAAAAGGATCATATTTTATGAATAGTAATAATCCTAAAAAATAATATCGAACATAGAGGGAAGCAAAAGCTAATACTAAAAATGTAATAATTGGTACCAATAAAAAAAGTAATATTAAAATTATACGATGTGAAAAAAGTGTCAACAAAGAGATATAAAAAAGAGATATTTTATGAATCATAATACAAAAAATAATAATGAAGATATATAAGATGAAAAAAGCTTTAGAAGCTAGAAATTATAAATTATAACAGTAGGTGGAATATTTTCATAAATAAGTTGAAGTAAATGATGTCTTCCATTGCTTGCAAACACAAAACAGTGGTCGTCAATAGTTACGTGGCCTCAAGTATGAAAAAATTTAACAATAATTCAACCCAGTCATTAATACGTAGCAAGAAAGTTAAGATTAAATATATCTTTTATAGATTATTGTATTTATAAATCACTAATTGTAAACAAATTTTATTTATGTTAACACATGCAACCAGTTCCCTTTTTAAATTTTTTATAGATTTTATGGTACTATTTTTAATGTTTTGTTTAATAAGAATTCCATATTTATTGATTAATGATAAGAAATTTTTTTATTGTATTTAAAGGAGAGCCACACTGTCGGATTCCATATAGTTTAACATATATATTATTTTCTTTTTCTTTAAAAAATTGAGAACTCAAATCCTTTAATGCATAATATTAGTAACTTTAAAATAATTTTTCATTTTAATTTTCTTTCCTTTTATTCTTTATTTGCCTCCCAAGTTCCATCATTTTGGTTTTTCTTTTTTTATTTTCACCTAATACTATCCTCTCAATTTTTACTCAAAAATATCAATCAATATGATAACTATCTATAGTAAATATTAAATCTTAACTAACAACAAAAGGATAATGAAAATAATCTTAGGAAACAACTAAATATAAAAAGAAAATCTCAACAAACAACTAAATGAAAATTCACATGTGAACAAACACTATAGTTAAAAAAAAAATGAAATCTTTCTTAAAAAATAATGTCTCCCAACTTCTATTTTATCAAGAGAAGTTATTTCTTTCATGAAATACCCTAATCTTTCATCTAAATTAGAAATTGGATTTAGATAGTTTAAAATGAAGCAAGTGAAATAGATAATAAATTATGATTAGACAAATTAATGAAATTATTTCGATAAATAGAATTGAGTTAAAATTTGATATTTGAAATTCTTAAACCACAAACAAGTTGTTTGAAATATTTTAGGATTTTTAAATCCCTAAACTTTGCCCAACATTCCATAATCTAAATCTCCGTAACTTTTGGAATTACTTGCTTCCTTAAAAATATCATATTTAGGCTTAGGCTCAAATTAAATATCAATTCGATATAACCTAATTTTCTAAAATAATTCCCTATCTTAAGCTCTTTATTTCTAACCCCTTGGTCTTTATATTATATCTAAATACTTTCAGAGTTGGAGATATTGATTTGAAAGTTCTAACCTAATATGTTTGTCTTAAAATATCTCTTAATTCTTTCCCTATATATATATATATATATGCCTTTTCTTTTTCTTTCCTTTTTCATTTGGCTGCCTTCCTCTCTCTCTTCCTTCTTCTTTCCATTGTTTCTTTCTCTCTCTCTCTCTTTCTCTTTCTTCTCAAAATTTAAGCTCTAAATCTCAAATTTAACACATCTATGGGAGAAATCAAGGATGGAAAAACAAGATTTAAGTAAGAATCAAGCTAAAAGTGGGATCAACAACAAATAAGAGTAGAAGTAGAAGAATCAAGAAGTGGAAATTGCTCCAAAAGATAAGTTTTGTTATTCTCTTTGCTTTAATTCTTTTTTGCATGTAATATAAATATTGTATTAGGACCAAAATATATAAAACTTGTGATGATAATAATAAATCAAGCTAGAAGTGGCATCAACAACAAATAAGAGTAGAAGTAGAAGAATCAAGAAGTCGAAGAATCAAGAAGTAGAAATTTCTCTAAAAGATAAGTTTTGTTATTCTCTTTGCTTTAATTATTGTTATTGCATGTAAATGTTGTATTAGACTATAAATATATAAAACTTGTGATGATAATGATAATCAAGGATATATGAGCATATTTGTTAAAAACCTAAATATGTGTATATTTGTGTAAGCTAGGTGTTTGATAAAATGTTTTGAAGAAATATGATGTAGAAATATATATAAAGGTGTTATTTATTATGTTTATAGATGTATAAGCTAATAATATGATGTTTTTGTTTATGTAAACTAGAAATAAGTTGATAAAATTTGAATAAACAAATGAAAGAATTCGTAACAGGATTCCCTATTCATCACGGCATGTGATCTCCTCGGCATAAATCATTTTGAAACATGATGGCCTGATCACGCCGTGATAAGGAGTGTGATCTCTTCGATTACATTTTTCTCCTTGATCACGGGCGTGACAAGGACCGTATTGGTCATCATGGCCCTCAAGTAATGATGGAGATCATAATACCCTATTACGGGCGTGATGAAGATAGTGATGAAGATCATGGCCTCCATCACGGACGTGATCTATCCCTTGGAGTTGTTTATAAAGAAGAAAAAGAAAGAAAGAAAGAAATAAAAATAAAATGAAATAGATAAATGATAGTTTATGTAAAGTGTTAGTTAAATTTTATAATTAAACATGAATTTAGTTAATTTAAGATCTAAGAAATAATTGGATCAATTGTAGGAGTTAGATATAAAAATGAATCTAGATAGTTAACTTGACCTAAATGAACTTAAATGAGTTAAAATGAATTAGATTGCTTAAGTTTAATCACTTTGACTTAGTATTTGAATTAAATGATGGACTCTAATTAATTTGGCTTAGTTAAGATCTTGAAGGCTTAATAAATAGTAATTAGCTTTACTTAATGAGTTAGGAAAAGCCTTAGATTAACATGGTAAATATATTATTTCAAAATAATGTTTGATTTGAATATGAATGTTTTTGATATATAAATGCTTTAAATGATGTTTTTATAATAAGAGACTATAATCAAAGTAAATAGAAATACTTTGACAAACAAAGGAGAACTGTCTGTATTTTAGCAGGATATTATTTGCAACCATAGCAGTGTTCCTATTTAGTGTCTGATCAAATAGGGTCTTAATAAAGTTTGAGATAAATGGATGATGAGTATAGTTTCTTATATGAGTTTAAATTCTTGAATCTACAAATGTGGATATCTGATATATCTTCTGATTTACCCTCTATTTTCTGATTGGATTTCAAATGTGAAAGGTACGTAGTAACTTGCGTGTTGAATGCTAGGATAGGCATCCTAAAATGAATTAAAACTTAAACTCGACTTAATAATTGATGAGTGATGATTGTGCATGTGTCGTTGAATCTGGTACAAGAAGCAGCAATCCTGTCATGATGCAATGATATGGTAGTTAGATGCTGAGATGTCATGATGCAATGACAAATACCATGATGCAATGGTGATTTTATATGTGACTCAGCAGGTAGCTGATAGGGGAAATGGTTTAGTGTAGCATTTACTTAGGCTCGGAATGACGTAACATATTTTAGTTCATATTTAAGGGATCGGTTGAACTAACTAATATTATCGACTGGAATAAGTGGTTTGTATGAAGGTTGTGAACCCAAGATGAGACTATTTTCCTTTCTCAATTAGATATAGAAGATATAGAGATCCGAACTACCCATATTAACCCCTTAAGCAGTTGGTTTTACTCAGGACCCCTAGATTCTCATTAGCTTATTCCGAGTCTGAGTACTCTAGTGTAGATTTGTTTATTTTAATGGAAAGATAATAACTTATTAGTTGATGCATTTCATTTAGTTAAGTCCATGGTCACTCCGTATATGATTGTGTTACTGTGTACTGGGCTTTTGCTCATTGTTGTTATTGTTGTTCTTTTTCTAGGTATTATGGATGATTGAAGTTGATACGATTGATAATTGGATGATGATGATGGAGTTTGTTTTGTGTTATTGATTTGTTGATGTTGAAGATAATGTTGGTGATGAATGAGATGATGAGGATGATGTTTATGTTATTGATATGTGACTCGGAATGGCAATCCTGGAGATTTGAGAGAGTTGGGACCAAGAATATATTTTATAAAATTTTGTTTCTTAGAAAGTTGGTTTGCTCTAGTAAGAGTAAAACCCTTTATTATGTTTTTATAAAAGTTTTGTTTTCAGAACGATATCCAGTTGTTTTAGAAATCTAAATAGACGATTTCTATAATTAAAAGTGGAGCAGCAATGTTCAATATAAATATATCATTCTAGGAAGCTTGAGCGTGTAATACTTAAGTATTATACGGCAGTAATGTCTTAATTAAATTTAGGGCATTACATTTCATTAATGTCTTTTTTTTTTTTTTTTTTGCGAATGTTTTGTTAATATCTTAATGAAATTTTCAATTAGTACTTTCGTGTCGGTTCTTTATAGTAGTGGCAACACACTTGCATTGAGTGTGCAAAATTTAAATAAGCTAATATTAAAAAAATACCATATGAAATCTACTTAATATATTCATATACATAATATATTATAATATAGATATTTATAAAATTGATGAACTTTAAAAACTAAGTAACTATACAATAAAGTAGGGAGAGCCAGACTATGTTTAAAAAGGTTAGATGACACATGCGCATGGTAACCATTATAGAAACTTGAGTGACCATGTAAAGGTCAATATAAAAGTTGTGTATAAATGTACAAAGCTGTATTGAAAAGCTTTAATTCCTTTCCTCCTATCTTGTTGTGATTTAACTAAATTTCAATAACCACTACAGTTTAACTATAGAAAGCAAAAGCTACATAATCAAGATCAATTCTCCCATCTTGTTGATATATCTACCAAAAATATTTTCTTATATACTAAATTGTTAAAAAATTTTCCTATTTCAATTTTTAAGGTAATCAAGGCACTTGAAATGGAAAAAACTTATAATTTTCTTAAATTTTATTTCCAAGCATATCTTTTCTACTATAATAAAAAAAATTATAAATATTTTTTAATTATTTCCTAGTCACTAAGCCAACTTGAAATTGAAATAATGTGTATTTGTCTTTTTTTTTCCTTGTCATCCAAATATTTTGAAATGAAAACTAGGTGTATAGAAAAATTTTCTTCTATAATAACGAAAGCTTCTAGAGGTTTTCTTTTTTTTTTTTAATGATTTTTCTTGGGCATCCACATAACTTGAAATGGAAACAACTTTTTAGTGATTTTTTTTTATCAAAACAATTTAAAATTTAAATAAGAAAGCTTATAAAGATTTTTTTCCCTAGTAATCCAAACAGTTTGAAAAAAGAAGAAGAAGAAGAAGGGAACATTAGGAAAAAAATCTCAAAACTCACCTATATGGCGGTTATGTGTTATTAATGGCTACTAAATGGAAAATCAAGCACGAAATTACAAATATGGGTAATTCATTTCATTAATATTTCAATAACATAACAATCTTGTTAAACTACATATAATAGTCTTTTATAAAAAATAAAAATAGAAAATCTAAGTCACAATACTTCATATGTTAAAACTGAATATTTTTTTTTTTCTTGTATCTCATTTTTTTGCCAATTTTGTGTTTCAACTTTTTTTTTTTTTTTCTCACACATTATTATGACGAAAAAACAAAGAAACGATTTTAGCTACTAAGTAATTAACTCACGATAAACAAGATTATAACATACCATGAAATGTTACTTTTTAATTATATCTTAATACAAAAAAAGAATCAATTAATACTTAAAAATGTTTTAATCCATCAATAAAAAAAAGTGACATTAAAAGATATTAATAGTGAAGGAAAAAAAAAAGACCTAATTTTGCAAAGTAATTATTTTTTTTTATTTTTATGAAAAAAAGCATAACCATTTCAATATTGAATATAATTGTAGTTTATCAAGAAGACTAATAATACATTGAAAATACAATGACATTAAGAGAGAGAGAGAAATATATATCATCAAGTGAAAAAAACGCTATTATGTTAATTTAGTATACATTTTCCATATAATATTTTATGTTATTGTTTACTGTTGATTTTCAATTTCTTTGTTTTTTTCTTTTCTTTTTAAATTTTTTTCATGATCATAGAAATTTAATGTTTAGATGAGATGAAGAGCAACATAGCTATATGTTTTTGTCTTCGTATTTATATTTTAAATTATTGTCTAGTATATAATTTAATAGTGGCTATTTAGAGTTAGTACTAATCACTCCATAATCATCTATATTAGTATGAAAGTATCTTGTCTATTATAATATATTATTATAATATTTATAAATTATTAGGAAGAGAAAATACACTATAGTACTCAGTTCAAAATTATTGCTATTCATTAAGAGCACTTAGAAAGAGAGGAAATATTTTATTTCCTAAGTTGTGTAATCGCTCATCTTGAGCTAACTTTTGATATTAATTGAAGTGGTAGAGAAGACCTTAATAGAGCTAATTTGAGGACTGTGGAGAGTAAGAAATGAGCTGAACTCCACGTTAAATTTGTCTTGATTTTCTCTAACTTTATCTCTTTAATTTACGCTTTCTATCTATTGTTTATTTATCCACTGCAAATTTATTTGAATTTTGATCTGCTGAAACTAAAATTAATTATTTGAGATTTTTGGGCAAATACTTAATTCACCCCGCCTCCCTCCCCACCCTCGAGTATTCTTAGTACATTTTCGATATGATGATGGTGATGGATGGTGGAGTTAGACTCTTGTGGCTGTGTTATGGTGGTTTTGGATGATGTGTTAAACACATGGTGGTATATTGTTATTTGGTAATGGTTTTAAACATTGTGATGTTGGTGCTACATTACAGTTTTAGTATTATGTTATAGGAGGTTATGATTGAAAAATGTCATTGTTGTATGTTGTTTAATAATAGGGATTAATATAATTAAATGAATGTCATATATACTTGTTGTAATATTACTTGATTAGTTAATTTTTTATTTTTCAAAAAGTCATTTTTGAAAGGGACAATGTTCCTATCATATGTCATTTTTGACGGGGACATACATCCTTTCCATAGTATTGACATATATGTCAAATAATTTTTTAAGAGATGTTTAAAGGGGAGCTATGTCATACTTACTCTTAGTTAGGATGACCTACTTAATAGCAACAAGAATTGGTAGTGAAATCAAATCAGAACTGCTACTAGCAGTTTTAGAATCGAAATAAACCAGTTGGAAGGTTTTAGACCCGGTTAAAGAATCACTAGTCTTAATTTATAAATGATTCTTTAGCCTAAAACTGATAATTAAAAAAAATCAAAGAAAAATTTTAAAAAATAATATTGAATATATAATTATTAATACTTAAACTATTTTATATGAATAGAAAAAACTATTACCTATTCACAGTATTTAATATGTTATTATTAACAATATATATAACTTAAAAGCCTACATAATTTAGTTTATATAAACTTCTCTTAGAAGTGAAATCATTTTCCTTAATAATATGAGACTATTTTTATTATATTGTAATTTATCTTTTTACTCTCTAAAGTATTTTACAATCTCGTATTACTAATTACAATTGATATTGAATGTATTTGTATATAAATAAATACACATCCTAAATAAGTTTTTTAGAAAATTAGCTAAATAATTTCACACTCTTAGATCCAATTATTATTTGGATTTTAAAATTTATTTTATTAAAAACTAAAATTTATTTATTAATTTTTTTTTATTTTTACTTGAAAAAAAAATAGTGATTTTATGGCTCCTAAATCAGAATAAGGAACTGCTAGTTCCATAGAATCGAACTAAAACCATGGAAGACAGCTCCGATTTTAGTTCATTGATTTCAAGACCCTGTTCCAGCAGACTTGGTTCTTAAACCATAACGATGTCTAAATGTAAAAGAATAACTATACAATCCAGTAAAATTTACTTGGATTCCATTTTTTTCTTAGTAAATTACACACAAGACCACAATAATCGAGCAGTCTAATCTCATTCACTAGGAGTCTTTTACTTATTATTTTTCTAAGTTAGTAGTGATTTGATCTTGTGCATACAAAAAAGAGTATTATTAGTGATTTTTCAAAAGTTCATGCTTTATTTGTTGTTTGCCTACCGTATAAACTTTAGGATCATTTTTTGTATTTATCTATCATGAAGGGTTAATAACGAAAATGGTATCTAAACTTTTGTTAAAAAAAAAAAAAAGATTTCTAGAGTTTAACTTTGAACAATTTGTTACTTGTATAAAGTTTTATTAATTTTTTTCATACTTAAAGTTTAGTTTTGATAATTTTGATACATAAACAAAGTTTTTATTGATTTTTTTTACCTAAAACAAGTGAAATGAGTTATGAAAAATGTCTATGAAAAGTTTATTCAAATACCAAATTGTTAAAATTAAATTTTAGATATGAAAAAAATCAACAAAAACTTTATTTAGATATCAAATTATTTAAAATCAAATTTCGAGTACCTAATTATACTTTTTCTAAAATTCAATTACTATTTTTATCATTATTCTATCATGAATGATAACCATCTCCGTCAGGTACTGTATCGGTTTGGGTACGACATGTTACTATACAGAGTTTAGTTTGCTCTGATGCCAATTAACTTTGGGACCTTGCCGTCCGGATAAACGAGCGCTCAAGGAGACTTGTTGGGTCAACTTGTCAGTCGGTGGGGTCTGGGGGACGAGCCTATTGTCAGTTCAAATTGCACCGACTTGTCTTTCTCTTGTAAACTTCCGTCTTATCCGTACCTTTAGTTCTGAGCTTTGATTTTGCATATATTAGGCTTAGTAAGTCATTAATAGCAGTTCATAATCAATATCCAGCATCAAACATTGATCAAGCAGTAATATACCACATCGAACAAGTAATGATAATAGTAAATCATCAAAAATCCCTATGTTTGGTATCGCTCCAAATGATTGAACGCTGACTTCTAAAATCAATTTTTTACCTAAACCACATAAAAAAAATGTTTCTCTAAATTTAAAGAATTCAAGTATATAATTTTAAACTAAAAGTTTACTTAAGAATGTCCGTTTTACACTTTCATCAAATGATTCAAGGTTTGTATTATTGTGAATTTGAAAATTAGCAAAACCTTATTAAGCTTGCTCTTATTGTATAGAGCACAAATTCACGGTCATAACACAACTTTCAATTCTAAAAATGGTTAAGGTTTATGAGAACTATGCATTTCCAAAAATGAAAGACATTACAAGGTTCTTAAGTTTCCAAGCAAAAGCTGAAAGGAATTAGGCGGTGAAAAGGATTGTGTTTATAATTTATGACAGAGTTAATCCATATGGCTAGGGAAGGGGATAATTTCCATGTGCCTGGTTCGATTGATAAGCGGAACGGTGTTGTCTTATAATAATAATAAATTTTATCGTACTTTTAAGTAAAATTTATGTATTTAATATGTCAAATGTCCTGGCTGAAAAATTTTAATTAAAGAGATTTATATTTCGGTTTTATTTTACGTTATGGTTTATTATAATTTAAGTGTCAAAGGGTTAGATAATTAAGATTCTAATATTTTAGGGCTTAATTACCTATTGAGATAAACTATAATTACCTTATTCTATATTCTCGTTGTTATAAAATTATAGGGTTCACACTCATGATATATTTTACAAAACAAAAATTACATTAGAGGAATCAACTTTCATGAGTAAGTTAATAGGAGATCAGCATGTCAAGTGATTAGGAAAAGGATTTGAACAATATATAAAGTGATCTAAACAAGAGATCCATTAGTTTATCGTCACAATGTCATTTTTAAAAATATTGTAATATAAAGATAAATATTTTATAAAGAGAAGCAAAGGAATATCATTTGTTAATTAATGAGAAGATAATTTAGTCACTCCTAATAAAAGATATATAATAATCACCTCTCACCATTAACCTAAGTTTCTTTTCTGTCTACAGCAGTTTCTTGAAATCCCAAACCCTAATTCTCCCTTCTTGGAAGTATTTCTATTAGAGAATCGATCAAAGACAAGAAGGAACGTAAGTCATTTTTTTGGTACTGTTTGACGTTTCAAAGAGGATTCTTTTGTTAACCTGTGCTTTTGGTGTAAAGGTGTTGGTGTTGGGAAAAAGTTGTTGATTTTCATGGTTGTAGATTTACAAAGGAGGAACAAATATCAAATCTTTACGGTATATTAATTAGAGAAAGATATTTGTATGATATAGATTAGGTCGTGGAGTCTTTTATGTTTAAGGATTAAAGAAAACAATGCACATATGTTGATAATGCATTTTAGAGTTTTTTTTTTTTTTTTTTGTTAGAGAATAAAGAAAATGAATGCTTTTAAAGTTTTTCGTGTTTTGTAGAAGTAGGGCATGAACAAAAATCATGGCTACGACACGACCGTGATCTCTTTAGGAGTGGTGAGTTTTAGACGATCATGGTGATGAGGAAAGTCGTGAAGGCCTGTCACCACCCCCACCATGGCCATGACAAAAGCCCTCATGGCTATCACGCCCTCCATCACGAGCGTGACAAGAATGTTATGATGTGTTTTTCTCTTTTCAAGCTTATCATGCCCTTTATCATGGACGTAATCAACAGAGTGATGGTATAATTTTGTTTTACCTTTTTAATGATCTTAAACACCTAAACCCTTAGCCTAGCCTCAAGTACACCAAAACCTAAGTAGAATGCTATATATAGACATTAGAAAGTAATAGTTCTTTATAACTTAGGAATCTAGACAACCTTAGGAGTATGTTTTGTTCTATGACAAAGATATTGAGATTGGTATTGTTATATGCGATCAGGTGTTCCCGATAAAATTGAGTTATCTATTTTAAATGTTGAACTAGGTATGTCATTACCTTGTTTGATGATTGTGCTTGTTGGGTGGAATATGTAATTGGACTAATTGATATTTTACTATAATTGTTTGCTGCTTGTGCTCTTGGCAGAATCTAGTGGACTTAGAGTACCGGTATACTAGGAAGGCATCCTGATGATCTATGTGTGGCATTGTCCCAAGTAGAGTTATATAAAGAGATTATTCTAGTAGTTTAGGAGTTGTATGAATATGGTACCCAGAGTGTGTGGGGAGTACCCAACACCAATATTTATATGTGTTCCCGATTTATATAAGAGTATCTATATATGTTTGTTATAGAGTTATGAGTTACTTCGAGTTTAAGGTTAGACACGGATAACCCTAAGCTGTATTGGTTAGTGGCTTAATGATCCAAATAATGAAAAGGTGGTTGTTGCATTAAATGTTATGTTAGATGTGAATATGTGTGATGATTGTTTGTGCATGTGTGTTTGCAATTTTAGCGTACTAGGCTCTAGCTCAACCTTGTTTATCTTTTTCAAGAACAGGTAAAGAACCCATATGGCTTGTTTGGTTTACTTAAATGGAATTAGTATTCTAACTTTATTACAGCACAACATCTATTCCTTCATTTGGTTTACAAAAAATTCTATCAAAAGATTGCATGTTTTATGCAATAAATAAGAAATCTCCATTGCTTTCCTTTACTAGTAGATTGACTGTAACGCCCTAACCTATTGGCATTACAACCCGCCACGTGTCCTCTCTTGAATAGAACATGCTAAGGCTCTAAATCCATAGATATTCAATAATCACTTGTAAACACACATATGGTATCACAATGGATACAAAACCTGTATAAACTGGAAACATATACTTCATAAAACACCTGATTCATACATACATCCAAGTTGGCATAACTGCAAGCCAACACATCAACTTAAAACTAAACACACTACTTACATAAAAATCCTCTAAATACAACTTAAACATTCATACAACATTAAATCCAGATACTTTATAGGACATAGAAACATGAACATAAACTCTAAGTCTTCAACAAGTCTAAACACATCTTCTCTTTCGACTCTCATAATCAGCAAGTCTAATCATTAGCTGGGTAGCCAGGTCCACTAACGCCATCCTCATGATCAAAGAACAGATTATATCCATAAACATCAAAAACTATATCTTCATCACTTGAACCTGAAATTTTAAAAGATGGAGCTACGAAACCCAATACGATAACTCCAATCCATAACAAACAAATGCATATGCACAATCAACAAGTAGATATTAAATGCAACTTATCTAATGCAGGCAATCAATTTATTATCTTTTTATAACCAGCAAATCAACACAATCCAGGACTATATACACTAGTCCCGAGTTCGGAGTTACTCAGACCCCTATTAAAAACCAACCAACTCTGTGAAAATAAGGTAATAATATACATATATGGATGAGTGAGTACTCCCCAAACATCCCGAATCTGAAACACCTAAATCTACCAGAATCATATCAAAGCACGAGTCTACTAGGGACAACCTCACACTAAGATCATCAGGGTGCCACACCAGTATCACTATCTACCAGGTCTTTACTAATCATAGCCAATCACAATCCCGTAGACAATTATTAAGCCGAATATAATTATGTTTATTATGTGTCTATTCCTATAGCCAACAGGCAAAACTAATCTTACAAGTAAATACAGCAAACATAAATTGGTCGTACCTTTTCAATATCGGGAATATTAATCCAAATTCACCAAACCCAAAATCGACAACAATAACACTAACACGAATCTCTACAACTCGTCGATCAACACCGACAATCAAACACCAAAATCTCCAATTATCCTGTTAACAGCACATATACATAAACAGATGTATAAAACACAGTAAAAGAAACAAACCCTAATATATCATAATCTTCTAAAACTCTAACCTGATAAGGAAACTCCAAAAATTCGCACCGTCTTCTTCGATCACAACCCACAACAAGTCCACAATACTGATAATTCACCAAAACCCTAATACTACATGATAACAAGAACATATAAGGATCATCTAACCATACATTATTTAAATCGATCAAGGAAAAGACAAAGCTTACTGATTTAGATCACGCAAACCCGACTTGCATCTAGAAATTTGGATTCCAACCAAAGTTAGGGTTTTTCTCCCACATATCCTTCAAGAATCAATAAAACCTTAAGAGAAATCATGCTTAGATTCGTAGAAAATACGTTGTAGATGATTACAATACTTACCGGAATCAATCCTAAGCCTCACAATACCTAAAGCACGAAGAACATACCACAAACGCTCTGGAGGAAAGAAGATAGAACGAGGAAATAAATCTATCGAAAACTATCAAACCGTTCGCATATTTATAGAATTTTACTCTTATGCCGGCAAAACTGATACATACGCCGGCGGCATTCATTTTAAATTTTCCAGCATACACTTAACACCGGCAAAACACACATACACGCTAGCAGCATTCGTCGGGGAAAAGCAAATCAATTTTTTACTCCAAAACACCTACGCCAACAAATTGATACCTACGTCGGCGGTGTTCGACTTCGGCGTTAATGAAAATAGACTTTCAAAACTTAAACAAATTCATTCCAAATTTGACTTAAACAAAATAACTTGTTTTGTGACTTTTATATAAGCTTATATACATCTCATGTATCATTTATCCTTCATTAAATCTTATCTTTTGTGTGTTACAATGACTATTCTTGATAAAAAAATAACTTGTTCCAAAAATACCCTCTTATAATAAAATGAGGAATTACAATTTCTTTCTAGCCTCATTTCATTCCAGTGAACCAAATGTGCCGATAGTGATTGACTTAATGGCTATTGCGTCTACGTTGTTTATGGGGAGGACGTTAGTAGTGATGAATATACAATGGAGTACTAGATGGTTAAGATTAGGTGCTTGATTAAAATTTGTTGAAACTGAAGAACTCAAATTAATTGCTATGGTTTAGATTATGCTGTAAAATGATTTCGCCGGTTTTAGGAGTGTTTTCTGTTGAATCTATGATGTTTATATAAGACATTATCATTTGTGGAGTTATCTAATTATGAGAGCTTATATTAAATAATTGATTTAATTATGGATTAATAGCAAGTTTCTAAGCCTTGTGTGTCTACATCTAATATAGACACATGGCAGATTGTAAACATTTCTAAATTTAGGGTATCATATATACCGATGTGGATGATAACATGTACCAAAACAGACCATGCTAGCATATTTCAAATAGTGTTATAATGATAATTGATCATTTATATACAATGTTTATATAATACTGATCATTAATCATTTTTTTAACCATATAGAATTATAATTCTCAATTTGAATTTATCCAATGTATTGATCCCTTCTATGTATTGTTCCAATTTTCCAACTACAAAGAACTATAATAGACAATGGAACATTTCAAGATAATATGAGTAATATGGAATGCAACTTGTTTAGTTGCTTGCTAAGAAGGTCTGTTAGTTTGATATCAATTTAGCATCTGTTTCATGTTTGGTTCAGTCAAACTATTTATCAAAAACGAATATAAAGATGAAAATAAAATATTTTTACTCATAAATAAATCTTAAAAATTATATACAAATAAGATACAGATAAAAAATTTAATATACAACAAATTATTTTAGAAAAACTATCATGGATTATTACAAAAATTTTCACATGACAGTTGTTCCTTTTTCCATGCCTAAATCTATACGATGAATATCATGTAAACCTTTTCCACATTTTTTTTGAGATAATAACAAAAAAGACTAAATTACATCAAAATGTATCAATGTTTGAGGGTAAGTTCATTTGAGATATCAAGTTTTCAAGTTGTCCAAAAAAAGAAAACAACGTTTCGGGACAAATTCATTTAAGGTATCAATGTTTCAAGTAGTTAAAAAAAAGAATCAACTTTTGCCAAGTGAGTCAAATAAGGTATTAATAATTAATCATTAATGAAAAGCTCAAAAACTTAATTGAAAACTAATTGAAATATTGATACATTAAATGAATTTTATAAAATATTGATACCTCAATTGATCCACTTTTTGAAACATTAATTTCTTTTTTTAACCATTTGAAATATTGATACCTTAAATGAAGTTTGCAAAACATTGATATCTCAATTGATCCATTTTTTAAAACATTAATTCTCTTTTTAGCTACTTGAAATCTTGATACCTTAAATGAATTTACCTCAAAACATTGATACCTTCTAGTGTAATTTACCCTAACAAAAAACGCACTTAAACTTTTGTAAAAGAACAATTAGGTATCCAAATTTTGGTTTTAAATAATTTGAACTAAAACAAAGTTTTTGTTAGACTTTTTCGTATTTGAAATTTGGTTTTGATAATTTTGGTATCTGAACAAACTTTTCGTGGACTTTTTTCATACCTCATTTCACTTACTTTAGGTATAAAAATAGTAAACGAAAATTTTGTTTAGATACTAAAATTGTTAAAATCAAACTTCAAATATGAAAAAAGTCAACAAAACTTTATTAAGGTACCTAAAATCGTAATTAACCCCTTTTTTATTACAATTTGAGAGGGAGTTTCAAACTTGAAGCCACTCAATGAAGAATTGAGGAATGATGCTACTAAACTACAAGAAGATGCTCAACCTTTTTCACAAGTTTGTACTGGTTGTTCTACTTCTACTATGTCAAGCAACGCGTGTAAAATATGCCGTTGTTTTAACATTTGGCCAACATCTGATACAAGCAACAAGCAAAGAAAGCGATTTGTTCATTGTATTAACATGGATAGTATTTTTTCATCTACACGTATTGTGGGTATATAGCTCCATTAAATATAACCAATAATCTATTAAGATAACAAAAGAGATCTCATAGTTTGTTAAATTATTAAAGAGATCTCATAGTTTATTAAATTATTACTAAATACTGTGGACCGATCCGAACTATAATTCTCAAAATACTTCATGTAGTGTCTTATTAGTTAGTGCTCCTCAAATTTAATAGGCTTGTTTATTAATTTTTTGAATTATTATTCATGAAATGTCTCATGTATTTGTATATTCATATATATACATATATATGAGATTTTGTAAATAAATTCAAAGACGAGGGTAAAAGTTTAAATTTTTTAAATTATCAAAATTTAAAGGAATGTAGAATCAAAGAGAGAAGTATTAGTTTAATATATAGGTTTGAATATATCGATTTCTTAAAACCTCTAAATTTTTTTCATTATGTTTTTTTTTTAACATTTATAAATAATTCAACAATTAGTTATGCTTTCACAAAGTATTTTATGATATTGTTTACTTTATTCTATTTTTATTTTTTTGCACTTTTGAATAAAATAAATGCCTTGTAAATGCAATTATTCATCATGTAATGTCACATAATAAATATAACTATCAATTCCATATTGCATCCTTTAAAGTTGCTTCATCTATTTGGTATTTTAAAGAGTATTTAAGCAACCATTAAAAATCATCTTTCATGTTATAAAGAATGAAATAATCATTTGTTTTACTTTGTTAATTTTTTTTAAAAAATAAATAATTCAAACATGTAATATTATTATTAAAAAAATAAATTTTTTAACAAATAAACCCATCGTGGACTCAAAAATAGATATGCATATCAGCTCCCTAAGGACATTAGAATGTAGACTACTTTACCTTTTATCTATGTCATATATGGAAATCACAGTTCTTTTTTGGCAATAACCTTAAAACAATTTTGAACATCTTATCCTTGAATTTAAACTTTCATTAACGGTGTCACAACAAATTTAAACATATCTATTACTCTAAAGGAAAATTAAGTTAAATTTAAAAAATAATTAAATTGAAGAGATATTATTTTAGGTGATTATATGAGGCATATGTCGCTCTTCGCTTTTCTTGAACGAAAGTTTCATATAGAATAAATTTATATTTTTTAAGATGATCTCATATACATATATCATTTACACATTAATTATTACTCATTTTTTAAGAACACACATGATATCTGATAATAAACCATTAAAAACAAGAAGGGTTTTGGAACTATTAACAGAAATGCAAGAATTTAAATAAGGATGATATTTTAGGGCCAACTAACGTAAATCAATGATGAGAAAGAGTTAAAAAAAAATTCCTTAAATTGATGTGATTGTCTGACATTCTCAAATGAAAACAGAAAATTGAAAATGGAAATTTCTAAAAAAAAAAAAAAAAAGAAGAAATCAAACAAACAAATGGGACCTTTGATTGATAAATCTTCCAAGACATGACTACTTATCTTCATTTTTTTTTTTTAAGAATTTCTTTTTAAATTATGGTATATGACTTTAACGTCATTCGGATCCATTACTATTACAATGGGCCAAAAATAATTTG
Source organism: Combretum micranthum (assembly GCA_024138025.1). Classification (NCBI taxonomy): domain Eukaryota; kingdom Viridiplantae; phylum Streptophyta; class Magnoliopsida; order Myrtales; family Combretaceae; genus Combretum; species Combretum micranthum. The sequence continues at coordinate 165,698 of JAMXBD010001380.1, read as the reverse complement.
GATTTCTTAGGATTGTTATTTTTAGTAGTTGGACCATCCTTGCCATTAATGTGGATCTTAAAATAGGAGGCTGGAGCCCCAAGCCGAAAAGCGAATTGTTTATATTTCATGGGCCAAAACAAAACTTTTTCCAACTTGGTCATGCCGATTCAACATCCTGAGGGGCACTAGAGCCCAAAATTATATTTGAATCTTTTTTTTTTTTTTTCAATTGAGAATAAACCCCTAGGTCAATTATGTTTAATATTAAGCCATTTGACCATTTAAAACTTCACTGCTGCCTTATGTAAAATAACTATTTACACTAGCATTCATATACCCAATTTTAAATATATATGAATTAAAGATCCACGATTTTCTCTTTCAGCAAAATTCTCAAATCTACTTTCCACCATTTTTATCATTAACAATCTATGGCAATCCACCAACACATCACATATAGATTATATTTTTATAAATTATAGATTTTTTTTATCAAGTTTTTTTAATCAAGAACTTGTAGGTTATATGCTATATGATCTCTTTGTATATGCATATATATATATATATATATATGTTATAATATAACAAACACATCCACTATATTTTAATATATACTATATAATTTATTTACTAAATATGGTCTATATTTTGAATATGTTATATGTATGTTTTATATATAAAAATAAAAAGAGTTTTGTTATGTTTTATACATAAATTGTATACATTATCTCTCTTTTCAACAAATGAAAACCCTACTATAGAGGAAAAAAAAATATAACAATTTTAGAAAGTGTTGTCGATGACTAAACTATAATAATGAAGTTTTTGTCTTACTCAAGAGTTAACCTTGTTTAGTAAATGGACAAAATGAAGGAAATGAATAGTTTAAGAGATTATAAAGAAGATATTTAATCTTAATCCTCTATTATCATTAATCCACATAACAACATCCTAAAAGGTGTTTGAATGGAGGAATAGGAGGAAGAATATACAGAGAGGATCCAAATCCTGTATAATACGACTTGTAATTCTATACAATATGTATATTAATGAGAGGGCATATACACGGAAGGGAAGAAAAATTGCTCAATGATAAAAGTTGCTCTTAGATTAATATAGCTTGATATTTCCTAGGAGATATTTTCTAGGAGATATTTCCTACGAGCTCCTACATCAACTGAACTAAAGTTCCACACCAGTATATAGGTTTTGCGAATTAAAGCTGTCCTATGTTACAGAGACAACTTTGTTGTAAGGTCACCACGGTATATGCACTCATGTGACACTAAGGCCAGACCATGGGTGATCAATTTGCAGTGATAATATCTAACGAGTGGTACGACTTAGATTTTCTCTAGATATTATAACCTTATTTATGTTCATATAGAACAAAATTAGATTTTAGATATCACCACCTATCACTTCGGCTCCACCATAGTGGAGGGGCACGCCTAGGCCCTTAGGCCACTCTAGACAGGGATCGTGATGTTAAGTACACTGACCTCCCAGCACACCCTTAAGTACAGCCAGGATATATTAGAGGTACTGTATAATGATTCGGAACTTTATCCATCGAGGTATTGTCCACTTTGACCATACGCTGCACGGTTTCGTTCTTTTGGTTCCAGTGCTTCTCAAGGGGTCACCCATCTTGGGATTGCTCTGTCCAGAGCACGTTTAACTTTGGAATTTCTGACATACTTCAAGTTATACACCAAAAAGGGATCTCTGTGATTTAGAGTTCCACAACCTGTATCTGAAGGATATCACATTAGAGATAAAATTTCTGACTCTAAATATAAATTCTATTACAAAAATCATCATCACTGATTTTATTTGTATAAATATAAATTATTTTGTTAATTATTCGAATTTCTATGCCAAAATTTTTTTTTTTTTTTTTTTTTTTTGCAGTGTGTGTGTGTGTATATATATCGCACAATTCAATGAATCTCCTTTCCTAAGAAGGGATTTTGACCAAAAGGTAACTGCGCAGCGAAAGATTGCTCGTTGGATAAAAGTCACTCCTAGGATTAAAGCTTGGTATTTCCTAAGAGCTCGCATCAACGTAAAAGTTCAACACTGTAACGTTGGCTGTTTGTGATTTGAAAGTAATATTACGTTCTAGGGATTGCATTATTGTTGTAATACCACCAAGATTGAGATATATAGTTGCATTATTGTGATTCTAACATCCAAATTATTTTGCCGTCAATTTGAATCTACTTTTAACTTTCGATGATAATTTCGAACCATTTTGGACTTCTAATTTTAACATCTTACATGTAATTAGGAGTGCAAATAAGTCGAGACACATATGACTTAAATGGACATCATCGGATAAAAATCCACATAGGATATATTTTCCATGGAGTTTAGAATGAATTTAAAATATATTTTTAACACTATTTGCAGTTCGAAGTAACCATACATGTATTCAATAACTTTACATTTATCTTTTCTTAACTTGCAAAGTTTTGTTTAATAATATTTATTATTATTCATTTTCCAATGCGTGACAAGGTTGAATTTTCTTGCATTGACTTAGTTTATGTACGCAACAATTATTACTTAGAGCAAATGACTATGTGCCTGGTTTTGCCCTAAAACAATATTTACATTTACCAAGTCCATGATTGGATTTTGGAGGCCATCAATATTTGTGAGCTTAAATGGCTTATAAAATGTTCCTTCTAAATACTTTGTGTAACTTAATTTATGTAAAATCCTAATATTAACTAATTATCTAACTACTACTATTAAAAATTAATGGTATCTAATAAATGTGAACTATTATTTTCTTCCTATCATATAAGCATACTATGATACACCTAGGTTACAAATAAGTTGAATTGAGACAATACAGTGTCGAACTTGACTCAAAATTTCAAAGTTCAAGCTCAATAAAAATTAACTTTTTAAGCTCGAGTTCGGGTCGAAATAACATTACATAAGCTTGAGCTCACTCCAATTAAGCTTGTACAACTCAATTTATTGAAAATTTCTCTTAATTCAAACTTAAATAACATCAATACTCAAACTCAATTTGAATTTGATTAATATTTAAACTTGATAAAGCTCAATTAGGCTCACAAGCTATTCAAGTTAAACATATGAAGCCCGAGCTTGGCTCGATAAACTACTAGAATAGCTCCAGCTCAAGCTCCAAGCTCGAACTTTACTCGACTATTCTTGAATCGGACTCGAGTAATTTGTGAATCGATTTGATTAATTTTCACCCTAGTTACAACTATAGCATGGTGATAAGCGAGATTACTACCACTATCCAAAGTGAGATATGTTGGATAAGGGTGTTCATGGTTCAGTTAATCAGTTTGTGGCCCTATTTTTTGAACTTAACTATAATGATTGGTTTTTTAATATCCTGATCCTAATAAGATCTATTATAAAACGGTTAACCATCTTAATGGTTAATATTTATTTGGTTAATTTTTTCGATTCTCGGTTTTTAACTATTTAACATAATGGTTATGCAAAATTTACAATTAACCATATTTTTCAATATGTCTATAAAAAAATTAGAGATTTTTTTTTATAATTATATTAAAAACTATAAATTATATCAAGTTGCATATTTAATTGACAATTCAATTTTTTTAATCCATATGCAACAAAGACCAGAATGCAAGAGTTCTTTTCCTTTTTTGGTTTTTTATATAAGCAAAATAGATGAATATGTATGGTAATAGTTAAGAAAAATTTCACCAAGACAGACAACCATTTTGGATTCTATCGATATTGAATACATATGGTAAATAATAAAGACAAAAAGCCCTACTCGATGCAACCAGTAGTGCTCTTGTCATAGATTTAACAAAATGTATAATTTGTTGTTTACAATTACAATCTTGAGAAAATAAATTACAAATGACAGTTTAGTATGGTACAATAAGGGCTCAAAAAATTAGAATACAGTTTTTGAAAAAACCGATAAAAGAATTTTGAAAAAATATGATATTTCAAGCAAACATTGAATTAAAAAAAATGGAACCTCGATATAGTCGAGTGTTGAGAACTCCTGTCGTCGCTGATGGATGGATGTTGGACGTTGTGTGGATAGTGGATTGCAGAGAAGAAATATATATAGATATGGGAACGGGGAAAAGAGAAAGAGATTAGGGAATATGTGACGATGGTCGTAGTCTGCGGAGAATGAAATAAAGTTTAGGGTTTGAAACCTTCAATATTCGATTATGTATATTTTTAAGAAAATAATTATATAAATATATTATAAATGATATATATAAATATGGACAGTTAATCAAAACCGTTGGTTTTTGATTCTATAAACCAAAATCAATGAACCGGTTAAACTGTTTTTTATGGATTGGTTTTGCGATTTCAGTTTCGATTCAATTATCTTAAATATTAGGCTTTTTTGCGCACTCTTAATGTTAGATTTAAATCCTTTGTCCATTATTGTAATAGGAAAAAAGGAAAGAAAAAAAATCTAACAGAGTTACTGTATTCTTTTCCCACCATTTAAAATTTACACCTTTTCTTTGCATTTGCTATTGGATGCGATGCCTCATTGTCATATATGCATTGGCATGGGACAACTTAAAATATCAGCATACCGAGAGGACCACATCGCACGTAAAAGTTACAATTTTAGCATATGGAATGGACGCATCGCACGTAAAAAGTTGTTTTGTTGCAGGAGTCTGCTGCTGCTTTGGTGGACAAGAAAGGATAAATTTATAGGGTATATCTTCATTGATTTATTTGTACAAGTACTTGGGAAAAAGAAAGAAGAAGAAACCATTGGGATCACCGAGCTCGCGTGAATACAGTCGTCCCATATGGCTTTTAAGGATTTTAATATTTAGTTTTTAGGTTATATTAACTTTTTGTTGGAGTTTATGATCCGATTTCTGTAATCGACTCCCGTAGTTAAATATTAATGAATAAATATTTGATCATATATTTATTATTCAATCATTATATTTAACGGTCATAATTCAGGCATTTATTACTCATTAATTACATATTTAAATGTCATAATTAGGCTGTTATGTCGGTTATCCTTACACACACACACATATATATGTGTGTGTTGTTTCTAGGGTTTTTTAATATATTTCAAACACATGACAAGCACAATTTTTCTATTGAGAGATCTGAAAGATTACAGTTGTAAATCTCTCAATTCTTGTACTTCTACTTTGATATAGTGTGATTCCTCTCTCGCATCTGCCCGTGGTTTTTCCCGAAAGTGTTTCCACGTAAAATCTATGTGTTCTTTACTTTCTACTTGCTATTATCATTTTTTGATTGCGCGTTTGTTTATAACAAACTGGTATCAGAGCGTAGGTTTTGATAATGGCAACCATGAAGTACGATATTCCTCTTTTGGATCGCAACACCAGATTCTCATTGTGACAGGTGAAGATGCGAGCGGTTTTAGCACAGATGGATCTTGATGACGCACTTCTAGGGTTTGAGAAGATGCTTGCATCTTAGTCACCCGAAGAAAAGCAGCAAAAAGACCAAAAAGCCCCTTCGCAGATCCATCTCCATTTGTCGAATCAGATTCTACAGGATGTGCTTAAGGAAAAGACCACTGCCGCATTATGGTTGAAGTTGGAACAACTATGTATGACGAAAAGCTTAACCAGTAAGTTGCATTTGAAACAGAGATTGTATTCTCATCGTTTGGAAGAAGGTACGTCTCTTGATGATCACTTAACAACCTTTAAAGAAATTATTTCTGATTTAGAAACGTTAGAAGTTAAGTATAATGAAGAGGATTTAGGTTTAATCCTATTGTGTTCTTTGCCTCCATCATATGCGACCTTTAGAGATACTTTTTTGTATAGTCATGATACTTTGTCGATTGATGAAGTTTATACTGGTTTAAGCTCTTTTGAAAAGATGAAACACTTGGTGATTAAATCTGAGTCTACTTCTGAAAGTTTGGTAGCTCGTGGTAGGAGTCAAGATCGTAAGTCCGGTGGGAATTCTAGAGGCAGATCTAAATCTTCTAATAGATTTAAAACCTGTAACTATTGTAAGAAGAAATGCCACATTAAGGCAGAATGCTATAAACTACAAAATAAAAATAAGAAGACTGGTGAGAATCAAAAGCAAAATCAATCTGATAAAACGGCTGAGACCGATGTTGTTGAAGATCATACTGATGGTGATCTTCTTGTTGCTTCTAACATTAATTCACCGGCCAGTAAAGAGTGGATTTTGGACTCTGGATGTACCTTTCATATGTGTCCCAATCGGGACTGGTTTTTCATCATATGAGCAGGCGTCCAGAGGTGTTGTTTTGATGAGAAATAACAATTCTTGTAAAGTTGCAGGTATCAGAACGATCAAGATAAAGATGTTTGATGGCGTGGTCAGGACGCTTGGTGATGTGAGACACGTTCCTGATTTGAAGAGAAATTTGATTTCTCTTAGTACCCTTGATCTGAAAGGGGTATCGATATACTGATGAAGATGGAGTCCCAAAGATCAGTAAGGGTTCACTGGTGGTGATGAAAGGCCATAGAAAGACTGCTAACCTTTATTCTTTGCAGGGTTCTGTTGTTACAGGTGATGCAGCCATTGGTTCCTCCATGCCAGATGATGATGTTACAAGGCTATGGCATATGCATCTGGGGCATATGAGTGAAGCCGGTATGAATGAATTGAGTAGGAGAGGACTTTTGAATGGCAAAGCATCAGCAAATTAAAGTTTTGCGAACATTGCGTTTTTAGGAAGCAGAAACGGGTCAGGTTCACCACAGGTACCCATAATACTAAAGGCACTATGGACTATATTCATTCTGACCTTTGGGGTCCTGCTAGAGTGCCCTCCAGTGGCGGTGCCAGCTATATGTTGACAATCATAGATGATTACTCCAGAAAGGTTTGGGCATATTTCCTAAAGCAGAAAAGTGATGATATCTTATCTACGTTCAAAGTGTGGAAGACGATGATTGAGAAATATACTGCAAAACAAGTGAAGCGTCTAAGCACTGATAATGGCTTAGAATTTTGCTCTAGTGAATTCAATGACTTGTGTAAGTCTGAAAGGATTGTTAGACATCTCACGGTTCCTGGTACACCCCAGTAAAACGGGATTGTAGAACGTATGAACAGGACCATTATGGAGAAGGTGAGATGTATGCTCTCCAATTCGAAGTTGCCAAAATCTTTCTGGGCAGAAGCTGCCTCCACAGCTTGTTTACTGATCAATAGATCTCCGTCGACTTCCATTGAGAAGAAGACTCCACATGAGGTATGATTTAGATCCCCTGCGGATTATTCAGATTTGAAAATATTTAGATGTCCTGCATATGCTCATGTAAATAATGGTAAACTTGAGCCTAGATCCCTAAAGTGTGTATTTCTTGATTTCAAGACTGGAGTTAAAGGATATAAATTATGGTGTCCTGAATTGAAGAAAGTTGTTATTAATAGGGACGTTATATTTGATGAATCAGCTATGTTGCATAATTTATGTCCTGCTGTTACTTCTGATGAAGCCCAACAGAAATCAAGTGTGCAGGTGGAGTTTGACATCAATACAGATTCAACTAAGCCTATCTCTCAAACGGCTTCTACATTTCAGTAGCCACAGTATCTATTACATTTGCTTTCATGAATAAAAATAGTTGATAAAACTATCTATAACCTATTTCACTACTTGCATAACCAACTCACTCTTTCTTTATATCTGTTTTACCGTTTGCACAACCAACTTGCTTTTCGGTTATTATGTCTTCTAAAAATGGTATGAGTAGGATTTTAAAGAGCCATCTCATATTATTTGGTTTTTCTCAACAAAGAATTAGACAATTTTCTAAAAGATAGAGAGAATTTCGTCACAAGGGAAGTGCTTCCGTCAACTCTAAGGATGTGTCAAATTTTGGCTTTCTAAACCCTAGCATACGATAGGGGGGTGGGGGGACCCCTGTCTCTTCTATCATTTTTCAATGTACTAATTGCCACAAAATTGACAAATGTATATGTTTAGAGCTGCAAAATAATGATTCCATTCATTTTTTTTTTTTTCTAAGAATCAGTTGAGGAACTTTAAATGGTTGAGATTTATTCATAACCATGATCAGACAATTTTATATTTATTATATTAAAGAAAAAAGGAAATATAAAAGAAAAGCACGGTCAATTTTAGAAATATACAGATACGGATGACATGGTCATGATTATTAGATGCACGGTCCCTTTATATGAGCACATATAGAATGATTTGCTGATAAACTTTCTTCTAATCATTATTAAGAAGAGGGAAAACAATATAAAATGATAATGCAGATTGGATAGATGGTCTCTGGGTAACATTTGGCTTCAGTAGCTCAATGTAGAATTTTTACTGTTCGTCAATGGCATAACCGATTGGTCTTATGAAAAATACGAGAAGAGCATACAATTTTCCACTTATTTTAATATCCATTTTAAAAGTTCCGTAATAAATATTTTCAGATATTTGTTAAGATTTTTTTGAAAATTATATATATTATTTTATATTTTGGAATATTGATTATGAACCTTTATTTATGAATAAAAACGCATGTTAAAGGTTGAAAATTTTTCTCTATTTAATTTATTCAAAGGTCTCATCAAAACTTCACAACGTTAACCTTATCTCACTTCTAAGAAAGTGAAGGCAATCATGTATATCCAGGTGTATACACCAATATCTATATCTTCAATATATCGACAAAATCATTGAATGCCGCTTTTTGGCTTGAAAAATATCGTCACATCTGAAATAAATATTTAAAATAATATATATATATGTATAGTAGAACTGTAGAAGGTTATTACTTGAAATCCCTTGTCATTATCTCAAAGGGTGTGACCTATGTTTTGTAGTTTGGACTTTGGCAAGTGTACTTATAGAAATTTTAGTATATAACCAATCAATAACGATCATGGATGGCCCAGAAAAAAAAAAATTGATAATCATGAGCGATAACAAATATTATTTTTTATGTGAGAAGTTCTCTTCTTACCACTCCTAACACTGTATGATCGATATCATGCAAACCTTTCACACAATTTAGTACTTGATTCATCCTACTGTGTACCAAAGTTAAAATTGTCTTCATGTGGGCTTTGGCATATCTAGAGTATTGGAGTTTGGTCTTGCTACCATGTAAAACATGTTGCTGTTCGGCAATCTCCTTACAATCTAACTGCGTCTTTCACGATCACGAGAGGTACTAAATTCGATGTCTCTTTCTACTATAGTGGCAAAATATATATGTATGTATATGCAGTTGTTTTTCAGCATTTGACTAACCCTTTGTTACAAGCAACAAGTAAAAATGGAGATATTTATCCGCTAATAATTTAATTACACATATAAAATTATAAGAAAATAATTACATAAATATCATTATAAAATTGCATATTCATATCTTATAGTAAATCTTAAAGATGTTATTTTACTTTTAATTAATTGTGAAAATGCAATTTCGTAATGTACTATAATTTTAAATCTCATGTCTTATATTGGATTTCTTTATACAAAATATAATCCTATCTTCTAAATACAATCTTATGTCAGTATTTAGTATTCAAATATTTTCTTTTTTTTTTTTTTTATACGATCAACTGATATGTATTACACCCGAAAAAAGGCATATTGTCTTTTTGATTCATTTTATGTCTCATGCAAAAATCGGAATGCAGATAAATTAGGCCAATGGAATGAAAGTCAAATAGTGTACCATGATTTTTTGTAGTAGCACATTTAATTAATTGAAAAGTGGGAGTGGGGAAAATGAACTTCGCCATGACAATGTCAAAATAAAACTCCTTCCCGTGTATTTCCTTATATTACACCGAACACTTAAGTTTTTGAGTAATTATCAATCATAGGGAAATATGAGAATGGGAACTTAGTTCATAATGTTATAACTTTTAATATTGCCCACATTTCCCATATCTTATTAGAAAGATCGTTTCTATATAATAGGAAGGAATCAGAGGGTTTTATAAATTAAATGCTTTTACCTTCAGAAAGGATTAAGAAACGGATTACATCCATGCCCCTAACTGCTAAGGTTAGAAGAGACCAAGACGATCAGGGGAAATCGAAACAAGGCATGAAGAGTATATTTTACAAAAACCATTTATTCTTATGACAAACCAAAGCAAAAGCAAAGCAAGATTCAAGGATAAATATTCGCTAACTACGGGTAATGATGAGAACCCCGGTTCCAAGATGTTCCCCGTGAGCTGGCTGCTTAGCAATATTCGGCAAGTATAACATTACAAGTCTATCCTTTTTATCACACTTGACTGGATAAGCAAGATCAGTTTGGTTGGTTTTTACTAAAATCAAATCAAAACACAATTTATAGTTTGATTTTTTCTCATTCTAAACTAAACCATTAGATGACGGTTTGGTTTGAATTAGAAATTTTCAAACCATTAATTAATGTTTTGTTCGATTTGGATTATGAATTATATCAAAATTCTTATTAAAAAAAACCTTAGTTTTAATATTTTACATTTATATGGATATTTAAATATTGAAATCGATCAATAAAGTTTATATTGTAAATATCAACAAAATACTTTATAAATCCACCATATTTATAACCCATACTCTTTCATAAATTTATTTAGTCACTAATACAGTATACCCACTAACTAATACATAGTAAAATATAACTATAATCCTCTAAAAAAATCATTCCATCAACCATTTATTAACAAATTTGGCCCAAAAAAATCATCTACCAAAAAAAATACAATGAAAAATTATTAGATAATAAAATATATCACTAAATAATAAAAATTATACTCCATAAATTAATAAAAAATAATATTAAGTAACTAATAGAAAAATATATCTCGAACTTAAAAAAAATTAAAAAAATGAAGAAGTTATTAACAAATATTCATCATATAATAAATATCATAATAAAATCATAAGTTCATATTTGACGTTCAAACTATCATCATAACAAAATTAATAATTATAAGTAAATTTTTTTAATATTTTTCTAAAATGGTTTTGTTTGGTTTTACAGATTGGCTCAATTTACGTCTTCAAAGTTACCACAAAGTTACCATAAAGTTACAGATTGGTTCGGATTGAGAATTTTCTAACCATATCGTTTCAAAAAAACATATTTTCGTTTTGGTTTGGTTTAGTCGATTTTTTTTCCAACCCCACTGTTGAGTTCATTTCTACATGAATATGCCATTATTTTCATATTAGGGTCATTATTATGTCTATTTTCATTGATGAGACTTTGCTATTCATTATCATCATTAGTCTCATTCAAAGACCTATTTCCATGTTTTAAAAGTTTGCATCTAATCTTATCACGTGAAAAATGTCCTCCATTTTTTAGGAAAAGAATTATAAAAATACAAATTATAAAATAACTCATAAAATTATCATCTGTATATCGCATGTTGAAGATGTGATACAAGAATTTGCACAAGTATCACATAATAATATGGAGAAGCATTGATACAAAATTTTCCATGAAAGTTGAAACCTACGAAGAAAACACCTCAGTCATGGAAGAAATAAATTAATATAGGAATGCAGAGGACCATAATTAATGACGTGACCAGCATGAACAATTACAGACCAGAACTAACAGAAAAGACCAGCATCAACAGTTCAGAATAGTTACAGAATAGTTGTAAATAGTGTCTTTCCTTTTTTGCCCTTTCTTATAATTTGTGAATACCCTTTTTACCCTCGGAAAGTAGGATAACTGAAAAATTGAAACAAGAAAATGCCCTATCATTCTGTTATTCTATAAATAGGCCTTGATTCCTCTTTGTTAAACACACAGGAAAAATTAGAAGAGAAAAAACACACTCACTTACACTCTAGATTACTTACTCTCTTTAGATTACTTAAAAAACACACTCACTTACACTCTAGATTACTTACTCTCTTTAGATTACTTACTCTCTTGTATTCCTCCCTCTCTTTCGATCAACAATGCTTTGAAGAATTTTGTAAGCCTCTGCCTTGCTTTCTAACTTTCTATCTTACTTTGTTCTTATATCTCCTTAAGTACCTTTCGGGACCAAGCGAAAGGGAAAAGTATTGTGTTGATTTGTATGTCTTACATTATTATGCTCTTTGATTGATATTTGTTCTATCTTGTTATCAATTCGATCCTTTAATTGGTATCAAAGACAAACCAGAATTTTGTTACAAGACTTACAGTACCTAGTCATTATTATGTCCATTTGTTGCCGTGGAAAAGGCTTTGTTAGGACATTATCTGACTTGATGGTTGATGGTTGTCTAAGTATTAGTTGAAGCTTAGATTAGCAAAAAACTGGTTTTAACTGATAACAAGGCTAAGGTAGAACAAAAAGAAGATAAATAGTGTTTTAAATAGTATCAAAAGTAAGACAAGCAAATAGTAATACACACCTAGTATCGATTAGCATTTTACAACATAAGACAAACACCTTTCTTAATACCTTTGCTTTCATTTAATGAACAGAAACAGATTAGTAGGAAGGATAATACCAGACAACAATAAAAACCAATTACCTTTGCATAGAAATAACTTACCTTTACTTAATTACATAACTACAGAGAGATCTTTAGTTAGCTCCTTAACGAACTATAAAAATATTGCTAATAGCAGGATTACAACATTTAATAGTCATAAGAATAAGGTAAGTTGCCATAGAACTTTACTAGTAAATAGCATAAATAATATCATAGAAGATACAACAGAGTTAAGACTAGATATACTTTAAGTAGCGATATAATAGCTAGATATAGGCAAGTAGAAAATGAAAGCTTAGGAAACCTAGTAAATAACAGCATAGAACTAGAAAATAGGCTTAGTAGTATAATACAAAACTTAAAAGTATTAAAAGATAATATAGAGGACATAGTTACTGCATATCAAATTAGAAGATGATAAGAACATGGAAAGAGTAATTAATGCTTTAAGTGAACTAGCACTAGAATTAACCAGAACCTCTGAAGTTAGAGAAGCTATACAAGAGTTAAAAGATAGGATAAGACATCGGCTAAAAGGATTAGAAGATTACATAAGAGAACAAGGACCAGACGACTTAGCCATAGACTGCTTTATCTGTAGAGATAAACTTTTTAGGTTGATTATAGTAAGCTTACAATTTTATTTGAGAACTTTACAGTTAAGATCACCAGGAAGTTTAGGACGTACTTTACAAAGAGTTACAAGAGTTTGTCCTAACGAAGAAATCTCAGATCCAGAGATAGAAAATTTAATTAGTTTGTTAAAAGAAGAATGGTTAGCTGGTCAAAGGGATAGTCTTAATAATATATAAGTTACTTTTAAGCTGTTTTACAGGAAAAAGAGATAAAGATATAGAATCAAACACAGGAACAGAGATTGCTCTTACTGATTGGATCATAGATACAGAATCACACTTAGATACTGATTGGTATTTAGATACAGATTAAAATAGGTGAATTCAAGAAATTAGAGTGGTTAGATTTAGAAATTGATTATAAAAGCAGAAAAATAATCGGACATCCAAATTTTAGACATCATTGCTATTTTCAGAACTACATACACCAAATTCACGGAGAAAGTAAACAATTGAATACAATTATAGATTTACTAATAAGTTTAGGAATAGCTTTAGAAGAAAGACACATTAGCATACATAATCAGATAAGACCAGTAGTAGAACAATAAGGAAAACAAATACAGATTTATAGAGAACTTTAGATAATATTAAATATATAATTACACCTTTAGAAAAGAAATTAGAAGAACATAAAGCATTACAATATTTACTCAAAAAAAAATGAAGAAACAAAAAAGAAACAGGACGAAGTTTTACAAAGATTAGAAAACATTATATATCTAATACATGGAAAATAAACTAGCTTCAAATCCTAGATATTTTGAATCTTTAAGAGTTTCATTTGTTTTCGAGGAAGAGGCTGTAGGATTTTCCAATTACAAACCACCTGCAGAACCAGAAAAGTTTTTACTAAGACAAAATAATACCATAATGGCTTTCATAATAGGAGTAGAAGACAGTATTGCAAACTTGGTTAGATTCATAAAAGGTTGGAGTAGTCACATTATAGAGGAGGTAAAAAGATTAGAAACAGAAATAAACATTGTTAAGTCACATTTATAGGATAGTATAAAATCAATACAGGATAAGTTGTAGAATTATAAAAAAAATAAGAGAAGAAGTCAGACAATTAAAAGAATTACAAAAAGATAAGACTATAGATAAAGAATTACATAAAGAAGAATTAGAAGAAATATTTACAGGAATAAAAAATATAAAATTACAGGATAAAAAAAGTAAGAAATCGGAATACGATTGTGTAGACGGAACGGATATTTGGGAAAGTATTTATAGAAAAAAATGTCTAAAGCTTTACAGGTATTTAAGAAAGACCAAGGAAGAGTTACAAAAGAGAAAATAGGACTGGACAAAGGAATCATAGAATTATTGTCTAGGAAAAAAGAAGATAATACGGTTCTACAGCAAATAGAAAATTGTTGATATAGATAAAGATTTAGACCTTTACAATACAAAAGGTTTGAGGTTATCAGAACCTAGAATTTTGTATAAAACTGGAAAATTAAGTTTTGGAAATATAGGATTGCTTAAAACTTGCAGAGAACAAATAGTTACAGTTACAAAAAAACCAATCAGAATTAAACTTTTCAGTGATGAAGGATCACAGCAACTCAAAAAAGAAAATAAAAGTCTTTTACACTTAAAAATGATAGTGTTAGGGATAAAAGGATTAGTTAGAAAAGAAGTAGGAGCAAAAGTTTTAGTAGTCTTATTAGATAATTCTTGGCAAAATAATTTTAAAAAGGCAACCATAGGAATTACAGAGGTAGATATGAATGCAAATAAAGGAATTTTTTACTGTGCACCAAATTATATGATAGGAATAAATAATGTAAAGAATCTAGAAATAAGATTAGAGTAAAGGATTTGAAGACCATACAGGAGAAAACTTACTGTTAAATATAGGATTTATAGGAAAAATTACCGAAGGAAGTACTACCAAATACAAACTCAATATAGATGGGATTGTATAGTAAATAGCAAGTTTTGGAATAAAGTTTATCAAACATACACCAATTAGTACTAGAGACTTAATAGGAACAGAATGAGATTTATCAAAGATGCTTGAAGATAAGGAAAAGACAATAAGAGTCCCTGAAGAAAGTTTAACTTACAGAAATCTTGATGGAAGCAACAATATTAGATTTTTAGATTACAAGGATAGAAATGTGAAAGATACAGAAAATGTTACTGAAGATGAAATAATAGATGAAAAAATATTAGATGCAAGTGGATCAAATCCTAGATACTGGGGAATTACAAAGAATGCTTGGAGAGAAAGATTTTTGATAAAAAAAAAAAAAAAAAACTGGGAAAGTGAAGAAGATGCCATAGAACATTTAAGAAAAGATAACTTTTTAAGAGTTAATGAAAGGTATTACTTTTTAGAATACAGACCAGATAAATTAGGAAAGGTTTATGTTAAAGAAAATATGCTTACTCATCCTGATAACTTACATTTAGTAGATAAATACAATATTACAGGGTTAGAGGATTTAGGAAATTATAAAGATGAACAGGATATTAAGAGATTTTGAGAAAAAGGGATTAGTAAAATTTAAAGAAATACAAGGAGTTACAATTCCGAATACTAATCCAAATACTGAATTACTAAGAGCAGAACCACCCATAGACCTACCATCTTTAGATTCTCAAGAACCACAAACCTTAGAGGAAATTACAGAAGAAGTAGAAAAATTTGAAAATAGTGGAAAATTACAGCAAATTTTAGATTTAATGTAAACTACACCTTCACCATTAGCACCACCATTACCTTCAAATGTAACACCATCATCACCCAGACCACATAGAGGACAAATCTTTTCACAGAGACATGAAAATGTCATAGGACAACTCCCAAGGCAACCTTACTCCACTTACAAAGAAAGTAGCCAAGACCGCACACCATTAGGAAAAAGATTACCTTTAGAAATACAACCAAAAGACTTAATAGACTATGGTAGAATACTGAACATACATACACATGATGTACAAAGATGGCCGCAAATTATTGGATATTGGGGACACTTAGTTACAAGAGAATGGGAAACTAGCAATATACCAAGAGAAGCCACTGCTATGTATAATTACTTAGAAAAGTTTTTAGGAGAAAGCAAAAGAGCAATGTGGGAAGAATATAAAAGGCGATGGCCACAGGATTTTACTACCGATATAGAATTAGGAGCCAACGCCCATAATTTTACAAATAAAGTTACATACTTACTACTTTCTACTCAACCTAATATGGATCATACTCAAAGAGACCATATGGATGCAATGAGATTTTTAGAACAATTATATATTAGAAACTGGAAATACATAAAGCCTTACTTGAATGACTTCTTTTACTACTATAATTTAGCAGGATGTTACTATGAGCCAACTGTTGCTGATAAAGTACTCATAAAACTACTAGGAGCTTTAGGACAAGAAATATATAAAACCTTTAAAGAAAATGTAGAACCAAAAATAGTCAATACTCCTATACTAAATTACTTAAGGACAAGGATACAGTACATAATTAGGTTTTTAGTTGAAAAATGTACAAATATACAAATTACAAGACAACTTAAAGGAGAGTATAGTTATTGTGAATAGATTTATACACCACGGATATATGGAGGAAAGACTTATGGACCAAAGACAAGGACAAAACCACGAAAACCTTACAGAAGAACTGGAAGAGATAAAGAACCTTACAAACCTAGGAAACCTAAACAGAATTACAAACCTAGAAAGGCATATTACAAAAGACAGAGTGATGCTAGATGCTATATCTAGATGGAGATAAGCATGTCAGAAAATATAACAAAAGGAGGACTTACAAGAATAAGTTAACTTGCTTTGTATGTGGAGAAGAAGGCCATTTATCCAGAGACTGTCACAAAATACATAATCTTCATGATAAAAAGGCAATAATAGTATACTGCTTAGAAGAAGACTTATTGGCAATAGATGACCAAATGAGTGAAACAGAGACAGTATACAGTATAGTAGAAGTAGTAGAAAAATGTTAGAATGAGACATTAAAGAAAGTAGTAGTGATGAAATAGAAACACCTTTTGTAACAGATTTGTTAGAAAAAGAAAACCTCAGGTACAAAAATATAAACAAAATGATAGATATAATAGATGAATTAGACGAATTAGATCTCACAGACAAGGAAGAAATAGGAGGATATGTAGAAATATAGACAGAATGTGAACATGATTGGACGCATGAGTCAGGATCAGATGACCATCCATGTAAATATTGTTCTAGATACCCTCATATTACAGTTAGATTTAGATGTAAAAAATGTCAAAATGAAAGTTGTAAGAAATGTCTGGACTTATAAAGAGAAAAATATGAATTACAAAAACTTAGTGGTTACAATAGATGGAATAGGAATTCAAACCTACTAGAAACTAGGATATTAAGAATTGAAGAAAGAGTAGATAGACTAGAAGAAATACAAAAGGAATACAAGGGTAAGAGTACACTAGTACAAGAAGATAAGATTTTCTTAGAAGAAAATAAGTTAGAAGAAAAACTGGTTAGGACTTACATAAACAGAGAAATAGATGAAAAATTAGGATTACAAATTACAAATATGAGAATAAAAGTAAGATTTATAGTAGGAACCAAAATCTTAGAAACAGAAGCCCTTATAGATACAGGATGCACAAATAATATTATAGATAAAAAGATAGTACCAAAAGAATAGGTTACAGAAATACCAGAAAAAAGTGTGTAAAAGTTGAACAATTGGATGGAAAACTTTTTGAATACTGTGAAATACTTATAGACTATTCAATAGAAGTAGAAACTGAACATGGTTGGAATTACAGATTTTGGAGTTCTAGGACTTATGTGAGAGACATGACTTAAGAAAACATGTGCGTATCTTAGGATTACAGTTTATTGTAAATGATAGATTAGGAATGATAATTACAAGAAAAAGAGTTACCTTTTTAACAGGAGAAACACCAAGAATTACAGATAACTGTGAATGAGATAAAACAGGAGCTTGTAAAGTAAAAAGGAAAAAAATAAAAAATAGAAATGAAAAAGGAAGAAAATAAAAAAAGAAGGAAATAATTTAGAAGCACAAGTACATGGAGATTTATTTACAGAATTTTTAGAAAATTATGATAACTTAGAAATAGAAACCAAATGTGTAAATTACAGTTTTATTTACAAGTTGATAGGAACAGGACGTACATAAATAGATACAATTTTAAGTAGATTAGAAAAGGAAGAAATAATTGGAAATAATCTAACAAAATTTTGGGATAGAAATAAGATAGAATGTGAATAAAAATAATAAACCCAGATATAGAAATAAAAGCTAAGGAGATGGTTTGTGATAATATAGATAGGGAAGAATTTAAAATACACATTAATGAATTACTAAAATTTGGAGTTATAAAAAGATCAGATAGCCTACACAAAAGCCCAACTTTTATAGTTAAAAAGCATAGTGAAATAGTTAGAGGAAAAAGTAGGATGGTAATAGATTATAGAAAATTAAATAATAATACTGAGACTTATACTTATAACATACCAAACAAAACAGATTTACTAAATAGGATACAGGATTGCAATATTTTTAGTAAATTTGACTGCAAATCAAGATTTTGGCAAATAAAAATGAAAAAGGATTCCATACCATGGACAACCTTTACTTGCCCTTTAGGACATTTCGAATGGCTAGTTATGTCTTTTGGATTAAAAAATGGACCAGCAATTTTCCAAATAAAGATGGAGTCAATTTTTGACAAATACTCTTTTATTTGTGTGTATATAGATGATATTTTGGTTTTTTTCAAAAAATGAGAAAGAACATACTGCTCATTTAAAGCAAGTACTTACAGAATTCCAAAACAATAGGATAATTGTTAGTCAAAAGAAAATACAATTTTACAAAAGAAACATAGAATTCTTAATAGTAGAAATAGGAAATGGTAAAATAAAGCTATAACAACACATAGCTAAAAAGGTTTTAGAATTTACAGAAATAACTGATAAAAGGAAATTGCAACAATTTTTAGGACTTGTAAACTATGCTAGACCCTTCATTAAAAATCTAGGAAAACATACTAAGTTACTTTATAAAAAGACTCATACTTTTACAAAGTTTGACAATACAAATTACAACTGGTAGAAGAAATAAAGTTACAATTAGAAAACTACTAGAATTAAAATTACCTTTAGATACAGACTTTCTAATAGTAGAAACCCATGGTTGTGAAAATGGATGGAGAGCTGTTTTAATTAGAAAACCCCATAAATACTCTTTAAAAAAGGATGAAGAAATTTATAGATATAATAGTGGTAAATCTAAAGAAAAATGACTTAAAAGTGGTATAGATATGGAAATAATGGCAGTTATTTATGGTTTAAATTCCTTTAGATTATTTTTACTAAATAAAAAAGAAATACTAGTTAGAACAGATTGCGAGACTATAGTTAAGTTTTACAAAAAGAAAAATGAAAATAGCATGTCACAAAAAAGATAGATCAAATTTACTAATTTACTAGTAAACAAAGGATATAATGTCAATTTTGAACACATAAAAGGAAAAGATAATGATTTGCCTGATCTTTTGAGCAGGTACATCAACAATGGATAACAAATACATGACTCTCAAAGACTTACAGCAAAAAAAAGAGTTATAGAAATTTAAAATAGGTCCATCCTCTCAGATGGGCCAGTCTTCTCAATTCTTATCACAAACTTCCCAGTTCTCATCAGAGAATCTTTCTTTTCCTTACAGACCATCTTTTCCTATCATGCTTGTATCCTTCCAAAAGAAAATAAAACCTACTGGAAATGAGTTAATGAAAAATTATTTTCCTCTAATTGGAAAAATGATGTTTGGAGATGTTGAATTACTTGTACCTGATCAAAACCCAAAAAACACACAAGCCTTTAGGCATGCTAAAGTTGATGATATAAGAATTACTGTTGAACAAAAAACATTAATAGATGCTATATGGAGATTACAAACCTTGGATAAAAATAAGGTAAGAGTGTGTTTGACATTACTTAATTACATGGAGAACATAAATACTGAATTACATACTGGAAATGCTAGAGCACATGTACACATGACAAGAAACAAAATTGTAAATATTTACTGTTATGCTGTCATAAAGGGATTCAATCCTTGAATCTACAAAACTTGGGCTTATGTAAAAGCTCAAATTGAGAATTTCAATGGACCAGTTTGGCGATGATGTTTTTCCTTACAACATGCTATTGAGTTACTAGAAACTGAACTTGGACACGGTGATTTTGGAGTTGAACCTTGTTTAGCTTCAGAATTCAAACAGCTTGAGATACTGAATTACTGAAAGTTAAGAATGAGAAAGTAGAAAAATGGCAGACTTACAGACAACTCAATCCTAGACATTGCTTATAGTATAATTTAGACAAAGAAGAAGCTTTTGAAATAACAAAAAGTGGCATTTTCTTCAAAAGAATGAATTTTGTTGAAAAACTACCAAATAAAGCTAGAACAAAAATTTCTTCTTCTGCTTGTAAAAATTTTTGGGAGCCTTTCTTAAAATTTCAAGAATATGCAAAATTAGTGGCAAAAGATGATTACAGATGTACATGTGACTACCATTACAACCACAAGGGAGAACTTGATTACAACATTTACAAGATGAACATTGACCTTGATACATTTAATCCTTTATACATTGAAAAAGGATGTGCATTTACAGAACAAACTCTCCTCGACTGTGGATTACTGAATATTGTTGATGGATAACCTAAAAAATTCCTGGATTCTGAATTTGGATCATCTATTAAAGAAGTTGTTTGTATAATCAATGGATAGATGGACAGCTGTGAAAAAAGTAAGACCTTACAGATAAAAATGAAAATTGACAGCATTCCCCTAGAATGGCTTTTTTACGATATAAGGCCTGCTAGTCACAACATAATAATGGATGGAGTTTACAAACTTACTTACCCATCTCAAGAATTAAAAACATGTGAAAAACCAATAGAATTATAGGTAGAAAATTGGATAGCTCATGTAACCATTTCACCACCTGAAGAAAATTACTTGATTTACCAATCTCAGATTTATAACATTTTCTCTTCCCATAACATGATAATATGGAGAAGCATTGATACAAAATTTTCCATGAAAGCTGAAGCCTACGAAGAAGACACCTCAGTCATGTAAGAAATAAATCAATATGGGAATGCAGAGGACTAGAATTAATGACGTGACCAGCATGAACAGTTACATACCATAACTGATAGAAAAGACCTGCATCAACAATTCAGAATAGTTGTAAATAGTGTCTTTCCTTTTTTGCCCTTTCTTATAATTTGTGAATACCCTTTTTACCCTCGGAAAGTAGGATAACTGAAAAACTGAAACAGGGAAGTGCCCTGTCATTCTGTTATTCTATAAATAGGCCTTCATTCCTCTTTGTTAGACACACGGGAAAAATCAAAAGAGAAAAAACACACTCACTTACACTCTAGATTACTTACTCTCTTTAGATTACTTACTCTCTTGTATTCCTCCCTCTCTTTGGATCAATAAAGCTTTGAAGAATTTTGTAAGCCTCTGCCTTGCTTTCTAACTTTCTATCTTACTTTGTTCTTATATCTCCTTAAGTACCTTTCGGGACCCAGCAAAAGGGAAAAGTGTTGTGTTGATTTGTATGTCTTACATTATTATGCTCTTTGATTAATATCTGTTCTATCTTGTTATCAATTCGATCCTGTGTGTCTAATAAAGAGGAATGAAGGCCTATTTATAGAATAACAGAATGACAGGGCATTTCTTGTTTCATTTTTTTAGTTATCCTACTTTCAGTTATTTAGTGGAAAATAGATTATATCTCGATTTATTTTCTCTTAATTTCCATAATAATTTACCCTCTCCGGATACTATCGTATATAATCAGTGGTTAAATTTACAAGTAACAAAATGATGTCATAATGATATTACAAAATCTTTTAAAATTTAAACAATCTCAATTCTCAAGTATTGATTTGTAGATTTAGAAAGGTCATCTGAAAGATAAATTTCAGAAGTTAGAAATCCAAATTTAATATTATTTCTCATGTCACAAGTAGGATGTTGTATAAAGGAGGCTAGAGGATTTAATTGAATATACCATCGTGTGGACGAATAAAACATCCAAGACTTGCTCAAAAAATAAATGTGATTAGATTGAGCTTCTATGATTCCATCAACAAAACCGTCTAATCAATCATTTCGTCGTTAAAATAAATATAATAATTAAAATTATAATCAAATTGTGGGGGGGGAGGGTGGTGGGGGTGTGGGGGGTTGGGGGTTGGTAGGGCAAGAACTCCAGAAAACAATATTTTTCAATTAAACTAATAGTTTTGTAGCTTAGTGGCATTTGGATTGAGTTCTCGTTCTTGAGG
This sequence comes from Combretum micranthum, assembly GCA_024138025.1. Taxonomy (NCBI): domain Eukaryota; kingdom Viridiplantae; phylum Streptophyta; class Magnoliopsida; order Myrtales; family Combretaceae; genus Combretum; species Combretum micranthum. Next base: position 143,224 of record JAMXBD010001380.1, on the reverse strand, counting down.
CTCTGAGTCCAATTCTTTGTGTTAGCGTTATGACGGTCTTATGTAGCCCTACTATAATAGCTCCTGTGATCCACTCAAAAGAGGAAAGAAAAAACATTTTTCAGTCAAAATTCGATTGGTTTTACTCATTAATATGAAGTATCAAACTTTGATTTTCTCATTTTTGAGTATCAGTTAAATACCTGCGGATGCTACTTCGGTGCTAAAAGATTAAAAAAGAAAATAACAAAAGATAGCTATAAATATTAGATATTATTGTATTACTATCCTATGTTGAAGCGCATTCGGGATATGAGACTCTTTGAGAATTTAATAGTGAATATGAGTTGAAATAAAAGAATTTTAATCTATTTGAAGAGTTTTCAATGATTTTTGAGATGAGAAAATATTAAATAGGTATTACACGTTTTAGGATTGGACATACAGGTGTATGAGGAAATTGCCACATCTCAATTTTTTTTTTTAATATATGGTAAGGAATTGCCGATTGGAGAGGAATTTTCAACATGATAATGATATTTTCTTATGAATCACTATATATTTATATCACAACGAGTCAGGGATCACTCAAGTTCTAGGGTTAGCTTTAATCATTGGAAAATACAGGATGAGATTATTTTGATATTATAACTATTAATATTCCTCACATTTTGATAGAAAGGTTGCAGTTATATATTTTACACCTTTTCTTAATAAATGAGAAATGGATTGTATTTATTCATAATTAAATTGTTGAGGAGATGTATATAAAAGGCGAAACAAATAAAAGGAAAGAAGTTAAGGGAGCGACATTTTTTAATCAAACTAAAATTGGGCTTTTCATTGAAAAAGAAGTATCGAATTTTAATGTTCCCATCTCTTGAGCTTTGGCATTTTTTTTTTTTTTAAATGAGTGGGTAGACTATAGGAAATAAGTAGTTATCAAGGTTGAAAACGAGCTGAACCACTTGCAAACTATTAAGCTTAATCCGTTTTAAGCTTTTAATTCAATGTCAATGTGTAAACATGTCAAACTTAAACTCAAAATAAAACATCTTTTATTAAACAAATTGAATTCAAACTCCTATATTCGTATGTGAGCTTTGTATTGTATTATATAAAAATTATGAGCGTGCTCATTAACAATTATATGCTTGTTAGCAAGTACAGCAAGCTTAGCTCAAACCTCAAATTCCTAATCAAGATCAAATACAAGCTTGAGTTTATAATATTTAAGCATGCTAAAAAGATCGATTTGACACAAAGTTTGATACCTAAACCATCAAGGCTCAACTCAACTTCCGATTTTCTGCTTTATTCTTTATCAAATTTACTTTATTGGAAATTCTTACAAATGCATTTGAGCTTAAAAATTCTTAATTTGGTTTGGATGTCTCCACAGACTTTATCACACACTAGGAGATGGATATAAAATTATATTGATGATTTAGGACCCATAGTTCAATAATTTCAAATTTTAAAATTTTACTAAGGGTGCCACAATAAATTCAAATATATAAGTCGTTTTTAAAAAGAGTTTTGTGACCATTGAAGAAAAAAAAAAGTGGTGAGAAATAATAGAAAAATGGATAAATGAAACGCAACTTCCTTGTAAATTTTCTAAAATAAAATTATTTTTCTCAACACATGATTTCAAATTATTATTCACTTAATTATGATATCAGTCTCATTCGGATCCACAATATGCCAAAAATAATTCAGATTGTTTAGTATTGCTATTTTTGGTAGGTCTATCCTTGATATTAATGTGGATCATGGAATTATAGGCTGTAGGCCCATACTGAGAAGTGAATTGTTTATAATTCATGGGCCGAAAACAAATTTTGTTTACACTTGCATTTTTCATTTCTTCAACTTACCGCTATATGGGCCTATTCCAAATTGGTGATGCCATTTCAACATCTCACATATGTTACGATATATTTATATTGCGAATATAATGCCTGTGCTTAGGTTCATTATGTCTAATTAAAAGACTTTAAAAAGTAGGCTTTGTTATTTTACAAGGACAAAATGGCTAAAAATTGTCTATTAGTCCATTTAAATGATAAAAATACTAAATAATCAATTATTAATTTATATAAGCTACACACTAAAAAATATGATATAGGGATTGCAAAAAAATTGTTTAAAATTTGAAAAAAGAAAAATTCAAATCGACAAGTCCAAAACCCATAAACCAAACTGGAACAATCTAATGGATCCATGAACCCCTTTTCTAGGTTTATTAGACCCGAGACTTCTGTCCACGTTGAAAACTATCCTCTCATATGTAATAATTTAGTTGGATTATAGGTATTACATTCTTTTGTTTTATCAAAGGAGAAAAACCAATACATTCCATTCATTGCATATTTCTCGAGCTATAGCCTATGGTAGGTATTATATATGTGTGTGTTAAATTTCAACTAAAAAGAATGATTCAAATGTATACAATCCTTATATGAAAATAAATTCATTCCACTAGAATTATTGGCCTTAGCTTTATAATAATATAATGAATTTATCATTCTTTAACTTGTACCACCATCATAACCATACTCATCCACTGCTACATCTATTAGAGCATCACCAACATTAGCACGATGGGTGCCACCATCATCACCATTACCCTTCATACCATTACTTCCAAACCTCACCATGAAAACCCACTACCACGACAACCACCCATCATCATCATTGTTGCCAGCACCATCACCATATTCACACAGCCACCTATCCTTATTAGGTTACCATCAATGCCATCCATGTTATCATCATCATTGCCATAGACCATCACTTTGTAGTCATCACTATCAAGGCTAATTACTTCAGTAACCATCCTCACATGAAGGGTTTGCCAAGAAAAAAATAAATAAATTGAACCAATCCGTAAGCTAAACAAAACTAAATCAAATTTTTAGTAATTTAGTTTAGAAGTTTTCTAATCCAGATAAATTTGTAAATTTATGATTGATTTAGAGAGGTAAATCGAATCAATACATAAAATCAAAAAATTAATTTTAGAAAAATATAATAATAATTTATTTGTATGTTTATATTTTCTTAAATTATAACATAATTTTTTTAAGGAACTTTTAGTGTACATTTATCAAAATGTACATATATTTAACTTATGCACATATATGTAACTTTTTCGGCTGTAATTTATAAATCATATATAGAAACTGTAACGACCGGAACTCCGCTCAACGAGGTATTATCCACTTTAGCAAGATATCACATAGTTTTGTCCTTGGTGTCAACTACTTACCAAAAGATCACCTATCTTGGGAATGCTCTCCCCTGAGTACGCTTAGAGTTCTAATAAACTATAAACCATTACATCAAAAAGAGCCGCGATGATTAGAGTTCCATACTCTTATATTTGAGAGATGCCACATACTTTCCACTTATAAAACTGACATTATGGTCAATTTCATTACTCAAGCCAGAAGCACACCAAGAGGGAGGATATTAGAGGTGATCCATATAGGTTCAGGAGATACCTCCACTTTGAGGTACTTTGCCATGTACAGCACCTAGCTCCCTTCCTTTCGACTAGTGAACTACTCTAATACCTACCATAACAACCCAGCATTCGGGTTACTAAGGTATTGTCTGCTTTGGCGAGATGTCGTATGGTTTTATTCTTGGTGCCATTCTATGTGGGGTCTTTTATATAGAAGCAGTATCGAGTATCACATCTATGCAAAACTCAATCTCTCTATCTAGAGATAATCTTGGAAAATCTTCTGAAAATATGTTTTGATACTCTTTTACAATGGGTGCTTGAGAAACATTCGAAACATTCCCTTCATTAACTTTAGGTGACGCTATAGACATAATGAATCGACCCCAAACTAATAAGCCAGAAGAGTAAGGGGTCTTTGTACTTCAATTTTATAAAAGAAGGTATCCCTACTAAGCAACTCGAATCTCACTGATAAATTGTGATCGTCAATGGTGATCGTCCTTGTTGAATAGTATAGTAGTCTTATAGCATCTATTGCCTTACATTTTAAGGGAAGAACTTAATGAAAAAGGCTTGCTTGAAAAGTTTCCAAGTAATTTCTCCTTCTATATTCCTCTTAGTGAAAACATACCAATAGTTGGCTTCTCCCTTCAATAGATATGTAGCATAATCTATCTTCTTTGCCTCGGGAACATTCAAGCCACAAATGTCTTTTCAATCTCCTCTATCCACTATTCAGCTTCTAATGGCCTCTTTAGCTTTGGATCAAATTTTAACACCAACCTAACGAACTTATTAAGATTAAGGGACTTACCATGCTTGGACTCAATGGTCTGTCTTTGTCCTTCTTGTGTCAAAGCCTTAGCATTATCTTGGATCACTTGCACATCTATTCCCATCTACCGGTGTTGTTGCATAATCACTTCTAATAGATTGTTGACAGTTTACATTAACTGCCTAGCATCAACAAGAACTTGCTAAGTAAGTTGTTATCCTTTAGATGATTCCCCCTATCACATCTAATAGCATTAGCTTCTTGGTTGATTCTCTTAAGCACTCTAGATAAAGGGAAAAGAAGCAAACAATAGATTGATTAAAAGACATATACACATAAAAGTAAAATAAATAAATTGCATTAAACAAAAAGTAAATTATTTAAGTTAATCGGCCTCATATCTACCCACACTTATCATTGTTCATCGCCCTAAAGAGTTCACAGCTTAAGTTCCCTAAAGATCACAAACCTATGCTTTGATACCACTTATAACAACCCAAAATTCTGTCCACCGAAGTATTGTCTGTTTCAGTAAGATGTTGCATGGTTTTGCTCTTGGTATCATCTATTTCCTAAGAGGCTACGCATCCTAAGAGTGATCTCCCCTAAGCACATTTAATTTTAGAGTTCTAATGAACTCTAAACCATTATACCAAAAGAAGACTTGATAATTAAAGTTCCACACCCTTATATTTGAGGGGTATCACAGAGATATTTTAGTTGCATAAACATTGACTTCATTTACAACTCATATTATTGGAGTTTGTGACCCATTTTCAGTAGCCGTTTTTCGTAGTAAAATGTATAATGAATGAATATTGGACTATACATTTATTATTCATTCATTATACATTTAGGAGTCATAATTTTGGTATTTATAATGAATGAATATTTGACTATACATTTATTATTCATTCATTATACACTTAAGAGACATAATTTTGGCCTTTATTGCGGCTAGCTGTATACACATATAAATATGTGTTTTGTTAGGGTTTGTATGAGAGTGAGAAAATGAGAGAGTTTTGATTTGTAATTTGTTACTCTCTCTCTCTCTCTTGTACTCCATTATCAACATATAGTGAATTCTCTCGCTTCTGCTCGTGGTTTTTCTCGATTTGGTTTTCCACTTAAATTTTGTGTGCTTTATCATATCTCTTTGCTCTTGCCATTGTTCGTCTTTTATAACATATATAATTTCAGACTTGCCAATATTAAATAAATATAGTACTTTTTATATAAGATCACAAGTTATACAAGTACACTTTCCTAAATTATAAAATATGATTCAGTTCATAAACCAAATCAAATAAAACTAAACAAAAATTTGATGGTAGACCACCACAATCAATTCGTCTATTAAAATCCTACCATCACTATCACTAGGGGTGGGCACGGTATGGTTCGGTTCGGTTTATATCTCGAACCGAACCGCACCATAATTTACGGTTCGATTTTTCTTTTAAATTCGAACCTAACTATACGGTTCGTTCGTAAATTTTTCGAACCGAAAAAAAAACGGTCCGGTACGGTTCGGTTTGCGGTTCGAACCGTTTTTTCATAAAATAAAAGATATATTCTATCGAAAAAGTTCAATTACATATTTCTTATCACTAATGCAAATATAAACAATAATATTTAAAATTAATCATTTATCAAATAAACATGTAAAACTTATAGGAAGGAAAAGATTTCATCCATTATAAAATTATAACTATGACTAGTCTCATTTTTTTGAATTATCTTGAACTATAATGATATACTAGACTTTATCTCAATAGAAGACATAAAATGTAATTCGTTGTATGCTTCTAACTAACATATTACCAATTATATAAATCAACAAGTAACTAAATAATAGAACTAGATTAATTAGTAAGACAAATGGAAAAGAAATATATAGAAGTTAGAATACTAGATGTTAAATTCTAAAATCTACCTTACTTATAGATAACATAACAATTAAAACATATTATAAAAAATCTAATTTTATCCTAATGAATAACACATATCTAAGTAAAAAAATTTTACAACAATTAATTTTTTTAAGTTAGAATACTAGAGTTTAAATTCTAAAATCTATCTTACTTATAGATAACATAACAATTGAAACATATTATGAAAAATTTAATTTTATTCTAATGACTAACACATATCTAAGTAAAAAAATTTAAAAATAATTAATTTATTTTTAAAAATTAATTGTTTTTAAAATTTGTGATATAGATATGTACCATTAATAAAACAATTAAGAGTAAAAATAATATGTTTAATTTTTTTAATATATAAAACGGTTCGGTTCGGTTCGAACCATACGGTTCGGTTCATGGTCCCGAACCGAACCGCGAACCGTTTGCTCTTCAATGAACCGAACCGTTTTAAAAAGAACCGAAATTTCGGTTCGGTCCGGTCCGGTCCGATTCGGTTCACGGTTCGGTCGGTTTTTTTGCCCAGCCCTAACTATCACTATTACTAGGCATAGGCACAGACCGTTTTGGTTTAATTTTTATTAAAAAACCAAATTAAACCATAATATAGAGAGTAGTTTTTTCTTATCCCAAACCAAACCATCAATTAATAATTTAATTCAAATTAGAAAATTTTTAAACCATAAATTAATAGCATAGTTCATTTTGGATTACAAATCAAAACAAACTTTTAATTAAAAAATTGGTCTAATCTTTTACATTTGTGCGATGATTCAAATATTTAAAACTTGAAAAAAGGGGTAGAGAGAGAGAGAGAGAGAGAGAGAAATGTTTATAGGTGAATATTGATATAAAGATAATAGACATTGCTATTGCAAAATGAACATAAAAGCATATAAGTATAATTTTATGTATACATGATCCAGTTGCTATAAATCTTTGAAGGGGGAGGGAATGACTATTCTAGAAAGAAAAAAGAATAAGAGCAAAGATTTCTTTTTAAAGCTCAAACTGCACATTACAATAAAGTATTTTATAAAACAATAATATTCATAAACTATAGTCTTCCATAAATCATGCGCTTACTATCCAGTTACCTATTAATAAAATACGTTCACTAACTAAGATATAGCAAGTCATAATCCATGATCCTACAAAACCATCCAATCAATCATCTATCAACAAAAGTAATTAACTAAAAAATTACATTGAACATTTAATATATTGGTCTATTTAGATTGTCGAATTTTTAAGTAAAGCTATCAGTTTTTCATTGGTATATTTGTTTCTTGACAAACATATATTTAAAAATGACAAAAATATGATGTCAAAATAACTAGAATGTGATGAAACAAACTAACTCATATGAGTCATAACTAAATAAATAAAGTCAATACTTCATAGAGTTAAAAGATTTTTGAAAAATTACATTAAGTCTCCAACAGAATAATATATTTTAAACCCAAAAAGAATAAGTTTATTTTGATCAATATTCATTAACTAATAAATATTATAATGAAATCATAAGAGAATATATGACCTTTAATCAATTATCCTAAAACAATTTATAGTTACAAGTAATATATTATTATATTTTTCTCAAACTATTTGATTTAATTTTATGGATTGGTTTGATTTATCCCACTAAACCAACCATAAATTTACAAATTGATTTGGTTTGAGAATTTTCCAAACCAAGTTTCTTAAAAAATGATATTTTCAATTCTGTTTGGTTTGGTTTACAGATTGGCTTGGTCTTATTAGTTTTTTTACCCATCCTTAACTCTTACGAATCCCTACCACCACCATAATCCTGTACTATTGTGGTCATTGCATCATACTAACCACCATCAACACCACTAAATGTCCTTTATCACCATGACAATGAATACTGATAATTGTGGTGTGATGAAAATGACATCAATGGCAATGATGGTATACAAATTGTGATAAAGCAAATGTTAGCGCCCATGGTGGTGATGATGGTTAAATATAGAGGTAAACATAGATTGGTTTGGTTTTTTTCTTGTCTCAAACCAATCTATTAAATAATAGTTTAGTTCGGATTGGAAATTCTTCAAACTATTAAATAACAGTCTAATTCGATCTCGATTGTTGATTACATGAAAATTATCATTAAAAAGAAAACACTATATTATATAATGTAGGCATTCATATATATTTTTTATGAATCCATGCTTACAATAATTCATAAAAGATAAACTTCCAATTTAGCACATATAGCTGTTACAATCAAAAGAAAATTAATAATGTTCATATTTCATTCAAATAACTCGTGTAAAAGCCTAACACCATTAGATCAAAAGTCTACTCCATCAATTAAGGTACAAAAGTTCACAACTAGACAATAATTTTCCCCTTCAATCCCTTAGTTTTCTAAGCACCTCCTTAAGCCGTCCTAATAATTTAAAGCTTTCAATTTTCGACACATTGACAACAATTTTCTATTAAACTTATATTCTTTCATAATGTCTTACTCAATTCATGTGTCTTAAGGATGAAACATTACAAAGAGGTAACAAATTTTCTGGTAAATTTGAAGAATTAAAAAGAAAAAGATAATTGTCAAATAAAAATTCCTCATCTTCAAGCATGGTTTGAGTCACCAATCTCGCAATTGAGGATTAAGATAGAGAGAAAATTAAAAAATAAATATGATGAAGAGAAGACAAAGGTAAAATCTACAAATGGATAGATTGAGTAATTGAGCCACCACTAGAAAAATTAGAATTGGTAAGATTTAGTATTAGGGTTATGTTATTTAAGTTGAACTCTATTTCTTCACTTTTTAGTCTTTAGTCTATTTATTTATTTATTTTTTCAAATCAATTCGATTCAAATTAAATGGTGCAATTCAAATTATACACCAAACCAAACTGTGATCCATTTGGGAATAGCTAATCCAAACCATTAGGAAAGAAAACCGCAATTTCAGTTTTGTTTGGTCTGGTTTGCAGTTCAATTCGGTTCAGTTGGTGGATGAAGGCAATGACATGGTGAATACAATATTAATGGTATTATATTTACCTAACAGATATATTAATACTTAATTTTATTCCTCAATTCTAAATCATGATGCAATTGTATAATGTAAATAACAAGATAGTTTTCTTTTTCCAGGAATAAAAGATCATGCAAAACAAATAGTAGAATAAATGTTCCTCCATTATTTCAACCAATAGCTATTTTTTTATAGATAAACCAGATCAAGATCTACACTTTGCACAAGCATTTTGATGTTCATAGACGACAAAAGTCTTCATCAAAATTTCGAAATCAATTTAAGAAATATAAATAAATAAAACTTAATATTTCCCTATGCATATGCAACAAGGCGCCACTCCAGTGCCACATGAGAATGTCTCGTCTGGCAGCGACCGTATGAGTTTTGTCGTCGCTTGGAGACGTTAAATTATAGGCCGATTGGTTTGGTTGGTGATGTTGATCGAGATTTGACCATAAAATAACCTTGGACGTCCTACGCTTTTGGAGTTTCCAACACAATCAAAGCTGTTTTGCCAAAACGACCAATTAAAAATATCAAAATCAAAGGTTTGTTGGCTTCCCTCGCCCTCTTTTTCAACTCCATATGATGATGATGATGATGATATATATATATATAATTAGGGGAAGAAAAAAACTCCATGCGAATTCTTGGCATATTCAACTTTTTTTTTCTTACTATTTTCTCCTGGATAAAAAACAACAAAAAGTAATATTATATATATATAATCATGGATAGAAAGATCATTTAAAAGTTTTTATATATTTTATTTTAGGATTTCAACATAGAAACTTATTTTGTTTTGTTCTAAAGTTTTGCCGGAAGGAATAAGATGTTAATGAATCTTATTCCATTTTATATTGATATTGTTCAATACAATACACTAATTTGGTAAACCAAATACGTTATAAACAAGCTATAAAAATTGGTTATAAAATTTATTTTAAGTGTCTTAACAATTGCAAATAAATGTTATTTGTAGGTATATTGCAGATTTTGTGATTAGTGTACTTGGTGATATGCAATGAAGTTGTATGGAGCAAGGCATTTGCCATCTACTATTGTAGATTGGCATTGATTACAATATTCATATCAATTTTATAATTAAAAATTATATTATTTGTACTTAGATGAGTGATAGATATTAATCAAATTTTAACATGTAATAGTATTATATTGAGATAAAGTTGCTCTTTCTCTTTCTCTATCTCTTTCTAAACATCTTTCCAAGTTGATCATTGCAAATCCATAGATCCATCATTATCGAATTTTTTATTCGCAAACCTATTAGTAGTGATATCAGATCCAAGTATTTTCTTTCTATCATTCCTGGCACCATCAATCCGTAGCACATTCTTATCATTGCAAGTCACATTTACGAATCTTATTTTTATAAGGATTGTGGGGGATCAGCTAATATTAAATTGTCAGTAGTGTTAGAATAAACAAGTTTCTTCTTTTTTTCCCCTTTCTTATGTGTTTGTTTTTATTTCTATCTATTATGTGGGATTATATTATTCCTTTTCGGAGAGATTTAATTCACGCACCAGTAAGTTAGGATTCATTCTCTGTAAAGACCCGACCCACTTAACCCATAGATTAAGCATGCCAAATCCTTCGACCACGCATAATATTTAAGTATTAGGAAATACCCAAGTATTATACGTAAGGTCGTCTAAAAAGAAGTGTTTGTAATGATTGCTTGCTTAAAAACAGATATAACATTCACATGATTTAAATTAAGAAATACTACCACTGTACTAGTAGTAAGTCATCTCATATATATAAAACATACATCATATACATTGCTTGAGGATCTCCCAAGGATCACACCAACATATAAAGCTTACCCACATACAAGCTACATTACATAAACAACTTAAATCAAAATTATATTCCAAGGCTAAACAAATAAGCCTAGATACTTCATAAAATACATCAAAAGTCCTAAATAGCTACTATTAGGTCACACTCCTAATCATCCATAGAAGTCTTCCAGTCAGTCCCATAGCCCATATCATCATAGAACTCATCCTCATAATCACCTGCAAGGTAGCAGCATGAGCCAAAGACCCAGTACATAATAGTGCAAACAAATACATATGCCAAGCACACTTAACTAATTGTAATGCAATAATTTACCATAACTTCATTATCTTTTGTTAAGTGAGTAAAACAACATTGGAGTACTCAAACTCCGATTCAAGCTTAGGAATTCAGGGGGTCTTGAGTAACAGTAATTACTCAAGGGGTTAATATAGATAGACCAGATACATATATCTCCTAAATCTAACCGATAAAGATTATTAATAGCTTCATCTAGGGTTCACACTCTTTCATACACTCCACTTATCTTGGTCTATAACTCAATTAGTTCAACAGTCCCATACCCGTGAACTAAAACATATTATTTCCTCCCGAGCCTAAGTAGAGAATATATCGATACAGTTAACCCCCATTAACTATCCACTTAGCCATTAAGATAAACCGCCTTTTCATCATGGTGAACCATTGCATCATGGATTTGAGTATTGCATCATGATAGAGATTTGGACTGAGTGCCTAAACTACCGTGCCATTACATCATGACAAGGTTGTCGTTCCCCGGACTAGACACAACTCAACCACAAATCATTTCAATGAACTTTTCGTTAGTCTTTAATTAAAGTCAAATGTTAATATGTCTATCCTAAGCAATAATCAATCAAATTATTGTGTACCTGGATCGGATTGAGAATAAAAGGGAATCTCCTACTGAATATCTATCTTTGTTCTACACAAATCAACTATATCGACATCACTATCCTAAGTCAAGCTTATATTCACTAGTTTAAAACTTAGGAAGTTATTGAATCTCGATTAAAAACAACCCAAAGTCATCACATGACATATATATATATCATATAATATCATACAAGGCAAATCCTTGATCAAAAAGTCATATATCATGTATTGGAAGATGTTAGAAGAAAGTTAGAAGAAATTGAAAATTGCAAAGCCCGCACTGGCAATTAACACCGGCAATGTAAGCCTCAACACCAGTGGTGTAGGGATTATACACCGGCGGCATTTAAGCAATCCTTAAGAAAATACATTATGTACAAAACTTTTGGTTCTTTACCTCGGTAATGTAGACTCTTAACGCCAGCAGCGTTTAAGTTGCATTTCAAAAGATCAGAAGCCAGAACCTTAATGCCGGCAGCGTTCAAGGCGGCGTACACTGCAATTTAGGTTGCAGAATTTCTCCGTTTTTCAAACACGAAAATTTTTACATTTAACTCTTCCAACTCCTTCCAAACCATAATATAACATTCCTAATACATGGTATAAGAACCTTATATCATCAAATACACACAAACTCCCTTCTAACATCATTGAAACACACTACTCCTCCTCAACCATTAAGACACACAAAACACTATGATTTCATTTCCTTCACATTCACTACTTCAACATGAATCCACTTTTCAATACAACTCAACAATATCAACTTCTCATCACACTACAACTCAACACCATCCTTGCACTTCCATAACAAGTCCTAAGCTATCTCAACATCATGATATAATAATACACATGTATTCAACATGTATTATATTGGACAGAAAATTCATGGATTAAAAGAGAAATAAAGCACCTTAAACATCATATAAACTTACCTTAATATATATATGATAGTTGGGGATGGATTCTTGGTGTGTTAGGTGTAAGAAAACTTAGTTTGGGTGTTGGAAGATATTGTCTTTCTAGAGTTACGAATTTTTCTTCTCTTGGTTCTGTTTTTAGATGTTCAAAGTGTACAAATAGGGCTTGATATTATCCAACTAACATTGACTTTTGGGGCAGACTTTTCTAAGGCTTTAGGCTTTGATTTTTGGGCTTAGTTTGGGTTTAATAAGGCCAAAAAATTTGCTAAGTTTATGGGCTATAAACTTAGTTTAAAACAAACTTAATTCATCATGTATTAATCACCACAACAACAATTAGCATTAGCATAATAATTGTCAACATGAATAAACTATCAACCTAAATATATTTACCATAAATTATTATCTAGTTAATAATTCATAACACATACAATTATTTCAAGCACCACAACTCATACTAACACATACACACATATAACAATCAATTTACATGCATTAATTATGAATTTAACTTTGGTCACTTCATTCTCTATGGAAAAAAATAGAATTTGCCTACATAAGATAATTTGACTATAAAAGAGATGTGCTTATCTATATTGTTGGTCTTTGTACCTCGATTGTTTGTTTGTCATTTTTCCTATATTGATTTATATCATGATTGGGTAATTCTTTTTGGGTGAATAAAATTTAACTTTATTGGAGAAAAAAGAAACATGTAATAATATTCGTCTATTACTATATATTAAGTGAATACGTCATAATTCGACTCAAAAATTCTTAATCAAATTTTTAAGTATGTATTATAATACCATTTCGTTCTTTCCATGGTTTTAATTACTCACATCCATTCATTTTGATGCATATTTGACTAGACATATTGCCCATCCATTTCAAGACAACAGTTTTGTTTGCAATTTTATTTTTCCAGCCTTTTGAAGTAAACAAACATACCATTTAATGCCTATTCTCTTCTCTCTTTCTTTTTCACACAAACTTTGACACCTCGTGAGAACATAAGATGAGAGAGTAAGTGTAAAGACCCGGCCCACTTAACCCATATATTAAGTGTGTCAAATCTCCCTACCATGCATAATATCCAAATATTAGGAACAATATTCAAGTATTATACGTAAGGTCATATTAAAAAGAGGTGTTTGTAATGGCTGCCTGTTTAAAACAAATATAACATTCACATGATTGAATTAAGAAACATTATCACTACATAAGTAGTGGGTCATCACCTATATACAAGACATACATCATATATATACATTACAATTTCCCAATGATCACATAAACATAGAAATCTTACTTACAACCCAGCTACATTACAAAGACAATTCAAATCAAAATACATTATATGGCTTAACAAATAAGCCTAAACACTTCACAAAAATTACATCAAAAGGAACCTTAAACATATACTAGGTCTATCTCTCCTAGTCATCCATAGAGTCTTCCCAATCAGTCTCATAGCCCATATCGTCATAGAGCTCGTCATCAAAGTCACCTGCAAATTAGCAGTATGAGCCAAAAGCCCAGTATACAATAGTACAAACAAATACATATGCCATGCACACTTAACTAAATGCAATGCAATAAATCACCACAACTTCATTATCTTTAGTTAAATAAGTAGAACAACACTGGAGTATTCAAACTCCGATTCAAGCTTGGGAATTCTGGAGGTCCTGAGTAACAGCAACTGCTCAAGAGGTTGATATAGATAGACTGGATATCTTTATCTCCTATATCTAACCGATAAAGAATATTAATACCATCATCAAGGGTTCACACTCCTTTATACACTCCACTTATCCCAGTCTATAACAACAATTAGTTCAATGGTCCCATACCCGTGAACTAAAATATTATTTCCTCCCGAGCCTAAGTAGAGAATACACCGATACAGTTAACCCTATTAGCTACCCACTTAGCTAATAAAAGAAATCACCATTGCATCATGGTGAACCATTGCATCATGGATTTGAGTCATTGCATCATGACAAAAGATTGGGCTAAGTGCCTAAACTACCGTGCAATTACATCATGATAAGATTGTCGCTCCCCGGATCAGCATTCAACGACGTAAAGCACAACCAATTTCAATATATTTCATTATTCTTTAATTAAGGTCAAATTGGTATATGTCTATCCTAAGCAACAATCAATCAAAGTATTGTGTACCTGGTTCGGATTGAGAATCGATGGGAATCTCCAACTAAGTATCTATCTCTGTTCCACATAAATCAACTATATCACATTACTATCCTAAGTCAATCTTATATCACTAGGTTAGAACTTTAGGAAATTATTGAATCTTATGCAAAAACAATCCATAGTCATTACATAACATATATATTATATATATATATATATATAGAGAGAGAGAGCGAGAGAGCAAATCTTTGATCAAAAAGTCATATATCATGTATTGGAAGATGTTGGAAGAAGTTAGAAAATTTGAAATTTACAAAGTCCACACCGGCCATCAAAGCCGGCAATGTAAACCTTAACGCCGGTGGTGTAAGATTATACGCCGACGACGTATAAGGCGACGTTAAGAAGTATGCATTTTGTACAGTACCTTTGAGTCTTTACGTCGGCAATTTCAACCTCAACACCGGCGGCGTTTAAGAAAACTTTTAAAAGATCATAAATCAGAATTCTAACACCGGCAAATTCCGACTTCAACACCGGCGGTGTTTAAGATAATTTTCAAAAGATCAGAAATAAAAATTCTAACGTTGGTAAGCACACCGGCGGCATCGAGACAGCGTACACTGCAATTCGAGTTATAGAATTCCTCTGTTTTCCAAACACAAAAATTTTTACATTTCAACTCTTCCAACTCATTTCAAACCACATGAGAGCCTTCTATAGCCTATCTACAACATCTCAAGCATTCTAAAGCTTTCCTAACAACTCTACAATATCTCAACAAGAATTTAACATATCAACTACTTGTATTATACCACACATGCATATTTCATAGATTAAGAGGGAAATAAAGCACTTTAAACATGAAATAAACTTACCTTAATGTATATATAAGGTTTGGGGAAGAATTCTTGGTGTGTTGAGTTTAAGAAAGCTTAGTTTGGGTGTTAAAATTTTTTGTCTTTGAGGAGTTACGGATTTTTTCTCTTTTATTCTATTTTGGATTGTCTAAAGTATACAATTAGGCTTTGATGTTTATCCATAATAATATTGATTTTTGGGGGCAGATTTGGGAAAGGCTTTGGGCCTTAATTGGGCTTTGATTTGGGCTTAAATTGGGGTTTAATGAAGCCAAAATCTGCTAAGCTTGTGGGTTATGAATTTAGCTCAAAACACACTTAATTCTTTAAACATTAATCACCACAATAATCATTTGTATTAACATAATAATTGATAACATAAGTAAACTATCATCCTAAATATATTACCACAGACTCATATCTACTTAATACTTTCTAATACATATAATTATATGAAACACCACAATTTACTCTACGCATACACATACACACATGCAACAATCAATTTACATGTATTAATTATAAATTAACTTTGGGTCATTTCAGTAAGATTCCTATACAAGTATTATATATGTTTGTCTCATTTTTTTTTATGTCAGATTTCATATATAACTTTGGTTTTATTGTGCTTTGTTTATCATATCTATATTGTGCTCATGTTATAATTTTTATTTTACTTTTTTAATAGTTTTTTCATGCCTATAGTAATAAGTAAAAGTTAAATTTTCACATGGATTATTTATTTGTTATTTTTAATGTACTTTATGAGATTGATGTTTTTATTTTTATTTTTTTTTTGTCTTGGGTACTTTATGTTACATTAATGGAGATGTGATCAATTTTTTTTAATGTTTTTACAGATTTTTTAATACCAAAATCTAACAGAATAAGTATAATGTAATCTCTAATTGCTTGAAGATTGAGGACAAGAAATGGAAAAGACTCCTCACTTGATTATTTATCAGGCAATTTGGAGTAACTTTTAGAGCACCATAGATATTTTATTTATTTATATTTAAAGTTTTTATATACGGCAAAAGTTGAAGTTGCACATTAAGTTTCCAACTGAAGTGGCTTATAAGATGAATCATCAAGATTATTAAGACTTAATGCTAGAAAAAAAAAAGATTGCAACCGAGATGATCATGATATAGGTTTTTAGGAAAAATTATAATCAATATCATACTGCATTGGAATGAGTAGTACAAGTATTGATATTGTGTAGCTCTAATTTTTCAGGTTTTCTTTGTTTTTCCCTTAAACATAAAGGTAAATGCTATTGTGACATTATGTTTTATGTGATGCCTTACCTAATCTTTTTAATGTCATATGATGAAATTTATTATAGACCCGTACGATCGATCAAAGAAAAAAAACTAAATAAGGATGAAATTACAAGCACTTTCAGTTGTTAAACTTATTTGAGCATGATCATCAAGGTTTTAGGATCAATAACATAATAAGGGTGATAGATAGGAATGCATAACTATATCAAGAGCCATATATTCACCATTGCATCTAATTATTATGTAGATCAACATTGCGTTCAATGTAGTAGAGATAACCTTTTGACCTTTATGATCCCCATAACTTATTTAAGATATTGAATTATAATTACTTAGACAAAATTCTTTTTTATTTCCAAGTTTTCTTTTAATTCAAGATCTTTATCTTAGTTTAATTTTCCCATAAAATTGGTACATCTAATAATTCTCTCTGTAATTTACATTCATATATTATATAATTTATGCCTATACATGTATCACGGGTCCACGCTTGCTGGTAAAATATAGATGATAGCTCTAAAACAGAAAGAAAGGGAAAAAAAACCTCTTAGTTATTATTTATTTTCTAAATATTATTAATATCTATATTTCTCTAGTGTAGACATCTTTCCGGGTCCGATATGAATCGAGACCCGACTAGGCATATCTACCATTGGATGGGTCTGACCTGCCAAGCGGACCCACCGTTGTCCCAAGCGGGACCACTAGTCAAACATGTGAACTTGATGGGTTCAAATGAATCCCTCATTAAAAAAAATAAAAATAATTAAAAAATTAATATACATATTAAAAGAAACGAGTTGAACCTGTCCCAATCCACCGTCCCCTGTACAAAACAATTACGAATCCCAATAATTCAGACCTAACATATCAGATCCACGGTTCAGACCCAAATGCCCGGGGGGCATCTACCCTAGTGCATATACCTAGAGCGAAATAATGTTTTGAAGTCATACATGGTGTAATGTTAGTGAATTGAGAAAAATATTTGTTGTCTTCAAAATGATATCTTTATCATGTCTCAACAGATAGATAATTGACATGTATTAAATAATTTTAAAAAATAAAAATATGCTTAAAATATAATAAATAGTTTCTATCACTTGATAATTATTTATTGATTGAGATAAGATGAATACTATTCTTGAGATAATAAATTTTCATCCAAAAATTGTGTGCATGTGGAGACAGAGAGTTTGAGAGCTGTCAAGCATTTAATGTAATATGGTACATGGGACAGCCAAGAGGCGATACCATCAATGCTGCAAGAGGACAAATTTCTTTTTTTCTTTTTCCCCCCAAAGAGCAGAAGGACGAGTTTAGTTGCGAAATACAAGTGCCTTTTTCTTAATTTATTTTTATTATTTTTTATTATAATTATTCTGTTTAGCAAGTTCCTCGGATTATGCTATTGCTGTATATCTCATTGCATCCTAGGAATAAGCGGTTTCAGGATGAGATCATCCTTTATCCTATGGCACATTTTATATTAGAAACCGTGCTATGAATATTTTCGGTAAACACCACGAATGGAGATATCCCCTTTTTTTTTTTTCGCCTTGCATCTTAACACTAATAAAACCGATCATATGGTCCTCATACAAAGAAGATACTTTTGCCCATAGAAAAAATCGATTCTATGGCTATTAGGGATCATGAGCTGAAGCTTTACTAGCTGAGCTACCATTTGCTAGTAGTGGTGATATCATTTGACATTACTACAACATTAGGTTTTTTAAGTAGACTACACATTAGGCTAATAACAATGTAATCAAATAGTAATCTAATCAATCTTGCAAATAGGAAATATTAGATTTGGATCCTTCTCCATGGTATAATTAAAAAAAAAATTAACTAGAAGTTATGAATAAATAGAAATATTTTTATTTGTATTAAATACGTTACATTCATTCTAAACAAATGTCATATAAATTTTTCCTTTAAATAAATCACAACCTTAACCAGGGATAAATGCAGGATAATACAATTAATTGATAGACCTTAATCAAGTTAATATTAGAATTATTAATATGTATTCACTCATTATTATAATTAATTGGAATAAAAATTTTCTTCAATGATTTTACTATGATATTTTCTAGAATTCCGTAAATAAATCACAACCTTAACTAAGGACAGACGCAATATAATACGACAAGGGGGTTGACATTAATCAAGTTAATTATTAGAATTATTAATATGTATTTACTCGCTATTATAATTATATTGTATCTTATACAATATAAAATTTTTGTAAATGAGTTCACTATGATATTTTCTAGAATTTTGTAAGTATAAAAATTCAATAGGATTTGAACCCATGATCTCAAGAATGTAAAGCCATTTACTTAACCACACTATGCCATAAATAGCCTAAAGCAACAACAATATTAGTTGCTTTTACCTTTAAATTTGTTGCTAAACACATAAGTAACGAAATTTCCTCCTTGTATTAAGTGTCCGTTGCTTTTAATGAAAGGCATCGAATTTTTTACTAAATGCAACATAATATAGGTGTTACCTAATAAAATTGGAAACAAAAAATTAATAATAATGCAACAATATTTTTTGCTTGAAAGCAACGATGATGTAATGTTGGTGCAACACCTTATTTGAGCAAAGGTAACATTGTTAATGATTTAGCAACAACCAGTTAAAATTATATTCAACTCAATATTTTGGTTTTGCATCAATTTTTAATGGCATATGAATCAATTTTTTTTTACATTATAAGCAACACTATTCCTATTGATGCAACTTTAAATCTGAAAAGCAATCTTTTATTTATTTATTTATTTTTTGGACATTACCTATGCTTTGACTTTGTTGATACCTTAATAATATTTATACTTTAAAATGCACATAACTAAAAATAATTACATCAAATGTTACAAGAATATAAATAGGTACATCCATAAAATATCTCTAGCAAATAAAATAATTACAAATGTCACTCGATATTTAAATCTATAATAAGTGTAGAATCTATAGGGAAACTATATCTTGAATCAATGCTCCATCATTTTCTAATCCTTGCTCATTTTCTCCATTTTCTTTATCCTGACAATAATCCTGAATAAAAGAAAAAAAAACAAAGGTGAAATACCCTACAAAGTAAATATAATCCATTTATGGATGAAAAAGGATGAATAGTTAATTTATTACTTGTTTATGAGAGAGATAATACATATATATAACAATTTATATTAAATTTTATATAAGTTTAGTGCTATCTACTACAATAATATATATAACAAGTAATTTCACGGTTTCATTACAATCAAACCATTCATATATATCCAACAACATAATATATTTAATGTAAAAATATACAATACTTAAAAGGTACCTAATTAGACTCAGAAATTCCTGAACTTGTAGAGTCTTTTGATGGAGTGGGAAGGTGTAAAAGATCAAGCAATTGTGGAGGAATAACTAAGCGTGGATTACTTTGTACTAAAAGACTAAGGGCTAATTGAAACTTCTCAAATCTATCATTGATGTCATCTCCTTGTGAATTTTTTTACTGCCACTTTCTGCTCCTTCTTTCAAACTCTTTTTAGTGACACCTTTCCCAAAAAATTGTATTTGTGATGCTTTCTGCTTGCCCATTACTTCAACAAACTCTTTCTCTCTCTCAGGATATTCTTGGAGTCTCGACTGTATTTCTTCAAATCGTAACTATATTTGCAAACAATAGAAATTTTTTCTAGATAAATAAGTGTAGAATTTCAATCAAATATTAAATACCGACAAATAAATGAAAGTATAATGAAATTCATTTATAAGAAAAAGTAACATCAAGCTGCTTATATCTTTATACTTATGTCCCTAAAAACATAAAGTTATGCGAAAAAAATAAAGACATATTATAGGGCACTAACATAGCATCATAATCAAGGAAAGACATTAATGTAGATCTTAAAAAGCTAAATAAGGAGAATAATATATATCTACATGGATTTATCTTCTTCAAACCCATCATAATTGCCGAACATAATCTTCTACAGTAATTTATAATCTTTTCAATTCACACATACACATATATAAAAATATAGAGAGAGAGTCAATGGACACACAAGTACCTATATAACATTGCAACATCTTATTAATTAAATAAACTAAAAAAGCAATTTCCCCTAAGAGATATGATTTTATATGTTTTGGTTATTATAATTTTAAGCCTAAAAGTCTTATTATAGAAAAAAGTTAGTACTTTTAAATTAAAAGAAATGTGTAGATGTTATAAAAGGTTAACCTATCTAATGCATGCTATATTTCCTTCTAATTTTATTGCGAATTAAATGACACAAAGAAGCCAGAGATGAGACAATTCTCTGATATTATCAATATGCCCTCATGAAAATACTAATTTTAATAGATGATGAATATCTTCCCATATTTTCTTTATGACACAGTTCCGTTATTTTAGTTGTTGGACTACCTACATTACATTTCTCCGGAAAATCCCAATAGTTAGAAAAAATTAGACTCGGACTCTGATAATGAATTTATCACATGTTTTAAACCAATGAATAGAAGAAAAATGCAATTAGCTATTTAAGGAAAAGAAATACATATAACTGCTATAAGATTAGACACACACAAAAAAGAAAAAAAAAACATAATTACTAATATTTTCTAAACTGATAATTATATTATATATATATGTGTTTCATAGGTATTCGATTATCATAACAAGATATTTTTCCCTTATTAACATGAAGCACCATCTCAATGTTGAATTCTAAATTCATTTTGAGATTTTACTTACAATCTTTTGCGCAGTATCTTCATCTAGTGCTACTTTTCCTCTTGGTCTTCAAGTTTCAAGGAACATCTCAATACTCGATGGTTCTTCTTTATTCCCCTTATTGGTCATCTAAAAACGAAAAAAAAACCTTGTAAATCTTATACTATTTTTACATATAAAAAGCAAAGTACATTACACTAAGTCATTATTTTGAAATGTATACCTTCATTAATTATATTATTTAATATAACCATTATTTATTTAAGAATGCAATCACAATATCATGAAACATAATGTATATTCTTGTATATGAATGAAAAAAAAAACTCACCAATTCTTCTAACCCTTGCAAAGCTTTTCGGACCAACTATATGGGCATTTTTTAGCTTTTGACGATTCTCCTTGTTTTTCCTGCTAATATCCTACAATTTTGAAAATGATGAAATATATGCTAAACTAGGCTATCATATTTGAATATACAAAACAAGTTTTTTCCTTGACTTCTTCCTTCTCCCAATATTGAAGTAATGTTGTGAAATGGTCTAAAGGATATTAGGGGGTCGTACCCTTTCTACAAAGCTTTTGTCCTTAGTCAAGTACCTTTTTTTCAATCTTGATTTATGTACTCTCCATGAAGCAGCAATGGTATTAAATACTCATTTCTTAGCACCATTCTGAATGATATACTTATCCTGCAAACAATTAAAATGAGTTACCAAGTGACTTTATAATCAATTTATACACATAAAAGAGAGTATTCAAGTAAACCTACATTTACATATTTCCACAACTTTTCTTTTTCTTTTATTGGAAATCTGGTCCAATTTTCAATTGTGAGTGGAATAAATTTTGAGTTACGAGCTATTAAGCCAAGAAACCAACTGAAGTCATTACATATTTTCCTATCACCAATGGGTTGTCCTTTGTTATTGATAGTAATAGTCCCGCGCTCTTCTAGTCCTTAGGCATGAATATGCTTATATTTGGAGGGACCTCTTGTATTTTTTTTAGAAGGACCTGAAACAAGTTAGTAGTTATATATTAAACAAAAAAAAAAAAAGAAACTAAGATATAATATTTATGAAGCCTACTATGTGTATTAATAAGTTTTATATATGGGTAAATAAAATCATAAAGACAAATACTTGCCTTCATTTGCAACTTCGGCTTCATTTGCAATAGTATGTTGGTTTTCACTTTCATACGCTTCTTGAAGAATCATTGCTTTTGTCTTTTCTTCCCTAATCCCATCAATTTCAGATTCTGTATCAAAATTACTTTCCTCATCTTTAGGATACGAATCCTCATCACTATCTTCCAGATTAACATTTTGTGTTGATTTTCCTTTATCTTTATGAAATTGTGGCACTACAACTTTTCTTGAATATGATGTGGGAATATAGTTTTGTAATACCTTTCTTGATTTCTTAAAAAACAGCCTCTTGTTAGGAGAGGTTAGTGCCTTGTAAATTGAACAGGTTGATTTCAATGGACTTGTCTCCTTTAAGGAACTTCTATGTATCTTTCGGACCATGGTTCTAGCAATCTTATCATTCTTGTCCCTTACTTGTAAATCTTTTACTTTCCTTTGTGCCTTCTTAGCATATGCAAGCATTAGGGTTTTCCTCATCTTTAAAAAAAATACAAATAAAATAAAGCACATTGTATATGAAATAAGAAACCATAAAGTGTTGATTAATTGTCTTATATCCTCCACGTAAACAAATTCCATATGCTGCAATGTTCACTTTGAAATCACATAATTTGAAATTTATGCAAATATTGTATCAAAACAAAAGTAACATTAGTAAAAGAGTTAGACTAGACCTAATATTGATCGAGCCAAACTAATGCAGATATTTAATAAGAACATTTTTTAGTATCTGCATTACTTAATTTAAGAAAATATATATTATTGAGGCATCTCACAATTATTTTTTAATCAACACCTATAAACATAAAAAGCCTACAATAAATGGATCTTTTTCTAATGTAAATTTTAGATAAAAAAATACAAAGTACCGTTGTCATACTTTGTAAATGCATAAAGGTTTTTATAAGTACTAGTATAAAGAATAATTTTCTACTTAAATTCTCCTATGCCACCACAAGATTGAGAAACAACTCGTATCTTTATTAAAATTTTAAATTATACCATGTTAAAAAGTAAATGAAAGTAATAAAAAAATTGACAAAATTGAATTCATTTTTCTTAAAAGGATATATCTAAATGCATTTTATGTAATTATTTGGTATTAGCATATGACCGATGGAAATTTATTAGTATAGATAGTTTTATCCATGTATGAAATGATGAAAATTTAGGTATACATATATACGAATAAAACATGGCTAAAAAGGAAATAATAATAATTTAACATTTAGAAAATAATGATATAAGTTAATTAATATTATATCTCATACTAATGATTGATGCTTTTTTAAGACATGTTAATTTCCCATGCGTGGAAGATATATCTTTGTTCATGTCACGCCCCAACTAGGGTCAAGACATGTCTAGTTTTGCCACATATAATGATGGAGTGTCATACGCAAAGGCAATCCTAAAAGACTAGTTTATCTAATTCGTTTGATAGCCAATTTTATATGTAGAAATCATTTAGTTAGTTTTGAAAACTTTAAATGATGTAATAGAAAATGTAGATTTTATAAGATACATAATAAAAAGCTACTCTCATGAGTAAGCCAATCATAAAAAATAACATCCGATAGTATCTGATAACATTAGTCTCAAAAGTCTCCTTAAACATCCAAAGGAGATATCAACTGTAAAGAAAGTATCTGAAAAATACTAGAAGTTCTAATACAAATCCAAGGCTCTCAACTATGCCCAAAAGATGATAAAAAGTCTAAAAATGAAAGTCCAAACAAAATTAAGATGTGAACCATAATCCTAATCACTAAGCTCATCCAGCAGGTCCTCAAAGTCGGTCTCATACCCCATGTCATCATAATACCCATTATCAAAACCATCAGTACCTGAAAAACAACAAATGTGAGCCAAAGCCCAATACACAATAACGCAAACGCATGCAATATAACACATGCGCCTAAACTATATGCAATGCAACGATCAACATTTTATATTTATTATTTAAGATGATTCAAATAACACGGGAGCACTCACACTTTGGGCAACAAACCATAGGACTCTGGGGGTCTTGAGTAGCAGTAACTACTCAGGGGGTTGATTAAGGCAGGCTAAATGCCTTAACCGCCTAGAGGAATATTTTACATAGTAGCCTCATCTAAGGTTCACTGTCGTTATGCATCTCCATTTATTTCAGTCCATAGTGATATGCAACTCAATCGGTACACATAGTTGTGAACTATATATACTACTTCTCTCCGAATGTAAATGGATGTTATCCCAATACTGTTTGCCTTATCACCTACCCGTTGAGCCACCAATGGTGGCCTAAGCACCTAACCACCGTACTGACATTTGCCTAGCAAGGTTGTCGCTCCCTAGCCCGGATTAAACGACACATGCACAATCAACACATTCAGTTATTAGGTTGTCTTTAAGTTAAGTCCATTTGAGAATGCCTATCCTAGGCAAACAACACGCATGTTACTGCGTACCTGATATCAAAATAGTAGACGATAGATGATCATAAGTAAGACAATAGGTTGATTGATATCCGTCAGTAAAGGTTAATTTGTATAAGTATTGAGTATACAAACTAATGATTCAAGTCACATTGACCAGTCAATATAACGTAAGGCCATATGTAATATAAAGCCTTTGGTTTATAATTGAGTTAGATTAAATTAGGATAATTAGGCGTAGATAATTTAGACTTAGCCCATATAATTTGAAAATTGAATATATTATTTAGATGTATCGAGCCTTTAGGGATCCTAAGTTAGACCAAATAAGAAATTCTTTAAATATTTAATTTTTTAGGGTAATGGGCTTTAAGGTTTAGGAATTGAGCCCGTTAAGGAATATAAATATTAAATTAATTGGAATTTGGCTTTATTTTAAATTTAGATCCAATTAGAATAATATTGGTTATTGGACCTAAGAATTATGCTCAAGCCTAATTGAATATAATTTTGACCCTAAATTAAGCAACTGGGCCTTCTAATACCCTATCTAGGCCCACTAAGGATACTTTAGGGCTTTTGGACCAATAGAAATGATTTGAGCCCAATTAGGTATTTCAATATCTGAAATTGATAATGGGCTTAAATATTTTGGAAATAGGCCCAATTGGAATAAGTATGGGTATTGAGCCCATATTATAGAATTTAAGCCCATGAAGTAAAACTTATGTCTTGTCTATATTTTGGATGTTTATGCCCTAAAGGGCTAGGGAAAACTTGTTAGGATTCGGTTTGGGCCTATTTAGTACAAATAGGCTTAGTTTGCTAGAAATTACGTTATTGGGCTTAAGGTAGCGTTTCTAGGCCAATTTATCTAATTAAGTCCGTTTGTAGGTATTTAATCAAATTGGATTTTATTTTAGAATTTAAGCTCATAACCAATTATTAAAGCCCAAAATTATTAGTATTAGCCAAGTTAGACATAAATTCATTTCTAAGTCAATTTTAGGTCATTTAGGTCAAGTTAGACCTATTTTTACTATCTTGGCTCATTTTAGGTCATTTATATCATATTTACCATATTTTTACTAATTAAGTCCGTTTAGGTCATTTTAGCCCATTTAATCCTAGAATATTTAATAATTAAATTTTATAACTCATGATGTTTGTCAAATCCATTTAATTGCTGATTACCTATTTTAAGCCCAATTAGTTAATCAAAACTTATTATAACTCGGTTTAGCATCTTTAGTCCTATTAAGCCCGTATAATAGCCTAATTTAGCTACTAAAGCTCATAATAATTTAGTTGTATTGACTTAGTCTCATACTTTATTCAATTACCCCACTTTACAATTAAAAGTTATTTTATACCTAATTAAGCTAATTTAGCATGCTAACCTATATATATCTAATTTTAATTTAACAAAAAGCCTAATAAATCAAAATATGCCTAAATTAACTAATTATGACTAAATATACATCAATCAAGCTAATTTGATAATTACTAAATTTAATTACATTCAGATTTCATAAAATTTTCAAAGAAAACAGAGCTGGAAAACAGGGAAGATCTGCGCACCGGCTTGTTTTTGGACCGGTTCACCTTGATCTTTGTGTTTTTCGATCTGGTTTGATTTTTTTATAAAAACTAAACATCCTAAGCTTTCAAATAGTTGTAGTTTAGTTGGAAAAGGAAAAATAAAAATAACCGATTTGGCCTACGCAAGAAGTCCGGTTCAAACAGAGTTTTTCACTGTATATCCGAAAAAGAAAAATATCGAAAAAATATTAAATGACCTTAAAAAATTCTAAAAATTTTCAGATCATATATACGCTTATTGAAAATAATTTTCTAAAATTTTGTGCAAAAATAATTATATTTGATATTTTATTTATTTTTATCCAGGAATACACCCATTAGGCCTTTAAAAATAGTAAATAAATATGAAAAATTACGAAACCTTCCAGTTTATATCCTAAGATGATGTACTATCATTTCAATAATTTTTACATGAAAATAAATTCGGTTAACACCCTAACCAACATTACATATCATGGCAAACATACTTTATTTTTTGTCCAGCAAATATATTATTGCTTTTATTCAATTTTCATCAAGCAAAATCATTACAAAATCAAACAAAACACATCAAAATAGATTACATAACATGCTAATTTATTTTAATCACATTTATACCATAAGTCCACTAAACAATACATAAACGATGCCAATATCAACACATTTTCACCAAATCAAGTAACACATGATATTTCACATAAAATATAAATTCCATATTATGTATTTTTAGTATTACAATATATTATTTAGTAATATATTTCTCTAATCACATTATCTAATTAAACAATTTACTTGTAGTAGCAAAACAAGCTTTGAACCCTCACTACCCTACTCCTGGGAATTTGGTGAAGCGCTTTTTGCCTCAAATCTAAGATCCCTCTTGATAAACACCTATTTTCAAAAGGAAAAATAGAGATTAATAGTGGCTTTAGGTGGCTTAAAGAATACATAAAACATCAAAGACTTAGTACCTATTAGGGTCTTACTAAAGGAAAAGGGTTTGTGGTATTTTAGGGTTTGTTTTGAGAGAAAAATGAGATGAAATTTTCTGCTAGAATGAAATGTAAAGTGGTGGCTACTTTATGGTGCATTAGGGTTTCATTTTGTAAAAAGAGGGTAAGACAAAAATAAGGACATTAGTTGGCAATATAAAGAATGTTCTAGAGTTCTATAGGTTGGCAAAATAATAATATTAAAATAAAAATTCTGCTGAAAATTATTTAGGATAAGAATATTAATATAAAGGTTCTAGAATATTTTAATGAGGGTTTAGAGCTAATATGGTTAGTGGGTTGGATTAGCAATTTGATTAGGGTCTTAAGATTTGATTAGATGTCGAATGGACTTAGGAAATAGGTAGATTAATTTATGAATTTTAATTTAGAAATTCTGAAGATGGTGAAATAAATTTAGTCAATTGAGTGGTTGGATAGATATTTGATTAAAATTTAGGGTGTTGAGAAATATAAATGTTGAATTTCTAGAGAATTGTTGAAATCGAGAAAAATGGGAAAATTGGGTGATTGTAATTTAGGTGAATGGCTAAGTTGGTATATAGGTTTGATTGATTTATTTGGTATAACGAAATGGGGAACTTACATGGTTTAATTTCTATTTCCCAATTAAAATTAATTTTTAGTTTAAATTTACTAATTCACTAACCATATCAAGTATTTCATTTAATTTACTTAGTTGAATAGTCTAGCTTATTTTATTTTATTATATACTTTTTTTTTTGTTTTAATTTAGCTCAAACTTTTCTCCTATTTCCCACAAATTAATTTACATTTGACTATTTAGGTTATCTTAGTATTTGGGGTTATTTCAGTTCCATTAAAAGTCGATACATCTGTCATTAATGCGTGCTATTAGTACTCAAGCCTACAACGTATATCCTACTATCCACATATAAAATAGACAAAATCGATCAACGGTAATGATTGGGGAGGATCCAATTAATAAAAACAACAAAAAGTTCATTCTTATGTGGAAACGGTACGACGCATAAATAATATTATTTAGTTTTCCAATTTTAAATAAAAGGAATGAAACTAATCATAGAACATAATAAAATAATTCGTGATAAAGTGAGAAAAATACCTTGTTAAGCAAAACAACTTTTTGTGAGTAGGATTTGATGAATCTGCAAATAATAGATAAGATGAATCAGATATGAACAATTCACGTTAAAATAATGAAAGGGAAGAAAGTAACTTAAGGATACGGAATGAACTAAAGATGATAATAATCGAATCCCACATAACGTTGAAAGCCGAAAAGAATGAGTAGATGTGTTTGTATCCCTATTTTCACGTTCATCATGGATTGGATTCAACTGATTACTATAATGACACGCGTGCGACAATTGATGCAATATTTTCCTTTTCAACACGGTAATAAGTTAGCTACTCTTGTTTCTTTTTGTTTTTTTAACTTTCCTGCATTAATTGTTATAACAATAAAATGAATAAATGAAAAGAAAAAAAATATTTTACCTCTTTTTTACTAGTGACTACTATCTTAAAATGTAGTCATAACTTGTATGCCATTAGATAAATATTTTAATATGATACTAATGTATTAATTTAATAAAAATATTGTATATGAAATAATCTAAATTATTCAATAACTAAAATTTGCATGTGAATACAATATTAGTCCTATATATTAAGTTTGAAGTAGTTTTGATTTATGAAATTGAATGTGTAGAAATATGTTTGATATATTATGTTTATTAATGTAAATTATTGATGTTAGTGATTATCGGTAATGAAATTAGTGTTATTGTTTTATATACATTAATGTGTGTATAGTATAATTAATATTTGTGTCTTTTATGCATTTATATGTTTGTGTTATGTTTAAATTTATAAAATCAGCTTTTGAATTGTCTAAGAAATTGTTGACAGAAATTTTACAAAATTAAGCCTATTTTTCATGCCTAAATTACACCCAAATGAGCTCCAAATTAAACCAAATTCAACCCAAAGTCTTATATACCTCAAAAGTCAAACTTAAGATAATAACGAGTCAAAAATTTGCTTAATTAAGGCCTCTTTTGGTAGCCCTCCATTTCCATACGAATTTCCCTCTTCTTTCTTTCCTTTTCTCTTTTCCTTTCCTTCAAACTACAAGCCCTAAACCAAAGACTAATACCAAGCTCATGGAATAAAAAATCTCTTCAAGCTAAGGCTTACTCATGTAAGTTAATACAAATATAGACTTTTGTTTTATTTCCTTTCTTGTAGTATATATGTGAAATATATGATAGAATGAGTTTAATGTCTTTTGAGTTGTATGGTTCATGCATTGATATAGGTTGGATTATGTTTTATTATTGTGTGAACTTGTTTATGTGTTATAGTAGTTATAAGAAGTGTTGGTGAGGAGTAATGTTGATTTGAGTAGTTGAAGTTGAAGTGAAGAGGAGGGGAGGATTTGATGTGATTGAAGTGGTTTAATGTGTTATTTTAATGTTCAAAGTTGCTATGATTGATTAGTGTGGATAGAAGATAGTATATGAAGCTAAATATGAACTTGAAGAAGGATTAAAAGTGTTATAGGTTAGGAATTTGCAAAGTGCAAAACATGGGAAATAAACTTTTTTTCGAATAAGTATGTTTTTGAACATACGCCGGCATCTCGTACTTCAACGCCGCTGGTGTATAGACGATGTTGAATGTGATTAGAATCAATTTTTTGAAAGCCGCTTCGAACGTCGCCGGCTTTTGCAAGAAAACTTTGCCAGAGTTTATTTTTCAAAGTGTATGCCGGCCATTAGGGCTTCAACACCATCGGTGTATAGGCGGTGTTGGATACGAACATAATCAAAATATTTAATGCCGGGTGCAACGCCGCCAACGTATAATTTTAACGCTATTGGCGTTCATTCAAATTTTGCCTGCGTAGAAAGGCCACGTATCCCCTGAGTTTTTCAAATTCAAACTTCTTCAATTTTCAATCTTTACTTCATATATGATCTTCTAATGAATATACAAGCTAAATAAACATGTTTTATGTATAAATGAGATGTTAAAACTATATGCTAAGCTTATTGAATCTCCTTGTATAGTTAACCTAGAATTGTGATATATACATATAGATATATATGTGAATTCTATATTCAATTATTGATTGTTTTGATATTCTTATTTCAGTTAAAGGTTCTTCGGTTATTTCCCTCTGACTGAATATAGTAATTTACTATCAGGTTCAGGTACGCAGTAGCTTATTTGTTGTGTGTTAGGACTAAGCATTCTTAAATTGATTTAATTCAATTGGGTTTATGCTTTGATGAACTGGATGTCTATTACGTTGTTTAATCTGATCCGAGAAGCAGCAAACCAGTCATGATGCAATGACATGTTAGTTAGGCACTTAACCTAAGTCATGATGTAATGACTTTACCATGATGTAATGGTACGCTATGATGTAATAGCGATTTTTTAGTTAAGTGAGTAGCCGATGGGGGGAATAGTATCCGAGTAACGTTTGCTTAAACTTAGGGGGAAATACCATGGTTTAGTTCGGAGTTTATGGGAACTTGTGAACTAGGCTCATGTTGTGGACTGAGTTTAAATAGAGTCGGGCAATAACTTTTGAACCCTAGATGAAGTTATTTCGTTATGGAATAGATATAGGAGATATAAGTATTTAGACTGCTTATATCAACCTCCTGAGTAGTTACTGTTACTCAGGACCCCTAAATTCCCAGAGCGTGATCCCAAAGTTTGAACACCCTCCTGTTGTTCTGGAAAAGAAAACTTAATAAGATAATGACTCGATTCATTGATGCATTCCATTTTGATTTAAGTTTGCTTGATAAATTGTTCTTGTATTTTGTTATTGTGTACTAGGCCTTTGGCTCACTTTTATTACTTTGTAGGTAATGGAGATGAGTTATATGATGATCTGGGTTATGGGTCAGGCTTTGAGAAATTCATGGATGAGTGGGACGAATAGGACTCGAATGCCCTGGATTTTTGGAGAAGCTTTTGTTAAAGCAAAATTTTTTGTATAGAAGGCTTGATAGATAAGCCTAAGTTGTAAAGACCTTCAGATCTCTTAGGGTTACTTTTTGTTTAAAGGAAAAAATTGTAATTTTTCGTAGTGTCTTGTATTGACACTAAACCTTGTACATATGATGTATATATATGTATAGATTGCTTTTATTAGCAATCTTCTTTTGTTAAAGGTTGTTTATAAAGTTTTAGTAGATTTGATCAAGCAATTCTCATAAACTGTTAGTTTTATGACAGCTTTACATATAATGTGAAAATGTTATATGTGATTGGGGACTCGGTACTCTAAATCTCAGGATTTAGTGGGTTAGGTCTTTACAGTATATCTTTGCTTTTGTTATTTGACTAAAGTTAGAATAAGTAGATATAAAAAATGCACAATGATGCGTGTGAAAATATGACAAACCAAAATTATTAAAAACCTAATTGCAAATCAATGAAACCATAAATCCCAAAATTGATCTCTTGATACAACATTGGAATGTAATTACAAATGAAGATTTATATGAAAATGTATAAAAAGCTATGTACAAAATATTTCTACCATTTTTATTAGTGAGATTTACAGAAATTTATCTAAATTGACAAATTTTCCTTATCTTAAATGTAAATAGTGGGATGATGTAATTTTCTAATTACATAAGAGTTATTAATTAATGTTACACACCTTTAAAAATTAAGTTCATATTAAAAGGATATAGAAAATCTTTGTTCTTTAATATGGTAGATGAATATTACAAAAATATTTATTCATATTATTTAATACAACATTTATTATACCTGTGGTAAAAAGGGAAAAAAAAAATCAATAGAAGTGCCGCACATCAATTTGAAAGTTACATATATTATAAACTCACTTTTACCAAAGTGATAGATAGCTTTTTATAAAATTTTAAAATACAATATAATAAAATAATTAATATAATTTATACTTATTTTCTCAAAATATATAAGTAGATAGTGAATATATATTTTTTCCACATGCTAAATTATGAATATTCTAATGATAGCCAGTAAATTTACATGGATATTTCCAAAGTTATGTGGAATAAATCTTATGATATTTATAAATATTACGAGTTCCATAAAAGATACTCATAATTAAAGAAATTAATTGATAAAGAACATAATTTTATCCTAACAGACTTTAAATATTTCTAATGTTTAGAGAAATAAACATCATTCAAATTGATATCATTAAACTAAAATACTTCTATTGAATAAAAAAAAAAAAGACTACTTGGAATTTGCATGCATAAAATAGAAAAACATTTTTAAGGAGATCAGTGAGGAAAAACAAACATCATTCAAATAAATATCCCTAAACAAAAATACTTCTCGGAAAAAAACAAAAATACTTCTATTTTAAAGAAAACAAAAAAAAAAAAAAAGAAAAAAGAAAACTTGAAATTTGCATGCATAAAATAATAAAATAAAAAGGCTTTTTTAAAGAGATGCAATGCTATACCTACAACTAATTTCTTAATAAATAAAAAAGGTTAATCAATAAATGAATACACAAACATATAAAATTAATATTTAAAATTGACTCCTGTCTCAAATTAAGGAACTTCCACTAATAAACAAAATCAATAAACATACGTGGTTTAAGTATTTTCAAATTGGTGTATTTATCATAGAACCTTATGCCAACAATAAAGATGAAATGGGAAAAGAAAATTCAAAATCGAATTTATGCTCATCTCTGATCATTTATTATTATATTAGATGTTAAAACCTATATCAATAAATAGAGAAAAATAAAATAAAATTACACTAGTCCGTAAAATCGAAATCCTTATCATCAATATCTTCCTCTCCTGCTTCATGTTCTTCTTCATCTTCGTTGTTATCTTCTTCCTCATTTGTATTAGTGTGAGCACATAGTTCATCCAGAGGCTTATCAATAGTTGTATCTTCAACCCTTTCTCTAGACAAATCAAAATCATCTGCAAATTCCAATAATTGTTCCTACCTGATATTGCTTGAATCTTCAAAATTATCTACTGAAGTAGAATCTTCATTATTAAAAGATAAATTTCCGGGGACCATCATAACAAAGTGTCAGTTAATATCTAAAGGATCTTGCACATAAAAAACTTGTTGCACTTGAGAAGCCATAACAAAGGAATCATCTTGGTAAATCAGTCTGTTAAAGTTAGCTCGTGTCAATCCAAAATCATCTTGTTCTACTTTGAACCAAGCACATTAAATGATCTTAAAACTTCCATAATAATCCAACTGTATAATTTGATCAATTGCACAATTATTGTTATTGCATCTTGAACAAGGACAGAGGATTTCGTTCCCTATGGCTGCATTAGAGGAAAAGGTAAAATCTAGAAAATTTCCAACTCCCTTGATATATGTTGAACTTGATGTTGATTCAAAAATCCAGCTTTTATCCATAATTTAAAATGAATTTTCACAATCAACACTGTGGGTATTTCTAGTTGAAAATAGGTAAAGAAAAATATAAAATGAGAATGAATGTATATAGATTTTGTTAGCCTCCTCTTTGTTAGGGTTTGTTGAATAATTTGTTTTCAACTATGTAAAGAAGCAAAATTAAAATCATTATTTATATATATTTTCAATATTCATATATAATGGTCAATTAAAGCTAAGATTGCATGACGACCATAATGATTTTACATAACTACAAATTGTATGTTAATCTTATAAATATCT
Organism: Combretum micranthum; assembly: GCA_024138025.1. Taxonomy (NCBI): domain Eukaryota; kingdom Viridiplantae; phylum Streptophyta; class Magnoliopsida; order Myrtales; family Combretaceae; genus Combretum; species Combretum micranthum. The sequence goes on along the minus strand of JAMXBD010001380.1, from coordinate 108,470 downwards.
GATAAAAATATTTTTCAATATTAGCACCTACACTTGACACATCCATTCTTATTTTTTAGTTGTAGGGTTTTCATGCAATTGGTTTATTGTACTAAATCCATTGATTGCATTTTCAAGTGTATCTAAAATCTATAATTATCTTTAATGTAATCTTTCAAATATTCACAATCCAATGCATGGATATATTTTCTATTGTGGTGATCAGCATTGTGGAATTTGAATTTAATTTAGTACAGAGATGCATATCATGAAATATTCAGATGTTTATCTTCTTCAACTCTATAGTATAATGATAATTGAATAGTATGAATCAAATTATCCATAGTGATAGAACAATGATTTCCGTATAAAAATACTATCATTACATTAAAATTATGAGAAAATCACCTTAGTCTTAAGATTTAGCATTAAACAAGTTGCATATCTATTTACTTTAATGTTGTAACTAAAAAGATAAAATACTCACCTAAAAACCTATGACAATTAACAATTTAATAACGTATCTTTATAATAATTATAAGTATGGTGTAGTTAACTATTATTTCATTACATAAAATATATATATTCTATGTCATCTCTCTAACTTATATATAAAATAATGTATTGCATATAAAGGATGTCACCCCTTTAAATTACAATGCGGTATTCAAATTATATAATATAAAAATTGTAACTTATTTTTAAATATTTGTTTCTTTCATAAAACTTATGTGTCTTTCTCTTACTTTTGCTCATCTTCTCACCTCTCTATGTTTTCTAAATATTTGAAATTTAATGACAGCATAGATAACTCTTCCCTCTCAATCATCTAACTACCATGTATAATTGCAAAAATAAATAAATAAATACAAAAATAAATATATAGGTTAATTCCATTCATTTTTTATTTCCTCAAAAACTACTTTTTGTTCTAATATGTGTCTACTCACTTTTTTTTTTTTAATTTCCCCCCACATTATTGTAGTTTTTGACTTTCATTATGAATTGAATGTGAATTTCATGATATGTATGTAATGTTATAATAAATAAATATTATTTTAAGTGTTTTATTTATTGTTTTACAAGACGGAAAAACAAACTAAATAAATACACATGAGTGGTCTATTACAATTACATGTTATATGACATGATTTCTCAAACATTTACCATTATGATAATTTTTTCACTATATGACACGATTTCTCAAAAATTTACCATTATGATCAGTTTTTCACTTACATTTATCTTATATGCCTAACCAATAATGATTTCATTTCAATTATTTAACTACCAAAGAAATTATATATAGAAGTTAATCTCATTCTCTTTTTTCCTTTCATTTTTATTTCTGTAAATTTCATTAAGACATATGTTTGGTATTATATATAATTTTTTTCAATATTTAATGTATGTGGAATTATTAATCGTTTAAGCAGTGTTATAATAAATAAATATTATTATTAGTGTTTTATATATATGTATTTATTTATAATTTTACAAAATGGAACAATAATCGTTAAATTTTACAAATTATACACCTAAATGAAAATGCATCCGTGGCCATATGTTGCTTAATATGACAAATTTTTTAAAAAATTTCCATTGCTATAAATTTTTCTCATTTTTATCTTATATGACTAAAAAATAATGATTAGTAAAAAAAAGATTAATATGTTTAACACTTATATTTATCATCTGCACACGCAATAGGGTACATTACTGTTAGTATATATTAAACTATGTTGATTAATTATGAAAATAACCTCCATTTTAAAGATTTTTCATACATTAGATTTCCTTATTTCAATTTATTACTCAATACAAATTGTTCATAAAATTTATAGTAATAGAATATCCACATAATTGAAATTTATAAAATTAGATAAGTTTCAATTATATTATCTTTGGCAAATTTTGTGGAACTATACACTTAATTTTAGCTTTTAATGAAAAAAAAAAGAAAAAAAATGAAATGAAAGAGGATTTGAAGTTATCCATCCTTCATCAATGATGATCATTTAAAATTCTCTTTCCTTAATTTTAAAATACAATAAATAAGATTAATTCCCTAACAACTTCTACGATTCTACGATAGGATGGTACCAGCCTTAATGTTATAAATAAATATAATGATTGTTACAAAATTAGTGTAAAAAATTTAACGGCTTTGATCATGATTAAAAAGATCTAAATTGTTCAATAATATGATAGACTAGTCATCAGGATTATAGAATTTTCCATTTTTTATAACATATAAAAATTTTCATCTTCTTCTTCCCTCACACTCTCCCTCTCATTTTTTTTCTCCTTCTAAATTTTAACTATTTGATCTATTTCAACAATCAACAATTAGATAAAGTGTACAATATATATAATATAATTATGTTATATAATAATTTATATGTTACGACTACTACTACTAATTGTGTATTATATATATTATAATACGTATAGTATATATAATATATTATATATATCACAATTTATATCTATTATTATAATTATTGCACATCACAACCACAAAGTTTATATATGTTATATATATTTTTATATGCATACATGTGATTGTAAATATATATACATTATAATATGTGATGCATAATATTATGTCTATGTTATAGATTATTTTAATGATTGCAATATAATATAATATATAACATGCGTTATACATCATGTTACCTATATGCAAAATTTTGTATGAAAAGTATATTGCAATAACATATTTTTGCTACAAAGTAGCATAATTTATGTTATACAAATGCATTAACATTATGATTATCTATTATTATAATACCTTAACTTTAAAAATATGATATGATGTATAATATTATATTAGTGCAACTATTTTGATTAATTCTTAATATGAAATATTTGCAAGATGATAAGAATTATAAAATTTGTGAAACTTAAAACAAAATAAGAAGTCCGATAAATTAGATAAGATTTTAATCTAATAAGATAGATTTCAATATTTCACATAATATAATCGAAAACACTGGAGAAGTATAGGAAATAGAACTTCAGTTGATTCAAATATATTAAGTTGTTTTGTATTAAAAGAACTTTTTTTAGTATAAAAAGTGTTGAGTTAGCAGTAGTTATTATCTAAAAATTTCTTCATTAATGTAATAGTTCAGTTAATATTGCATATTATGACTAACATTGCAACAATTTTAATTGGTTGCACCATTATAGAAACACCATTATAGAAACAATTTTTTCATGCATGCTCTTATGCTATAAAGCAACACCTTTATAAATTGTCACTAAAACTCAATTAGTTATGGTAACAACTTCTTTAAATTGTTGCATTTATTTAAAAATCATTAGCAACAAAATATATGTTGGATTAAAGTGATCAAAGCAACAATTGTTACATTGTTGGTTAAATGTGTTGCATTTAAGGTACTATTTTGGTAACATTATAAGTAAATCGATACAATTAATCTTTTTAAGCAACAATCACTTTGCATGTTGTAATTTTTGCGTTGCCTTTGGTAGTTTTTGATGTAGCGCTGGGGAATGCCCTTAAGACTTGTAAGACTGTTGTTATGAATGAATGAATATTATGAATCATTTTTTCTTAATTTGTATTTGTATTTGTATCTTCTTAAGCTTCATAATTCCATGCATGGTCCTCTAAAATTGTGAGAGCACGCCTTACACTTAATATCGAAACTTCTAGGATTGACTAAGGTTGTCATACTTAAGCTTTAATATTGAGTGTAGCGGACTGTTACGTTCAGGGTACCATTTGGGGCGTGACAATATGTGTATATATAAAGACCAGTTTAAGGTCTTCTATAGAGTCTTAGTTAAGTTCGATCCTTAACTCATAGCTTGAGAATATGTTAAGTCTTACAACATCTGGACTTAAATTAATTAGTCAAGTTTAAGTGCTTAGACAACACTTATGTATAACATATCATACTTCGTTAAGACCAACAAATTAGGGTTAATAGAAATTAGGATACTTAGGAATTAATAGAAATTCCTATATAATTGTATACTTAGTAATATATGTTTGATTGTTTTATAAGGACCATAAATCAATACTTGGATTTTTCGATAGATTATAATGAAGACTAAGTCAAAATGTACAGGTAAATAGTTGAAATTTTTTTCTTTGTTTATGGTTGTAATGTAGTAGCACATGCTTTTAAATATAGATAGAATTGGTTAAATGCATGAGGAATAAGGAATATTGCATGTTATATGTTGTTTGTCTGATTGACGATTTTTAATGTTGAAAGTGACAACTATTTGATTGATATTGGTTGTTGTGTAATGTATATTGTGAACATCTGAAAATTTACTAGTCGCCAAGGAATTTGACTTAATTTTTATTTCATTATTAAATAAATTGGGCATACATCATAACAAGCATGAATTGCATATATATAGTATTCAAGTTACATATTAACCTCGCAACCCTAGGGTAATGCTTGTTGTATCTAGTAAATCTGGTTAAGATTACCCCTGAGCATGTCAGCCCTACAGGAACTAGTAGGCACCAAAGAACATCGCCTGATGAGTGTTGAATAGAGATGGTTAGCACTTGGTGCGGTTTATGAGATCTAAGGTGAAGTTGAGATTATATTCCTCACACACACGCACACATACACACACAAATAATAAATGATTTTAAAAGAAATTCTCCTCTATTAAATCTTTGTCCTTCCTAGACTTAAATTACTTGTGTTGGTCATTTAACCCCCAGAGAGGGCGTAAATCTCTATTGATTTGGATTCTGGTACTATGCATGTCCCATATGGTTGTTTGTTGCATTGTATATGTTTGATAAATAAACATGCTTGATTTTGATTGAATTGTGTTGAGATTTAGTTATTCACTGAGCTTGTTACGCTTACGCTTCAATAGATTGTTTTTTATAGGATTTTAGAGGAAAAAACCAAGACCAAAGAGATGAAGTTAGTATAGATAGTAAAGTTTTTATATATGATTTGGAAAGAGAATATATGTTTTTGTAATGGTTTTTTTTGTGACTAATGTTTGTATTTTGAGAACTTGTACTATAGTCTCTTGGAAATCTTTTGCTAAAATGCAATGTGGAAGTCTTTTAAAGACCAAGGTTGTAAGGTTATGGTGTAATGATTTAGAACTTTTGTAAAATTATTCTTATATATGACTTAGATATATGCAATATCTTTCTTGAAATATCTATTACATTAATTACTCTCGATTGACAACTACACAACATCTATATTATTATTACATTATTTGCTCTCGATTAGATAAGTTAATTTACCTTAGAACATGAAAGCACTTATCATTGAATTTGTGTTTTGAGGAAATTTATTCGGTAAACAACACAAACAAGAGCACACACAAAGACAAGACAACCCACCATTGGACATATGAAACCAAGACCACTGTTTTTCCCAAGACCCATACACATTCTGCAACACTTTGCCTTGAAAAGTTAATCCCACATGAACACAAAAAAAAAAAAAAAAAAAAGTCAACAAACCAAAACGCACGCAGCACACAGAAACAACACAACAAAAACAACACAGCAACCACAACGTTGTTAGAGAGAGACAGAGACAGAGAGACATGGAAATGTCCGCCGCCGCTGCTTCAACCCCTCTTTCTCTTCCCCAAACCCACCATCAATTCTTCCATTCTCCGCCAGCCTTCTTCTTCGTCCGCCGCTCCTCCAGTCCTCGCTCCGGCTTACACTACAACCACTACTCTTTTCCCACTTACACAATCTCTCCCTTCGCCACCCTCTTCCCCTCTTTGCCACCTCCTCCGGAGGCTTGACAATCACAATAATAGCAACGACTCTTCCGGTGGTAGTGGTGGTGGTGGTGGTGGGTGGACATGGGGGTGGTGGGGATGGTGACAATGCGGAGGGTAAGAACAGAAAGGAGGCGTTTTTGGTGTTGGCGGAAGGGGGCGGTCGGCGGAGACACTGCGAAGGATATAGCGGCGGCGATGGAGGCCGGAAAGATACCGGGGTCGGTGGTGAGGAGGTATTTGGAGCTGGAAAAATGGGGGTTCTTGAAATGGTTGATGCAGTTTGGTGGGTTTAAAGAGAGGCTTTTGGCTGATGATCTGTTCTTAGCTAAAGTTGCCATGGAATGTGGTGTTGGAATCTTCACGAAGGTTTAAACATCGAATCTCTCTTTTTCTCCTTTTTCATAAATTTTTTGGTCTCTCCCTCCCTCTCTCTCTCTCTCTCTCTCTCTCTTCTCGGTAAAACATTTATATTGTTAAGCCATTGCAAAAAAAAAAAAAAAAAAAAAAAGGCTATCCAGGGTCAGAGAGAGTGCTCTGGAGCAGTACATAGGCCGTAGAGGGCTTTGTTACATGTCTTATAGTACGATAGAAGAGACTATTTGCATACATGTAGGGAAAGTGCTTAAAACATGATGGAGGGACTAGCCAAAAAACATCCTCCTCCTTCATACCCTGTGCATAGTGGGCAATGGCATCAGCAGTTTAATTTAGTTCCGTGGCTGGTAGCTAAGTTGATATTGTTGTAACTGGGAAAGCCTTTCCCTGCATAAACAAACGACATGGAGATATTTGCTATGAACGTTCATAGGTGTAGTTAATATGAGCACAGCAGCTTTTGAATCGGTAACAATATCTAGAAAGAAGAAACCCTTGTCTAAACAAAATTTTAAACCATAAGCTACGGCCCATAGCTCTGCTAATAAGATGTCCATGTGCCCATTTTGCTAGCATATCCAAAACGCCAAGATCCAGTTTCATCACGGACTACTAATCCAATAGATGCTTGTTGTGTAGCTGAGATGAAGGATCCATCAGTATTAAGTTTGTGGTATCCAGGCTGTGGAGGAGACCAGTGTAAATAGAAGGAAGTTGTAGTATATGGTTGACGTTTATGATGGTATAGCCACAACTCATTTGCTGAAACTCGTGTGGTAGATTGGAGATCGTCAGCTGTACTCGTTGTGTGGAAAATCAATTTGTTTCTGGATAACCATATTCTCCATAATAAGATAACTAATTGAAATCCATGTGGAAGGTGGCATTGTGTTGATCAATTTGTGGAATGCGACTGTGGTGCTGTATCCACAAGAGAAAGGCTGACCAAGATGAAAGGGAGGCAGGTCGGCATAGTGTAAAAGCGGAATAGACTTAGTCAAGGCATTGGTGTTGATGTTTTTTGTTAATTACTAAATTGGTATTTTTTTTGTGTGTGTTAATTGGTTTTGTTTTTATTGCTTGATGGTGTGTTTGATAATTTGTATAATTTATACATACATATATATATTTGTGAGGGATTTCCGGGTTTGACTGTTAAGATGATTATAAAAGTCAATGATCGATCTCTAAGAGGACAGAGGACATAAGAAGAAACTTTTTTTCTTACATTTTTCAGAGCTGATCAGTGTACTTATATGGTAGAAAATAGGATATTATGTTTGGTACCAGTTAGGAGGTCAAAAGAAGAGCTTTTCTGTTTTTCTATCGTGGGTATTTTTGTGAAATGTGTAATCAACCCTGAAAATTAAGCAATTGGTTGGTTTGTTTTTGTTTTTGTTTTGTTTTGCAGGGAATGTGTTATCCAATCTTTTTGAATATTTGCTAGAATCCTATATTTAAAATGTCAGGATAAAGCATGGGTGGTGCCTGTACTTTTAGATTTTGGTAATTTGGTGTTTGATGTTTGATTTTGGGCAAAAAAACTTCCTGTACTTTAAAAAACAAGGCATTATAGTGCTTCTGTATATTTAAAATTGAGCACTTGAAATCCCATCATTTTGAAAGTACGGGCATCTTTTTGCCCAGAATCAAACATTGGACACCAAATTGCTAAAATCCAAAAGTACAGGCACCCTCATACCTTTATCCCAAAAATGTCAAATAGCTCAGTGGCAACTTGCAGTTAAAGCTAAGAGGAAGTGTTATAAATTAGTAGTTACTAGTGGTTGGAGGTGATTGAAGAGGAGGATAAAAGCTGATATCCGGTGGTGGTGGCAGCAATGGCTATGGGAGAGAATTTATCTATATTTTTCTTTTCCAATTTACTTTAGACTTTTTATTTGAATTATATATATATATATATATATATATATTGTCCATTTTGCTAATGTAATTTGTAAGCTCAAGATCTAAGACATATTCGGTTAAAACTGCACCCAACTTTTTCTTTAAATTGGTAGCTGTTGAGTGCTTTTGCTGTAATGGATTGTTGGTTGTGAAATTTGCAATTTCGGTACATTTCAATAGCCCCTTGCATTTGAACCACCAAGCCTCTTTGATTCTCTTTTGTAGATGACATTTCATAGGGGAATTTCCCTCTTTGGTGCTTTCTTTGTATGAAAGTTCTTTTGTTTTTTGCTAAAATTGAAGGAGAGCTTTTTTGGAGTGTAATGTGCTTGACAACACATTGAAATAGCGAAAGCAACCCTGCCCTTAACAAAAGGAAAAGGTTTTGTGTCTGGAATTGCCTAGCTTGTCTACTTGTGGTCGTGGTCCCTTTTGAGAGTAGTGATATTGATTTTGCTACTTAATAGTGAATTTTATAGAAGAAGCAATTTTTTTTTTTGGTTTGGTAGTAGATGTCACAGAATGGCTAATTGAGGAATACAGATTTCAAAGGGTGCATATGCACATTAATTAATTACCTAATACAAAAAGAAATGAAGTTGGTTTTAGTAAGAAAAGTTTTTTTGGCTAATTGTTGATTGGTTATTATTTATCATTCTCAGAAACTAGAATTTGTGTAGCTCTGTGAATTGTTAAAATAGACTTGTTTACCACTTGAACTTGAGATGTATGCTTTGAACATTAGCACATAATTTCTCCAATTAAATCACGTCTCATCTTCCCATTTACACGTTGCTCATTGGTAATAAATGCTAAGAAAGAATGTCCACCAAGTATTCCCTTACCTTGCTTTTAGATAAGAGATCCAGTAATATTCACAGGCTGCAGCAAGATAAAATAATTCTCGGGTGACATCGCATGGAAAGGGATTTAGACAAATCGATACTTCTGAAGGATGTGAATGAAAAGGATATGAACAAGTAATTTTGCATTTTCCATGGACAATGATATGCTTTGATTCATTGTATTAGTAGATGTGCTTTATATTTTATTGGATGTGGCATTTTATAGAGAATGTCGATTTGAAAATTTATATATGAACTCTATGCAGTCGTATTCCTTCCTTTCAGTTTATTGAAATTTTAATTTAAACGAGAAAGAAAATTTATTTATGAACTAAATATGAATTGCTTTCTTGATATGCCACTACCTTATAGTCTAGATAAGCATTTTGCATTTCAACCTTTTGTGTAAATACTGTTCAGCATGTTTGATATTATTTTGACACATACAGTATTGGTTCATAAAAGACATACAACGTGTTATAGAGATGCCAAATGCACTCTTTTAATTCTCTTGATACATCCGTTGTTTATTGTCATTTTTGTTGTTGACCTGTATGACAATTTCTATAGTCTGCTTCATGAGTTAGTTGCATGGCATTTCAGACTCACTTAAATTATTTTCTTTTCATTGAGGTTCTGAATGAGTTTAAGATTTGAAAAGGCATCTATGGTCATCCAAGCATATTTTATATTTTCAGTGTAGAAAATGTTGGATAAAATTAATCTGAAAGACATATTTAAGTATGTTTAAAACTCTTGTAATGTCCTGAAAAATGCTTTGTGTGCACGGAAGTAGCTGGTTTTATAACAATGCAACCCTCCTTTTTTCCTCCCAAAAATGCAAAATATAAAAAGATCCTTTTAGTATCGATTTTTAATTAATTGGCAGTCTAATGTCTTCGACTTTGGTTCATCATGGTCGTTGCTTTCGTGTTGTTGTTTCTCAACTGATGCAATAGTTAGATGTATATTATGGGAGTTGCATGTGAGATTGGAGAATGACTTTTCATTGTTATCTTGTAGACTGCTGCAGAATACGAACGGAGGAGGGAGAACTTTTTCAAGGAGATTGAAATTGTTTTTGCAGATGTGGTATGGCTTCCTCCATGACAAATTATTTTCATTATAACATTAATATTGATGTTTATATGTTCCATTTCTTTTCCCTTGATGGAAATTGATAACTATGTAATGCATGTCATTTGTCAATCCATCTTGCCTCGATCTGGTTGGATGGATTGCATTGAAAACATGATGGTTCACAGTACTATAATAAAAAGAAATTCTGTTCCCTTCAGAAGAACTAGATTTGAGTACAAAGTCATGAATATTGTGAATGGTAAATCTTTGAATTGTAGTTTAAATTGGCAGAGGCTTAACAGAGTTTTTGTTAATTCGTTTTCTTGGAAGAAAGGACGAAAGTCCTGCTCTTTGACTTGCTCACTGTCCAGATTCAGCAATGCTATTCTTATAATGTAGTGATAACTGTGCCTCAAAGTGTAGATTTTTTTTAATCATCTGCTGTTGTTCATAGTAATTTCTTTCCCCCATGCAAGCTATATATTAGTACCTCTTCAGTCTTCCAAATTGACTCCCATATTAGCTACTTTTTGTTATCTCTGGAAAATATTGTTGTCCACAAAATGAACCAAATATATATGTATGTTTGTATATTTGTGGATGCTGAGAATAAGACCTTGTCAAATGAATCTATGTTTCGGAAGGCCTCTGTCTAGCATGCTACTGTGTTATATAGATTGAGTTCAATGTACTCAAGAAGTTCATCAATCCAAGGCTAAGCGGTTCAGAGATGATTTATTTGAAAGCATGGAGCTAGATTAGGATAGGAGCTATAAAATTGGCTATTATTTATTTATGTAGTTATTCTGACCTGGCTATTAGTTGCTTTTTGATTTTCATAACTAGTGAAATCTCGTGCCCATATACGCATGACAGTGGATTTTTCCCTAAAGGAAAAATGTGAAACTTTTCTCTTCTCGGACATCATTACAGAGTTGGAATTTCTGTGTACTCTTTAAACATAATCTTAATATCATAATCTTACCCGTTTTTATATATTTTACTTTTAAAATACTTTGCTATGCTTTTTTTTTTTTTTTTTATTATTATTTTTATTTAGCGCAAAATGATCGTGTAACACAGTGGTTTAAAAGCATGTTTGTAATATTTAGAGGTCTAAGTGCACATGGAGCATAGATAAGAGACGTATGTTTGCAATTTAACCTTGTAGTATATTATATTCTCGCGTGAATTTTACTGCCATTAATTTTCTTGTGCATAGGTCATGGCAATAATTGCTGATTTTATGCTTGTTTATCTCCCTGCTCCTACGGTGTCTCTTCGACCAGCACTAGCAACGAGTGCAGGATCATTGGCAAAATTCTTCCATAATTGCCCTGACAATGCTTTTCAGGTAACCTTATTTCACTAAATTTGTGCATTAAAATTTGTTCAGAAGTGAAGTTACTTTTCACTACTTACAAGTTACACCAATTCTTGATGTATCTGCAGGTTGCTCTCTCCGGAACCTCATATTCGCTGTTGCAGAGATTGGGTGCTATAGTGGTAAGTTCTTGTTTTGCCCAGCTGTTAGTCCGTAGAATTTTTGCTCTTGCCCAGTAACTTATATTGTGTTCATGCAGCGAAATGGCACGAAGCTTTTTGCAGTGGGCACAACCTCATCACTGGTGAGATCTTATTTTCTATTTACTACTTTCTGTGTGGTCTTTATTATTTTTCCTCTTTCTGATGTGAAGCCCCTAGCCAACCATGATTTCTTTAGACATGATTCCTGTCAGATGCACGATGCTCGATAATCTAGAACCTGATTGATAATATTGTTTATATTAAGTTGGAATTTTGTGTTTGTTATTATCATGTTAGTTTATGCATTAGTAGTATCTTCTGCAATTTGAAGGTCTTCATCTGGTTTCTTTTTATGGCAATTGTAAAGACACAGGCTTCAACTAACTAGAATAAGGTGGTTTTAGAATTATCGCTAATATTAGAAAAGACAAGTGATTTGCATTGATCAGAAATTCTTTCATATCCAGAAAGATAAGACATGCCTCCAAATAGAGAAACCTCTAAAAGTTCATGATGGACATCGTTTACATTTTACATCATGTTGTATTATCAGATTTCTCATACCTCTTTAATCTAATCGCATTATTCCTCCTTAGGTTGGCACAGCAGTGACAAATTGCTTGATCAACGCAAGGAAGGCAGTTGATAAGTCCGCTGCTGATGAAGTAGAAAATGTGCCCATCTTATCCACCAGCATTGCCTATGGTGTCTATATGGCTGTTTCCAGTAATCTCAGGTAAGATATTTTTTATTAATCTACAAGGTGGGATACAGAATAGGGGCCTTCTACCCTAAATATGGGTACGTCATACGCATGTTGAAAATGTCTGCATAACGTATTTATTTATCTATAGGTACCAAGTGCTGGCAGGTGTTATTGAACAGCGGATGCTGGAGCCTCTACTACACAAGCACAAGCTAATGCTAAGTGCTCTTTGCTTTGCTGTCCGGACTGGCAACACCTTCTTGGGCTCGTTATTGTGAGAATTAATTATATGCAGAATTTTTTTATTTATTTGATAATCTAAAGATGTTCATCTTAAGAGTCTTACATCAAAATTGTTTTGACAGGTGGGTGGATTATGCTCGATGGATTGGTATTCAATAAATAAGGGATTACAAAACTCGGCGACACCATGGCTTTGATAGTGCATCATGAAAGCCAAAACCAATAACGCTTCATTGGTGAGGCATTCATAAAGTTGGTTCTTATATTAATGAATCTCGATTGGAGGAGATTAACCAATTTGCATTTTCTATTTTTTCCATACAAGATTTTGTTCTTGGTTTTGGTTTTTCTTTTTTTGAGTGAAAGATATTCAAATATAAATTTCCTGCCTTTGTATGTGTGGCTTCTACAGGCGAGATTGGTGATTCATTTATCCCAGCTATTGTCATTTGTAGTTAGACTAGTCCCTATGGATTATTTGAAGAAAGTGGACCCTTCAATATAGTTGAATTTTGCATTCAAGTTGGCAAAGCTCATTGATTCTTCCTTAGTTCATAATTATAAATTTTTCATTTTCAAAATGGTGAAAGGGTTAATGTTGATATGATGCATGATCAGGTAACTTGCACATTGCCCAAATTGCAGCAGATATATCTCCCATTCGAATGTGCATAGTGATGCTATTGGCCAAATTTCATACCCAATGATATCGCTTTTATTCTTCCTTTGGGTTTGAAACGATGGTGATGAAATGATGGTGATAGGATTTATCGTTGAGAGGGAAATAGTCTAGGTGAGGTCAGGGTGTAAAGACAGTCAAAACACATTCTATTTGACTGTCCAATCCTTAGAGGGATTGGACCATCTTTGAATAAAAGTAATCTCGACAAGAGAGCAAGTTGCAAATCGCTATAGCACTAACGGTTTGGTTTATTTCACAGGGTGGAATGGAATACCAATTCCTCTATCATGTACTCGGACCTGAACGGATGGTGGAATGATACTTCCGATCTTTCAAACAATAGCTTAGTAGGCCTTGGGATGTTAGCCTGATTGATGACAGTAAACTACCAAAACAATTGATATGTAAAGAGTATCAAGAAAGAAATTTTCATTCCACACTGCCATTGCAGACTTGCATTCTAAATCTTTCTGTTTTGCCTATTCCAAAATAGGTATATTTAGAAGGTAAAAATTAGATACATGGAACACTTAATTATGCTTTATATTGGGTAAAATCAGCATCGTTCTGAAGTGGATTCTACTAATGAAAAGATATCTTAGGTGCTTGGTGCATCCATATCTTTTGCTTGTAACTTAAGCTAGCTCAATTTTTACAATAGTTTGAACTGCTATGCTACAATTTTCATGGTGCTCACCGAGCAACAGAGACTGCTTCACCATGGTGGACAATAAAATTTTAGCCTGATCATACTTTTATGAAGCAAATTCCTTAAAAACTAGCATACTCAAAAGCAATACGAAAAACTTGCCAAGACAAAGAAGCTCAATTGGAGTTCTTTCCTTCCCCACGCTATTCCTCAGCAGATGAACTATTGCACATTATGCTTCCTTTGCAATGTCTCACCTTAGTCTTTGATGCAATCTCCTCTCATTTCAATCTTCTGAACCTGTTACGTTGACTGAATCGTGGAAACAAGTTTAGCAATCACCTAAAAGAAGTTCCTATGCGACCCTTGCAGCCGATATGCTTTAAATAGCACACAGGCATAATAAGACGAAGCATGTTTAGTTATCACCTCGAAAGAAGTTTCTATGCGTCCCTTGCAGCCGATATGTTTTAAATACCACACAGGCATAATAAGTCTAGACCATATACATTCAATGGAACCATTTTGCTTCCAAAGCGAAATCCACTTGATTTCAACCGGTTCTTGAAACTAGATTTTGTTCTACATGTCTAAATAACTCTTAACAATAAACCTTGAAGATGGTTAAGGCAATCCTAGAAGAACAAGATAAGAAAAACATAATCTGTCCTTATAGTGCCCCCTCTCCAAAAGACTAAGATAATGTTTGGTTATAACAACTAGATACAAAAAGTACTAAACAATAAAATTCTCTTATACCACGTTTGGCATGTATGATGCAAGACTAAACTGGACAAAACTTTTATTAAAATATATTATTTTTTGTTCAGTTCCAATATTTTTTGTACCATAAAATCTAAGGGACAAATTTTAAGTCTTATCCAGTCCTATAAAGAGAATTTTCCAGTTCCAGATACATTTTTTAAACCAAACATGGTACAATAACTGTATCCAATCCTATACCGTAAAAAATTGTTAACCAAACGCTCCCTAAAGACTATTTGAAAATTACTACAAATGTCCCCTGCACCTAAATTATGGTGGATGGATTGGCAGATCATTGCTTCTATAACAATAATCTGACAATTTCCTAGGATTACTTCATTACATTATTTATATACCTAATGCATAACATTATGAATTATATTCATGTATCTTGAGGACCATCAAACGACTGTGTCTTCCTTAAATTCCAGTGAAGCCCGTCATGAATGCTCTGCAAGAAGTCACTGGTAGAATCAGCCTGGCATGCTGTCGGAACAGGCCAAGGTGCCATGCTACACACAAGCGCATCACCAGCGGATAATTGCTTCCTGTCTTTTCCATCGAAGGATGCCCATGCAGGGCTTCTACTATTGAATGGTACTTGCACTCTAATAGTCACATGTTCTGGTAATATCAGGGGGCGAAACGATAAGCTATGAGGACAGATGGGTGTAAACAATATGCCGGGAACCTGCAATGATAACATGGCCACTTGACATCAGTTCTAGAGTAGTTCGGTCTAGTAACAGAAATTTGAAAACTTGAACAGGACAAGCATGGTGAAGAAAAAATTAGATTTAACAGCATGACATGTTGTGAGAAAATGGTAAGAGGATCTGGGGAATTTGGAAGCTTCTGAAACATAGGTACCTGAATCAACTAGGAATGGCAGTCTGGCCAAACCCAGTAATCCCTATAGAGGAATTTCCCTAGAGAAATGGGCATTGTGTTTTAAAGCCAATGGCTTAGGGAACCATAGATAAAACATAATACAGCATAACATATTCTAACGGCTCAGGTACTAGTGTCTCAAAAAGCTCACGGATTTGTTAAAAATTAGATCATGGCAGCGCTTGAGCAATGTTCAGCTATTTGATTTTGTGAACACACATATAGCTTAACAAATTACTAACAATTGATAGTACCCACATTAATTATGTAGACAACAATATTACAGGTCTATGTAACCGACTACACTCAACATTTTTAATCTTTGAAATAAATATACACATATCCATTAATAGCTATCAGTATTTTATTTTCTGATAAGAAATGACAGGTTGTTGGTGTAAAATTTAAAACACCAGTAAAACTTGAACGGTTCTAATAAGAGTGATAGTTTAAAAGCATCAGTTAAGCAAATGATTGCTCCACACCATAGTTGCCATAGGAAAGCCTTTATTGAACTGAGCGCCTTTTACTAATGTCATCAAGAGTAAATATAGGGAAAATTCAAGAAGCAATCCCAATTTGTTTTCTAGCCATTATATTGAAAAATTGTAGTTTTTTTTTTTTTTTTCTTAGCATAAATTTTAATTCTATCAATACAAGCTGTATATTCTTTAGCACAGGTGTGCTTGGATTATTTGATTTTCATTTGCATCTTATTTATATTTATACCTGATCTGTTTATAAGTAAAAATATTTATTTTTCATTTGTATCTGTTTCTTAAAAATATTTACATGAAAAAGACAAAAACGAGACATCAAAATGACCAGAAAAAGATGAAACAAACAGAGTAAATAGTATCCACTCTTACTTTCTGTCAACCAATATATTATATCAGCTTCTTCTTTTTTTTTTTTTTAATTTTTTCTTAGTTTGTAAGATTTGATTAATTTTATCAACCAAATTATTGGTTTCTCTAAAGAGGAGAAAATTGTTCAACCAAACTATTTTAAAACCAAGCAAAAGAGGAGCAAATTATAGGTATCGCTAATTAATATCCTCTCTTACCTTCTATCTCCCACTTAATTACATTTGGCTTTTTTATTTTTTATTTTTTTCTTTTATCCATAAGATCAATGATTACTTTCATCAATCAAATTACCGGTTTCCTCTAAAGAGAAGAAAATTGTTCAAACAAGCTATTGTAGAGACCAAGCCTAAGAAAGACAAATAGATCTTACCTGTGGATGGACCATTGATCCACCAGCAGCCAGAGAATATGCCGTGCTTCCAGAAGTTGTTGACAAAATCAAGCCATCACCTTGCACACGAGTGACAAAGGAGTTGTCACAATAGCACTCCAAATTTGTAAGATATGATGATATACCACGATCAATCGTGACTTCATTTAATACAACAATCGGTTCTTCTGTTTCATATTCACTTTTTGCTGAATCTCTGATGACATGACACAACAATCTATGCCGTAGTGTGATGCTGAAAGGACCCTTTAAAATGGAATTTAAATAGTCCCTGTAATGTTGACTATCTGTAAAATGTTAAGGCTCTTCCTTAATCAAACAAACATTCAAAGGCCTAAGGCTGTGAAAAATGCAATAATAGTTGGCCTAATGCTGTGAAAAGTGCATTGCTAGCTGGATTCTATATGTAATATTCAGGAACCAAAAGCCATTCGTTGATACAAAGGATACAGAAAGGGTCATAAAACCCAACGATCCCAGAGAAAATGGGACTATAGGGGGAACAGGTCCTTTGAACATCGATGCTGCCTGCCAGATAACAAGTAGAATAATATTGCATACTCGAGGGGATTTAATAGAAAATGTGAAGCTAATGCCATTTCAAAATCCTTTTTTCAAACATGAATATTATCATTCCACAAGATCACATAAAAATCAATTAAATATACCCATAGGACAGTTCCATCTCCACCAAGCGTTACCACAAGGTCCACCATTTTGTGCAGGTCCACTATATCTCTGTCTAAGGCAAACACAGTACAAAATGAGTTTATCAATAAGCATCATCTTGCAAGAGATTTCGATTTTGCATGTGAGACCTTAAACAAAGAATGAAAATGTCATGATTCAACATTCAGCTCTCTATAAACGCTACCCCAAACATTGGAATATTAAGTACGAGTACTTTGGTAAAATGACAGGAAGCCCACAAGGCCTAGGTCCAAGAAAAGGCAAAACGTCACACAGGCATTTATTGCTTGCTTACCATCATCCCATGATTGTACAAAGCTGAAAGAGGATGAATCCATAAGGAGCTCTGATTTTACTCGCGGTTCCACGTAAATGTTTAATTTCTTCTGGTCTTTTAACCATCTGCCAAGTGAGCATCAGTTATCAATAACCTCTACATATAATACATTTCGGGCACCTATTTTGAGAAACCTATACCACAAATAGGGAAAAAAATGCAAAGCAAAAGCCACCAACTTGATCCGGTTCTAACTAAGTGTGGCCAAGTCAAGAGCATTATAACAGCCATCTGTGAACTAACGACAAGTTTTAGGAAATTTCAACACAGAATGTGATATAGCTTTAATATAAATCAATTGTACAGGTCAAATGCCCATTAATGCTAGGTCACTTGAGATCCTAGATTACTGAAACAAATTTTTTCCACTGTACAAGTTAATTTCTTGCCTATATCAGACACTTAAAATTTAACTTTTTGAATTTCACTTTGAGTGCAGTTACATGATATTGAATATATGAGCATTGGGATTGAATTCAACATACCTGACCATTTCAGCACATAAAATTTGAACTGATTTTGAATTAGGTTTGGTGAGAATAAGCACAGTCTGCAGGGAGATTCCCACTTTAAAGATATCTGAATTAAAAACAGATACTTTATTAGGGAGCCTAACAAACAAATCTGAGGATAAAGCATGGCAGATCATGTGTAGAGAACATACAGTGCATCGTGGTGACAAAGTGTACCTGTTTACTAGTGCGTCCAGCAGTTGTTATATTTCCTTTTTCAAAAGACACAATGTCATGTTTGTGCTGATCATTTGTCTCACCTTTACAGCACCATGAAAGTTTGAATGATGCCTGTTCCAGCAGACCAAATTTCAGTAAATGAACCCACACATTTCTGGTATGATTGAGAACTATTAAGTCATTCTAGAAGGAACATAAGTTATGACATTGATCTTGAATCAAGCAAACAAAATAATCATAGATACCAGTGCAAAGAACAGAAACTAGTTACATGGATGATTACCTTTTTCATAATTTTATTTTGGATTCCATCAGCGTCAGAGTCATCTTCCCCATTGCAAAGGACCTCATGAGAGCAAATTCCATGCTTTGCACAACACTTTTGCTCATGGCGGGAAAGCTCAGGTTGCTTACCCAAACTTTTAGCACCCTCAATACAGTTATCACTGTGCCGATCCCTGGATGATATCTCTGCAAGAAAATCCAGCAGATTACAATCTACAAATAAACTTAGAAAAGGTAGATTTCAAGGTCTGCTTACACTAACACAACAGTTTCATCTACCAATGCTCAAATATTTTCTCTTATTGATATATAAGGCCTTTTAAAACACTTAAGCATGGAAAGTTTTATATCTAAGTTTATTATCAGGCCTTTGAAAAGTGTAGAATAATTAGACAAATACCAAACTTACACAGCAAAATGTGAAATCTAAAGCTGAAATGAAATCCATGAGGAAAGTAAAAAAGGAAACATAAGAATTGATGATGCAAATCACATTAAGTGCTACCAAACAGGAAAACCTTCTTGTTCCAACTGCAAGTTTCGGGCTCTCTCAAGTTCATATCTACGTTTCCATTCTGCAGCTTCAGTTTGTGCAGCAGCTTTTCCTTCAGCAGCTCGCCTCAATGCCTTTGCAACAGCTAAAAGAGACAAAGTTCCATTTAATGAAGACATCACACCATACCTAATACTGTTCAAGCAAAATATTGACAGAGTAGTGTACTTCTTAAAGCCTCTGAGAATTCTATTAGATGTTCATCGGTTCCATGAACGGGACTTTGTTGAAGAAGCTCCTGAACTGCTTCAGAATTGGCCAGAGAAATTGAATCACTAAAACCATTCTCCAGCTGTGACTGTCCGGAAGAAACATTTGCTTCTCCCTGAAAAAGTTAATATCATGAGATAATATTAAAATCCATAAAGTTAGGCATTAACTATCACCACAAAATGAGGGAGAAACAGACGCATGTTCAATGAATAGTAGCCCCTTTCATAATGGTGGATTCAACACTCCAGGCATTGGATCCTTAGTTCCTCGTTGGAAGTTTTGTGATGAGATTGTCTATTCATTTAATGGATTGATACAATATACAACTATATTAATAATCCATAGTTTGGTTACTTTGGTCCGTTTCGTTCCTTATTTGGTAAGGAAAAAGACTTTCCGATATACTAATATTTCCATTTGTTAAGGATAGTTGACAACTTAATCTTTGATTGTCCACTAAAGATCTCAAGTCAGTCATTTAGAAAATGCTAAACATGCTCAGGCATTCCGCTTAAACTTTCACCTTAGAGATGAGCAATCATTAATTAGGGAATGAGCGCCACATTTGAAATGTCAGCAAGATTACTCAAGATTCCATTTCTAGCAACATTAACCACTAGTGTCTGTAGGCATTAAAAAGATGGGTTCTTAGAAGTCTTTGAAGGAGGTACAATGCAAGCACTATGCAGACAAGGAAACGTGCTTAAAATCTAGAAACAAACTACCGCATAAATCACACCTACTATAACTCCTAACTGATTGATATTTTTCACATTATAATTCTAATACAGCACAAATTAAAATTACAAAAAAAAAAAAAAAAAAAAACACCATCAGAATGAGAAGTTGGAAATTGGATTCATTTGTATTGTACAAACAAGATTTAGGTAGTGTTTGGTTGGAATAATTGCACAGCAAAATCACTTTTACCACGTTTAGCATTCACAATATTAGATAAGAATTTTTATACTATCTATTACTTGGTATAATTACACAGCAAAGTCCAATACAAGAATGTTGCAAAAAAGTTTAAGTTGTCTATTAAATAGAGTATTTGTTCCATTTTCCAAGTGATACTATTTTTCTTCAAATTTGCCCAGTACTTTTAAGCTCCGTTGTCCAATGAATTTGAGTTGTCCAGTATATAAAGGTTACCCGTGTTGATAGCTAGTGGTTTTTACTCTTTATTTTAGATAGAAGGTGAAGGTAGTCTCCCGACGATTGGTTGTGGCTACTAACCTTATTTTAAATATCAATGAAACACGAAGAAAACAATTTCCAGTCTTAAAAGAGAAAATTTCCTCCATTTCAACTGGCATTTTCATGGTCATCAATCGCCACTAATGGTTGCCTCCACTAAAAGCCATCAACAACCACATATTATGAAATATTTGACCATTTTGAACGGTAAATCACAAGAAACATAAATAGAAATGATCAAAAACGTTTCTAGTGTAACAAAACAAAACCCTTTAATAGATTTCATGACAAATGTCACCTTTCCACTTGTTCCAATTTCTCACTTTTTAAATTTGTCCAAATCCCGATTCAAGTCACTAGTCTATAAGATCCAAAATTGGATAATTCAACAACATACACATGTTTCACCTAAACTCATAATTCCAGTTACAATACACAAACTAATAAAAAAGTATCAAAATAAAATTACAACAAGATGTAATGAAAGAAAATGAACTGATTCTATGTATATGCAACAATTAAGCAAACCAATCAACAAAAAACGCACAACCCAATTCATCTTCTTCTAGAAAGTTTGATCTTTAAGCATAATAGAACAAAAAAAAAAAAAGAAAAAAAAGCAAGAAAAGTCATTACAACTGATCAAAGACTTAAACTTCAGTAAGAGAGAGAGAGAGAGAGTAGAGGATTACAGATGAATTGAGCTTGCTTGGAGCCATGATGGACCAACAAGTAGAGAGAGAGAGAGAGAGAGAAATCTCTCCTATGCCAATGGATTAGATATTGAAATACATTCAAAGTTTTCAAGATTGTTCATATAATTTATAGAAATTAACTTCTCCTCTTTCAGCAGTCAACACTAAACAGCAGAGAGAGGATTGGAGAGGGGAGGGGAAGAGAGAGAGAGAGAGATTAGTTGGGAGACAAGTAGAGGAAGAAGGAATTAAATAAGAAGAGTAGATGTTTGGTAGGGTCCATCATCCAAACATGGGGTGTCGGGTGCATCCATTGTCCAAGGTTTGTGGGTGGACCGTGGGAATTTATATTAACAAATGTGTTACGCTTGTTGTTGTTGTTGTGGGGAATTTATATTTATAAACGTGTTACGTTTGTTGTTGCTGTGGCGAGTCAATTCTATAATGCTTTGTTTGGTTCTTTGTGGTTCCAATTCCAAGACCATAAATGCTTTGTAACCTAACCGCATTGATGGAATAGATTCAGAAAAGACTTGAGACAGAAACTTATAGAAAATCCTTACTCCCATCCATCATGTCTATTAGATATTAAATGGTTTAGATTCATCCCCTATGATCACACATTTTCAATTATTTTTTAATAATTTGATTGATTGGATTGTCTTCTTAATGGATTTTTAAAAGTTTACTTACCTTAAAAGGAGGAATAGATCAGAACTATAATGGTTATGTTTTGAGAGTACTTTACTAGTAATTGATTACAAAAAATGTATTACAATGTTTATCGATATTAATTGCAATATTAGAATGAGATTAAATTAAAAATACTATTATTTCATTATTTAGTTATTTTAAATAAGTAAACAATTATTTACTTAAGGTGAAATAATCTTGTTTCTTTTTTTTTTTTTTTTTATTTCCAATGAAGGGAATAATAATAATAAAAAAAAACACTTTCCAAGTGGTTTTAATTATTTCCCCTACATAGGGAATAGATAGATTAGTAGGAACAAATACTATTAATTCATTTTGCAAATAAATGAAACAATTGAGTGTACTCAAATAATAGTTATTTCATTCTCTTTATATTACTTCTGATTACATCTACAAACAAGTCGAGTCAAGATGGTATAGTACTAAGCTCAAATACAAGTTTGACTCAAAATTTAAAAGCTCGACTTCAATTGAGTTTAAGATTTTAAGCTGGAATTCGACTCAAATTAACACTATACAAACTCAAACTTGACTCGATTAAGCTCGTTTAAGCTTGATCTATTAAAAATATATTATTAATTCTAATTAAAATAATATTAATATCCAAACTTATATGAATTTTATTAATATTTGTACACATCTCGAGCTCGATTAAACTCATGAATTAATTAAATTAAACATAAAAATCTCAAGTTTAGCTCGATAAACTACTCGAGCAGCTCGAATTCACGTTCGAATCGAGCGATTGAGTTAAACTCGATTAGCTTATGAGCTGACTTGGTTTATTTGCATTCTCACATCTAATTGAATCAATAGTTAGAATTTGATTTTAGAATTAAAATTATAAATTAACTAACATGTATTATGTCATATATTATGCACCGAAAATGTTAAATTGGTTTTCACAACAATTTGAATTAGGTTAACAATAATTTAAGTTTGACATTTTGGACTAGCAACAACAATATTGCTAGGATAGTATTAGCGGCACCTTGCCCAGGGGGGCGGCTAACAACTTAACGGCGAGAGAAGCTGGGGCTGGGATGAGGATAACAACTTTCCATGTTAAATTAGCTATGCTATGAGGGGCTAAAAAAATAGAGTAGCTATGCTATGAAGTTTGGTCATATATTTCTCTGCCATGGAAGTGCAAATGGTAGAGCTTCTTGGAATGAGAATAAATTGAAGTGATACTGCCTAGCATAGAAATCTATAATCATGCTATGGCAGGTAATTTTAATGAAAAGGTAAATTGAAATTAGGTATGGAACTGGTTATTTCCACCAAAAGTAAGGATATTCTTATAGAAACTGCTACATTAGTCACCAAAAGTTAGGTGATGTCAATAAAGCAAGCAATGCATGATATATTTTATTAGGTTAATGTCATAAATGATATATAAACTTTAACAAAATAAACAATTAGATACCTGAACTTTAAAATTGATTAATTTAATACTTAAAAAAACTTGTTGTGTACGTAAACAATACCTCTGTCAAGTTTTTTTAGATACTAAATTAATCAATTTCAAAGGTCAGGTACCTAATTGCATAATTTGTCAATGTTTGGTATTATTCATGACATTGTCCTTTTTTATTTAATAAAGTCCTATTTGTGGGAACTCCTTAATGTCCATAAACTTTATAAAATGAATAAGGTTGTAATAAAATTATTATTATTAAGGAATGAAATAAAGTTATAATAAGATCTTTATTTATTATTTTTCTATTTAAATGAAAATATTTTGGTAAAACTTCAATTCTATTTTGAGAATAAAGTTAAGTAATAAATGACTATTTGATATCTTTTGTTATGGATGTCAAATATGGAAAATGGGCTACACAAACCTAGTCTAACCCATTATAGCTTGGATTAACTTCTTTGGTCCAAGACCAACCATTTTGGCTCATCTTAAACTTCCAAGAGCAATAGTCTTCTTCTTCACTTGGAAAGCCAGTCTTCTAAGCTAGAAAGTCGGCATGCGTTCCATAATCATCACTATCCTTCTCATGGAAACACTTGCATATAATTCCATGGATAACTTCTACATGCCTCGTAACAGCTCTTAACTCCTCACTACTCTACATTCTTCATAACATCCATTGCTATAAGAAATTCACAAAGTATAAATATCTCCTCCTCATGTTCATGAACACAAGCATGTCACACCAGTAATTATCCTGCCCTATTATTACATACCTTATAGCCTTAATGATTACTAACTTAAGCATTAGAGTGGTCGCACCGGACTGCTCCCTAATGCATCACTAATTGTGTTATATATTGCAAGCCTTGCTCTATAAATCCTTGACAGTGTTATGTATTACGATCAACTAAATGCTATAATACAATGTGACATACTTATCTATGTATTATCATGCAGGGAAAGCATCTATAGTAGGGGTTTTAAGACTTTGGTACTTCTATTTTAAAATTTGCAATCCCTTTTAACCTGATTTTTTATTGCGAACGCCTTATAGTTAATGGTCGAGTACCGATCTTCTAACATAATGAATCTGGTTTGATTTTATCATCTTTTAACTATTTATTTAGTAGTAATTCGTAAGAATAGGGGAGGACAAAAAAAGAAAAAAGAAAAAAGAAACTTATGGCCCATTAATCTAGACAAAAGGAATAGACAAATATTAGAAAAGTTATACCTAAAAAATTGTATTGCCAATAATATAGAAGGATGGTATATTCTAGTATTTACTTCATTTAAAGATTTATTAATAAGAATACATGTTCCAATGTTACTTCAATTTATTAATCACATGATTAAGGTAGGAATAGAATTAAAAAATAATTATTTCCCAGTTTATTTATTGCAATTTTATTAATTACAATATTAAATTGGCTAAAATAGTTTGTTTGTTTGTTTTTTTTTTTAATTCCCATTACAAAGGGAATGGAGGGAGGAATAAAAAAAAACTGCTAAATTCCTCTACAAATAGAAAGATTATTTGGAATAAATTTTTCCAATCAGTTTTACAAGTAAATAGGGTAATAGGGTGTATTTGGGAAATGCTTGTTTTATTCTCTCTCTAATGCTTGCAAGGTAAACAGATCGTTAGATTTGGATTTAAGAATTAAAATTATACATAAACTGATATTTTAAATTTAAAAACTCCATAATTTAATATGATGTGTACTGTAATATCATACATTATTGAGTTTTATAGATATATTATTATATTACATATAATGTTTTAAAAAGATGCCAACTTGGTTTCGTGAAAATTTGAGTTAGATCCAGCAATAATTTAAGTGTTTGGCATATTGAACTAACAACATTATTTAAAGAGTATTAATTGTTTTCCTTTTTCTTTTACTATTATAAGGGAAAGGGAGATTCGAATCTCAATCTCTCATTTAAAAAACCAAAGACTGATAACATTTTTTGGCCATTACCAGGAGGGGCTGGCAACTTACGAGTGAGGGAAGCTCTAATGACCAATAGCTAGTGAGTGGTGGGCGTCATTCACAGAAGCAATAATGTATGATATATTCTAATGAGGGATGGTCCAAATTGAGCACACATGGATATGTACCACAACAAACTAGGAAAGCATCTAGGGTAGGGGTTGCACATCACCACAGGGGGGTGGTGGTTGCTGGGGTTTACAAAAGCAATACGAAAAGTGGGTGTGGTTACAATGAAACCCTGCGGAATATTGTAGGGGTTGCGAAAGATATAGAGCTACCTGAGGAATATTGTAGGGGTTGCGAAAGATATAGAGCTACTTGCCCTAGGGTATATGATCTTGTTTGCATAATGCTATTAGAGTAGCATAAATACTCCTATTGTATTGTATTTTTACATACTTTTAAATTTGAAGCCCCGTTTTTCACTTTGGGCAAAAAAAAAAAAAGGGAAAAAATGCTAAAAAGAGTAAGCATACTTATATAATACACATTTTAAAATGTGGACTAAATATAATGTATATATTTTTTCTAAACACTTCTCATTTTATTTCTCTTCAATTATTTTCTATGCATGTCTGTTTGTTTAGCTTTTCTAAGCAGATACAGACACTTTTTTTCAAACTTTTTTTTTAATAAATTATTCATTAAGAAATAGATATTGATAAAAAAAAAGTAAGCAATTATTGTGAAAAGATCAAATAGATCAAATATAAATTAAATTAAAATACAAATCGACTATATTTATACATATCGTTTTGATACAGATACGAATATAGATGAAAAACAGACCCAATATTTTGACGCATTAATTTTAATGATTTCTTTCTTGGTTTTAATGTTTTATCACTATTAATAGTAATCATATCACTGTTAACTAAAATCATTATTTTTTAATTTGCATATATATCGTGGGTACAACAGATGTTAGTAAGATTTATATGGTTTTTGTATATGAAAAGTGTCTGTTGTGCATTCATTATGTGTAATCATAATAGTATTTTCTATATAATTTTTATTCAAATGCCAAATTTCTAGAAGTTCACAACAATAGCAGCAATAATGCAATCAATGGGATAGATAGGCACTAAAAAAAATATCTATCTAACAGCTAATTTAATAGTAGATGAGATCTCTAAAGCCATCTCCACGTTCTTCTAATTTTAAAACGATAATAATAATTTAAAAAAAAAAAAGTAGAAATTCACATACGAGGCTGTCTTGAACTTCTTGTTCGTATTGTTATCTACTGCCTTCTTCCCCAGATAGAACCTTTTCTTTTTTATTATTATTGAGTTCCCTTCCCTATTCTGAATGGCATCATCCATGATGCTGGTTTGCAGATTTTGGTCAAAGTAATGAGGTTGTGCGAAAGAGTCGTCTTTTTTTAATTTTCAACGAGGTGAGGTTAGGTTTTGGTCGTACTAAATTCCAAGGTCGGTGCAAGGGCATCTGGGCATGGGGGATAATGTATTATATATATATATATATATATATATCATGATGGTAATTGGTAGCTAAAAAATTGCATAAAGATGTTATATATTACCAGGGTGGTAGAGGAATAAGCCAATTTCATTTATCAACGCTGAATTAATTTACTACCTAATTTTGGCAATATTGCACAATTTTATTTATTATCATCATTATAACAAGAGTCTAGATATGTATGGTTTATGGTCCAGTCAATCATTTAACTATTAAAATAAATATAGTAGTTGAAATATTAATTATTTTAGTGATTCAATCACGATTGGGTATAGTGTAAGCTATTGGATAGTTAGTGACGGGATTGGTCCCATCAAAATTAATGATGGGACCATAGAATTTCCCCTATTATTGATATGCATATGCATCTTATTTATTTCTTATTCGGATCTGACATGTTTGATCTGTTCATGAGTAAAGATATTTGTTTTTTCATCTATATCTATTTTTTGACAAACAGTAACAAAAAAAGAAAGAAAAAATCAAAACGATAAGAAACCAATTAATCAAAGAGAACCCTAGGTTATTATCTCAATTGAGTTTGTGGGAGTAAGGATTTGATTATGACGATCACATATGTGCTGCGTGATTATTGCTACATGTTGTATGGTGTTGGTTACTGTAGTTAGTCGATCACGTGTAATAAACGTATCGTTAACCTAAGAGAAGTTCTGAAGTGACGGCACATGTACATATATCACAGAGAGAGGCATGATAGGAAGAACAAACAAACTTGATTTCTCTAATGCACGAATGTGACAAAAGATCAAATAAGCTAGATTCGATTGTTCTTGACTTGTTCTTCATGAAGTGGATGTTTTGATCTTTTTTAAAGATGAAGCAAAGTTTCCACGTTGCTCTCAAGCTTAGTAATACATAGGATCTCCCTCAATGAGGAGAAGAACCTCTTATTTATAGATGGTGGAGATTGATGCCAGCCGTTAGATATCACTCAAACAAACAGATGAGATCAAGTGCTACTAGTGCCTATTAGATCATTTTATAAATGTTGAAGCCTTATTTTCTTATAGTAGTTAGCTGGAGCTGGGTTGGGCTGGAAATGAACTTGATGACTTTTATTATAAAAAAAAAAAAACTCATTTTCAATATAAAAAGGACAAATATTTATTTTAGCCCACATAAACCCTATTTTATTCAAACAAAACCCAAATTAAACCGGAAATATATTTTTAGAGTTTACTTTTCACGACGAGAAAACCAAATTAGGCTAAGAACGGAATGAATGGGTCCGATGATCCCTGTTTCAAGCTTATAAAGCCAAAACTCCTTATGACTTTCTTTATTGGATTCGGTCTTTTAAGTCCTATAACTAGCCCAAAATACTGGCCCATGGTATTGAATTGGGCTAAAAACCAAATTACTGAAATGACTCTCTACATATGTAACATAAAAATATAACATAACAGCATTTTTCCAAGGTTTTCAATCATCCAAACGAGGTGGGATTAATGGTATTTATAAGGAATCAAACTATTGGTGTCATCTATTAGATTAGGTAGACGATCAACAACTATAATGAGTCTCTCTCATAATGAATATTAAAGTGGGCTCCCTTGTGGACCTAAGCCCATTAAAGATATTATCTGTAGTGTGTGTGCCTTCATGAGGTTGGAATTGGGTAGACTAATTCCAAGGGGCTCGATTCCAAGCTTATCATATCAATTCTCCACGATTATCCTAATAAAATATGGTCAAACTCTCAAAGCCCTATCACCTAAGCCCAGAAAGTTAATTCAGATTAAAATTAGGCTCAGAGCCTTTATAATCAAATTTAATCATATGTAGAGGTCTTAGGTTTGATTGCCCGCTCCTCGTTGTAATGGAAAAAAAATGTATATTTTTCAGTGCAACTTGAAAAATCATAGTAGAATATTTACCTAAATAAATAAATTATCCTAAATTATTGCTTTCATTAGTTAACCATAAAATAATAATTTCATTACTCAAATTACAAATGCTTCATCCTATCTTATCAATTATTAGTAATATTACAAATTATATGACCTGGTTTAGTAACTTTTTTAAAATTATTTTTATGATTTAAATTATTAAATAATCGATTATTAACTAACTTATATTCAAAATGTTTTCTTAATGTCGTCAATAAAATAAATATACAGAGTTATTATAAAAAAAAAATTATAGAATGTCAATATTCATATAAATTTACTCTTTTTCTCTACTTCTAGCTTTTATTAACATATTTTTTTATAATATATTTTTGTTGAAAAAAATTAATTAAGTTTTATGTATTAATTTTTTTCAGTAAATTGATAGATAAATATAGATTAACAAATATACTATAATGAAAATATGGAAATAAATAAATGATATGCACATGTAAGATACCATGAATCCAACCCTCCAACTATTTGATTTTGTATCCGTCCCTACTCATATATATCCTTTGTAATTTCAATCATAGGTTCCCTCAATTGCACACTATATATTAGGATAATTAATGGAAATTTGACAATTTGCGATAATGAGTTTAATGTAAAATGAACCGGGATATAATAAGGTGATCTTCATAGAAAAATCATCACCATACACATCGTCAACACCAATATCTTTGTACATGTTCACGGCAACGCCATCATAACCATGTGTGATCAACTGTAATCAACTAGCCTTATTTTTCAGTCTATTGGCTGATGTCTTAATTCAATCAATTAACTCCCTTATGTAGTCAATCACTTAGCCTTTTTATAAGTCTAATCCAGTTTTTCAAGTATCATCCCCTAGGTCAATTGATTTGTCCTTTGCTTAGAAACACATAAATAAGTGGATTATAAACACATAAAAAAGGTTTTATGTAACCCATTTTGGTTATAAACACATAAATAAGTGGATTACACGTCCTTAGATATAGATTTATCAATCTATTAATACAATTAAGCATTTGATAAAATATTGGCATGTGTTTATGGTAGAAGTTGATAGCTTGATTAATTTATTTGAGTAAGTACAACCTTGGTACATGAATACCTTAATCGTTACATAAGTTTGTTAGATTAAAAACTGAATGAATCAAAGTGTATCAAAATCTTATATGTTTTCCAAGTGTAATTGGTTGAAGTAAAATGTTATGACTAGCAGTGATTTGATATAGCGATTGTGGGTGGATAGCTATGCCATTTTAAGTGAGCAATGATCCAAAATAATGTGATAAGTTAGGTGCTTATGTTTTAACAAGTATGTATACTGGGTAATGTGTTGTTGATTGCAGAGTTATCAAGATAAGCGTTAGTTTGCTAGAAGAAAGTTGCATCCAACTTGTATTGATGGCATAGAACATCTTTATGAACATATACGGTTAAGCAACAGTACCGAATGGCCAATCCAATAATGGCTTGGGATGGACGACTATATATTTGACTATTATGGCATTAATAAGTACCTATACCATAGTTTTCGTGTGTTAGTGAGTTACAGCTACTTCAAATCTTGAAAATGTCAAAACCGAGTTGTTTTCTTGTTGATTATTTATTGCATCAGTTTTAAATATGTATGTAAATTTGCAATGGTTGCCTCATGTGTGTTTGTGGTGATTACATATTGTGCTCCAAATCATACCTTATAGACCATATTTTTTAGGTGCAAAAGATAAAAGTTTTCTTAATAGATGACTTTAAATAAGGAGACAAGATCAATGATGGTACACCATATGAATTAAAATGGTATGATTTTGTATAGTTAAGAGATTTTGAAGAAGTTAATAATTTTGTTTCTATGAAGTAATTTGTTGTCATAAGGAGATTTTGATATGAGAAGTTGAAGTATGTTTTATTATATAGTTTATACTATTATAGTTGGTTTTAAAGCTTGAATGTTTATTCAATTATATAAGTATGCATGCCCATCAATTTTGAGGTGTGACAACTCCATTATATTATTTTATTAAACCCATTTAATGGTTGATGGAATCTTTAAAGAGGACAAATTCAAGACCAAGATCATCGCACTTTATCTGCTATCGCTTCTAGAAGCTTAAAATACCTAATATGCGTCCATGTCTTCTTTTTGTTTTGATGGATAAGTTTATAGCGAGACAACTAAGGATTGACTTTCTTTGTTGTTTAATACCCGGAGAAGATGCTGTCTCTCTCTTCCACATAACAAGCCGACAACCCCTTCCACAAGATTATATGAACACCACCAAGAGTATGTTTGGGCCTTGTGGCGAATGGCTTTCACAAAATGGACCGACAAACCTATTTTTAAACCGATAGAAGCACATAAAACGGTTTATTTGTTTCATCTTATTTTTATCGATTTGATATCTTATTTTTATTATTTTTAAATGGATATTTTTCAAGAAATATTTACAAATAAAAAACAAATATTTTACATATAAAATAGATTAAACAGATAAGATGCATATAATATATATGTGTATATGCATACCAGATTTAGAAATCAATAAGATATAAATAAAAATCAGATAATTTAAATATACTTAAAATTCAGTAATGAAACCATCTAAATATTTAAATATATATACATATATATATATATGTGTGTGTGTGAGCAGATATTACTTTTCTGTATTTATTGTACATATCATGGTAATTAAATAATTAATAAATAACATAACTTCTTAATGTTTCCAAATGATGTTTTCATCCATGTCCCACCATTTTTTTTTCTCTCTCGTAATTATAAGGATAAGGAAGATTTAAACTTGATCCATCCTAATAAGATTTATGTGAATATCGTCAAATTTGCATATTATCAAACTACGGGAGTAAAAAAACTGCGGTAACTAGTAAGTGTTCTAGAGGGACAGTTAAGGAAACTGCTTCCAATAAGAAATAAATAGTGGCTGACTTCATAATGGAGATCGTAATAAATTATTGTGAAAATTATTTCTATTTTCAAAGCGGGAAAATTGTTTCCTATTTTTTTAAATACTTTAAAACAACAAAAATATTTTAAAATATTATAAATAGCTCCTTGAATTTTGACTCGTGCACCTTTTGAACGTATAAAGTATACATTAACACACCTTAAATTAATGTAAATTTATAGCACTAATTAACGTGTACCTGTATATTAAAGAACAAAAAGATATTAAAGTGTATTTTGATTTTTTTTTTCCTTTTTGCTATTGCAAGGAGAGGGGGACTGATCCTATGAATCCCACTTAGGAATCCCGTAGTAATACCATTAGACTATAATAATATTATTATATTTATTATTTACAATTATGAAGGGCTTGTTTTCCAACTTATCAGGTTTAATTACTATATTTGGAAGTGCTTTCAAAATACTGAATTGTGATTTCTGAGAATTGGCTATTTCCAGAGGATGGAATTATGATTCTCTTCTCTCCTTATTAATGTTAATTGCTTTTTGTCATACCATACCTTTATTATCCATATTTATTACTAATAATATATTTTTAAATAAATATTTATTTTATTTTATTCCGTGTGTATACTGAAACATGATAATGAATTTCTTATTCTACTACTCATTCTAATCCATTGTATTCCTTGATTCAAGTCGACTATATTTCAAATAATTCTTAATTGTACCAATCATGACATAAGTTCAATGGATATATCATTTTCTCCTAACAACTTCCGTTGATCAGCATAGTTTTATCCTTCAAATCTTGCATAAAGTAAATCTTTTTTATGGAGGGGGCAAAAGAAAGGAATATCCGGAATAGTGAATAGAGAAGTATTCAAAATTGTCAACACATAGAGGCAGACATGGATTAAGTCAGTAATGATTAAAACTAGTCATCGGTCTCCACTCTTTGAATCTTCCTTGTCTAAACGGATCGCTTCTGGTCAAGCTTTGCCAAGAAAACGACGCGCGTTTCGGCGTTTGGTGAGAGAGTGGGAGAGGAGCTGCACTCCTCTTGATAAGACTCGGAAGAAATGTCAATTCCGTTGGAATTGTTAGATTTTTATTTATATTAAATTTATATTTAAAATTTATTTATGTCATATTTATATTATATCTATTTAATCAGTTAGTTTTTTTATATTAATTTGTTGACAATATTTATTTAAAACAATACAAATATGATGTTAAAATAATTAGAATATGATAAAATAAAAAGACCCAAAACATTAATCAAACAAAGTATGTTGATTTGATTGGTGGAAACATGCTCAACACATGGTGTTGAAATCCACGAACATTCATCCGCCATATCCCATGTGATTATGTTTAATTCTAACAATTATGATTGGAAAGGTTCTTGCTCTAAATTTTAGCAATCCATCCCAAAAGGAGGGATCTAAGTTATAAAGTATCCAGTGACTTGTTAATATATGTAGATTCTCCCATTGTGTTGGATTGAGGATTCGTCTCAATGGAAAAGGGTTATAAATTTTAACTTTTATGCTGTGTTTGGCACAAGTGAAAAGTAATGGTAAACTACGAAAATTAGTAGCAAGCTACCGAAATAAGTGAAAAGTGAGTGTTTCATAAGCGAAGAAAGTAGCAAAAGCTGGCAAAAAGTGATAGAAAGCGGAGAAAATATTTATATTTTTATCTCACAAAATTTTCTTTCCAAATTTGTGCAGAAAAAAGAGGAAACATATCCGCTCATTTTTTTTTATCGTTTTTCAGCGCTTTTTGTTTTCTAAAAGTTTGTCAAACGCGGCGCTAGGTTGTACATAATGATAAGGATTTGTTTTTTCTTTGGCCAAATGATAAAGAATTAGTAACCTTTTGAAGACAACGTCAAAATTTCTAGAAATTTAATTAAAGATTCCAAGTTAGAAGGAGTTAGTATGTACTTGCTCTCTTTTTCTATTTACCATTATTTTCTTTTATTATTAGCTAGACCTACCAAACACTGTTGCAAACATATAATATAACTAAATCAAGGGAAATTATATAAAAGCAGCATTCATTTTGTTAGGTCAATATCAAAAATGATACTTAAATTTTGATAAAATATGCAATTAAATATATAAACTTTATGAATTTTAAAATTGATCAATTTAGAACCATAAACAATTTTTTGTACACACTAAGCCATAACCAACTGTTACATGGTTATGGCATCAATTGAAATTATTTTCATTATTATGATTATTGTTATTTGCCAAATCAATTGAAATAATTAAGTTACCATCATTAATGCTGTTGGATGGTAGGATCCAACTAGGGCAGGTCCCCAATCACTTAAAAAAATGACGTGAATAAATTATATTAAAAAATATTAATATTTGAGAGTCGACTCTTAATTAGCATTTTGATTGGTTGAAATTAAAGGTGGACATATGAGTCTAGCAGGCCGGGACGAGCCAACCCATGGGTTAAATGGGCGAAGCTAATTTGGCTTGCTTTTAAATGGGTCAGAATTTCTTACCCTGGTTTTGCCCCACTTTGGCCCGTGTGCTAAACAGGTTGGGCATAGGCCAAAATAAATTTACCTTTTATTTTTGAATTTTTATTTTTTATGTTAATATGTGCAAAAATTAGAATATTTATGTATTTATGGTTTATATATATATATCTATGATTAATTTTATTGTTATTTTAATTACTTATGTATAAAAACAAATTTTTTAAAATAATTTGTTGGACATCATATTATGTTTAAATCAATAAATATAGTTAAAAAAATAATGTTATACAAATAATGGTGTAAGTACAAATGGATCTAACATTACTCAAACTCACAGGAAGGCAAGAAGGTGCTGTTCACCAAATTTGCATAGGAGATTTGTCAATGCATTTTAGATGCTTGGTGGTTCCCAAGGTAATAAATACATATATTTTGTAATTCTTGTTTATAAATCAGTTTTATATTATAACGTATTTCTATTTTTCTATGTTTCATTATCACGTGCGATGAATCACTATTTATTTCCTCGTTTGATATTAGTTTATAGGAAGCAACTTAAGTTTTAAATTAAAGGGTTCCTTATGGGATAGCTTGAAAGTAGTTATTAAAAGTTTCAAAGGGGAAATCTTACATGTTTACCAATAACAATCATTGTTTGAAATTTCTTATTTTGAATTCTTATGATTGTCATGGCTTAAGTTGCCGAGTTATGTCCTAATTTTAAGACGCAATTTTAAATTGTTGAATTGACATAATTAAATCGTAGTTGTTGGATCCATTCACTTTCTAAAACAAAAACATTTGAGGGAAACTCACACACAAAATCCAAAACCTCCATGCAACAACATATCTCTCACCCAAGCAAATCAAAGCAAACGATTAATTCCCTCTCCTTAATACACACATGGATTTTTGCTCCCGTCGAGCTTCCATAGATATCTACGCCCCATGCCAAGCGAAGCCAGTCTTAACCTACATGAAGAGAAACCTCACCCCTAACCTTAATGGTAAATTGCGCATCAACACTTGGATAATCGGCTTCGTCTACCATAGGTATGTGTGATTGATCCATGTATGGAGGGATTTGATCATTGTTGTATATGTAGTTAGTTTAATTTCAGTTTGAGCATTCGATCTTTGTTGAACGCATAATCAATTTATATATGACTGAGAATGGTCATTGTGGACTTTAGCTAAGTGGTAAGTTTGTTGGATTATGGTAATATTGTTCGATTCTGATATCTCGTACAATTGTTGTATTGTTGTAAAATGGTTGTATTTTAGTAAGTTGATTTTATATCATATTTACTAGGTTGTAAATTTGTCAAATAATGGTAATTTTGTCTTAATATAGTATGTCGTAGAATTATTTTATTGTGTTAGAATTGTTGTATTGTGATATGTTAATTTTACATCATATTTTCTAAGTGGTAAGCGTGTTGGATTACGATAATATTGTCTGATTCTAGTATCTAGCATGATTATTGTATTATGATAGTCGTATTTTAGTAGGTTAATTTTACATCATATTTTATGGATGGTAAGTTTATCAGATTATAGTAATTTTGTCTCAATCTAGTATTTTGTACAATTATTGTATTGTAGTAGAATAATCGTATTCTGGTAGGTTAATATTACTTCATATTTTATAGGTAATAAGTTTGTCAGATCATGGTAATTTGGACTTAATCTAGTATGTCATGGAATTGTTGTATTGTCATAAATGTCGTATTATGTTAGTTAATTTTTAAATCATATTTTCAAGATGGTAACTTTGTCATATTATGGTAATATCGTGTGAATTTGGTATCTCTCGTACAATTGTTGCATTGTAGTAGAATAGTCATATTCTGATAGGTTGACTTTACATAGGTGGTAAATTTATCGAATATATGGTAATTTTGTCTTAATTTGGTATGTGGTAGAATGGTTATATTGTGGTAGAATGGTCGTATTCTGGTAAGTTAATTTTAACATATTTTTTAGGTGGTAAGTTTGTCGGATTATGTAATATTGTCTCATTTTGGTATCTAGTACAATTATTGTATTATGATAGAATGTCGTATTCTGGTAAGTTGATTTTACATCATATATTCTAGGTGGTAAGCTTGTCAGATTATGGTAATTTTATCTCAATTTGATATGTCATAAAATTGTTGTATTGCAGTAGAATAGTCATATTCTAGTAGGTTAATTTTATATCATATTTCTAAGATGGTAACTTCATTGTGATACTTTTGTCTAATTTTGGCATGTGATGGAATTGTCGGATTGTGGTACATTTATCATATTCTCGTAGCGTTTTTTATCGTTGTAAATAGTGGCTTTGTCCTATTGTGCAATGTTTGTCTAAACATGAGAACTTTATTTCATTTTGGTATGCATTTGTTTTGTTATATTTAGGCAGTTTTCTTGGCTAATTGGGGTAATAGTACGGATAAGACTGGTTTACCTAGTTATATTGTAAAATTAGATCGGAAGCACATAATTTGAGCTAAGTTTTGCTGCTATTATAATTCTTCTATATGGTACTACGATTGGAAATCATTGTGTTATAATTTCACAATTAATCTAAGTTTTATTTCTTTTTCCTTTAAAATGACAATCTCTTATTGTGTTATGCGTAAAAACAGTGGCCACCAAAACAAATTAGAGATCTGATGAAGGCTGATGGTTTCACCCATGATGAAGTGAAAAATGTAGTCATAGAAGAACAAACATATCAAGGTTTTTCTGGTATGTTTGGATTGTCTAATTTTCATTTGTATATTGTCTATATTTGATTTGCACTTGATCTACATTCATATATTATTTGTATCTGATATATTTATGAGTAAAAATATCTGTTTTTATTGGAATATTATTTTTGTTCTTAAACTTTTTCTTTTTTTTTATGGTTCAGATTGCGGGCCAACCCGACCATCATGAGTTAGCCTGCTTTGGCCTGCAGGTTAAATAGACCCAAACAAAAAATTAGCCACAGCTTAAGTAAACGGGTCTGTCTGTAGGTCATGATCAATATGCCCAGCTCCAGTTAAAATAATAAATCAACACCATCAAGAAAAATTAATAGGAAAAAGGTTATTCAAACGTTGATATATTAAATAAATTTCATGAAATATTGATTCTCTATTGGACCCGCTTAATGAAATAATGATTCTTTAATCTTACTATTTGAAAAATTTATGCCATAAATAAACTTACCCAAAAACATTAATATTTTCCTATAATGAATTATCCTCTTATATTTATGTTACCTTTGATTGAGAATGGCAATATAAGTAGGTTTGATCGTGTATAGCTTTCTATAGTTTAGGGATATGTTTTAATATTATTTTTGATATCTTATAGGGTTTGATTTGGATTAGGGAAAAGAAAAAGAAAATGTATTAGATGCTTGATAAAGAATCTATTTGTCTATTGGCAGATTATAGATACAGACATTTTTTTTAATTTTTTTCTAACAAATTATTTATAAAGAATTAGATACAAACAAAAGAAAAAGTTGACAAGTCTCATTCAAAGATCAAATATAGATAAAATATAAATGTAAATCGAACATATTTACACATATCATTTTAAAAAAGTATAGATATAGATGAAAAACAAATAATCCACAGACCCAAATAGAACTTGATATTATAGGTACAAATTTGCTAGGAATGAATTGTTGAATAAAAAAACTTTTTTTTTTAATTGTAATGTTTAAATTGAATTGAATTAGTTTATCGGCCGCTTTTAAACTTAGTATAATTATAAAGACTACGACAATAATATTGGTGAGATGTACTCCGCATGATTCAATTGAATTTCAAGGACGTACAACCTAGAGATAAACTCGCCAAATTATATTCACAGTTGAGATCTACTTCCCAGTGTACTTCATAATTTCTTGTTGAGCATTTCCAATCCAAACATAACATATTTAACATTAATTTTACCTAGGCGATCACAAAATATATGCATTTCTCACCTCACAATCACATACATGCTATGTAATTGAGTATGCTATGGAAACTATTCAATGTAATTAATGATGAGATCTTGGTCTATGATAGGGAAACTTTCGCATTATCTTTTTTTTTTTTTTTATAATTAAAGGACTTTATTTATCCAACAAAGGAGATTACAACAGTGCAGCTTCTACTCCTGCATTCTCGATTTCAAGACATTGCTGATCATTGGATCAGCTCGATATTCCTTAGCAGGACAAAAGGATGTCAAAGCATCATACATTTTTTAACAAAAAAACAATAAAACTGGAGGAACAAAAGGATTAAGGAAAAAAAAATTACATAATTATGTAAAATGAAAAAATAACCCAAAAAATAAGCAAGTTGATCTCATCTTTTGAAGAGACAAGGTCAGTATTTTTTGCATTGACCTCATCTTTTGAATGGACGAGGTTGAATTTTTCATCTTTAACCTTGTCTCTTTAAGAGACGAGATCAGTGCAAAATACAGTGATCTCATCTTTTCAAAAGACAATAACAACTTGCCTATTTTTTGGATTATTTTTATCTTAGTGGCATTTTGTAATTATTTTTTTAAAAATCAATATTATTTTCCTTTTCCTGGAACGAAAAGGATCATCTCGTCCATTACATTCTTGCTAGCCAGGTGATGTAGGACAATGTAAAAAATAGCTCTGATAGCAAATAATTTTATATGAATAGGTAGCAAAGTGTAAAGGAACTAAACACCTCTAAGTGTCAGGTAATGTAATCTTATCTACCCAAGCTACCTCATAAGGGGGAGGGTGTGGCTCAAGCTTAAGACCTAACTTAGACACAACAACCTGTGAAACGATATTCATGCGGCTACCTCTATCAATAAGTACCTTACAATTATGACCATTATAGTTTGTGTAAGTGTGAAAAATACTAGTTCTCCTCCAATCATCTTCTTTCCGAAGTTGGGTAATAAGACATTTAACAACATTTAACTTGCTCTTTTCATAATTCAAGCCTACGTCATGCTCATCACTAGCACCCTCCTCTAGACTATGACCTAGTTCCTCACAATCATTATTCTCTATTGATTCTCCTTCCCTAACATAAAGGTTCCTAGCTGGACACTTGTAAGCAAAATGATAAAGACCCGGCACTTATAACACCTCTGATTGGAACTAGCCTTAGAACTCGATATAGAAACGCTTTTAACTTTGGAACTTCTATCCCAAGACGTAGTAGTATTACTGGATTTAAGTGCTACATGGGCACTTCTATTTGATTTGCTACCTCTTTCACTAAAATTATTACTCCTAGTAATTTGCTTCCATACTTGATAACTAGACTGCCTCTATAGTCTTAACAACTTTCAATCTCTAAGGCTTATGGAAGGTTTGTTCTAGGGTTTCATTATGATGAGGATGAAGCTCTCTCCTAATATCCTATTGTAGACCATTCATAACAAATAGCATTGATACTAAATTTGATGTAAGACAAAGAAGCGAAAAAAATAAATTGTAAAAAAATAAATAAATGCTTTGGTAGCCTTACACCAATGGTGAAAGTTTTCATTTGATGACCTCATACCATCATTGAATTGTATGGCCTCACACCACACAAAGAATGTTATGATGCCTCATACCATTAATAAAAAGAAAGACATCACACCTTTTAAAAGAAATACTTTTATTAAAAATCTTAATCACCCATCATCATCATAATATTTATTACAAACAACACCTATTTACAGGATAAAATAAAATCCAATATTCTAGAAAACTAAAAAGATTTGATATCTATAAATAAGATATCAATTCTACCAAATCCTAATAAGATTAAATCTAATGAAATAAAATATAATAACTAAGTCATATCTTCGTATTATTTTCTTGATTCGCATCATTCCCCCTCTCTTAAAAATGATTCGCTCTCAAATCTTTAAAAAACTCTACCTGGATAAAAAAATTAGGATGCATAAACCAAACATTTTAACTTGCCCCCAACCAAATGAATAAGCAACTAACTTCAAATCTTTATATAATATTTTTATAATGCCAAAATAAATTAAATAACATGCAAATGATAATAATGAAGATATAAAATATGTTCTAATAATTAGGTTGAAAGATTGTCCTCCTTTTGGTGGTTCAATGAATGAATTAACCTCTTTGACAATTTATGATCTTTTCGTGGATATTGTGTGAGACTGTAATTTAGTAATGACACTTTTTTTTTATCCATAGGTAATTTAGGAACCCTTAGGGCATCAAAACAATGATCAATATATTGAAATTGACGACTTATTCTATTTAATTTAGCATTAGCTCCGTCTAACATAAGTTTAATCTTTTTACACAAATTAAGATAATGAGATTGCATATCATCTGACAATTTGCACGACACGAAGATAAATTATGTTATTTGTTCTTAGGAAAGAACGTTAAAGTCAAATCTTAAGAAAAATAAGACGGTAGGCTTTGATACCAAATTTGATATAGGATAATGTGAGAAATAGCTCTGATATCAAATTTGATGTAGGACAAGTGAAGTGAAAAAATAAATTATATAAAAAAATAAATAGATGGTTTGGTAGCCACATACCACTAGTAAAAGTTTTGATTTGATAACCTCACACCAGCGTTGAAGTGTATGGCCTTATACGCGATGAATCTTATAATGGTCCTACACCATCAATAAAAAGAAAGACATCACACTTTTTAAAAGAAATACTTTTATTAAAAATCTTAACACTCATTATAAGATAAAATAAAATATCTAATATTAAAAATCATCATAATGTTTATTACAAGCAATACCTATTTATAAGATAAAATAAAATATAATATTATAGAAAACTAAAAAAATTTGACACTTACGAATAAGATATCGACTCTATCAAATCCTCATAATATTAAATATAATGAAATAAAATATAATAGATAAATTATATATAGGTTTTCACTTCGATCATCTTTACAACCATTAGGGAGTCTAGATAGATGTTAAGGGAGTTGAATCCCATTTTCCTTGCATATTGAAGACCCCATCCAACTACTAGTAGCTGTTGGAATCATGGCATGATGCATAGGTATACAAGTGTATACCTGCCTTTTCAACACATAAGGATCTATATTTCTCACCCCAATCCTCCTTACTCCTTTTCTCTCTAATTCTTGTATGGTACCTGTAGATGTATGGATTTCATTATAAAGGCTTTAAGCCTAATTTATTATTTGGATTTAACTCTCTGGGTTAAAGTGACAGGGCTTGGAGAGTTAGACCTAACCAATTGGGATGATCATGGAGAATTGGCATGGAAGGCTTGGAGTAGGGTCCGTTGGAATTGGCCTGCCCAATTCCAACCTTTCTCAAATTGGCTCACATACATTACAATGAAGGCCTTATGGGCCTGGGTCCATAAGGGAGCCCATATTCATATCCATAATGAGGGACTCATCCTGGCCATTGGTCGGTCTCATCTGACGGACGACATCGACGGCCAAATTCTCTATAAATACCTTAGTCCTTACCTCATTTGGACAAGGTGAAATCTTGGACAAACACCGTTGTGCTGCCGGATTTCCATTTGTGAATCGATTACTTGACTCACTCAAGAACGCACACGATATTCGTGGTACTTAGTGAGGTTGATGCTCAATAGCTCCCTCGCCTGTCACACGTGTGTTAGAGCCTATTGAGATTGCCTACTCCTCCTCCCTACACGATACTCTCTTGATCATCCTATCACGTGTTGTTTCCCTAGGTCACGCGTAGCGCGATAGTCACGCGACACGCACGTGATCGTTGCATCCGGATTCATACCCACACATTTTTGGCGACTCCACTGGGGAAGGGAAATCAACACTTTGTGATGGCACCTCCAAGAAAGAGACCTACCGATCCACTGAGAGTACAACTCAAGAAACTAATGTTAATCTCGAGGCCACTGAACATGACATGCCAGCACTTGAGGATGTGAACCAACCTACTGGTGCTCAAATCGACAATGCTGCGATCTTGCGTGCTGTGCAAGAAAATACCAACAAGTCAATCAATCAATGCAAGAGTCTGCAAAACAATTCCAACAATTCATGACAATATTTGCTCAGTACCTGCCTGGAATAGCTGCTATTGCTGCCACGCAACAAGGTGCGACTTCGTCGACCCTGTTGTTGTTGCGCAACAACGCGCTTCTCAGGCACCTCAAGTTGCTCCACCTGCTAATCCTACTCTATTCCTGAACAAGATCCTACCAGAGTTGGAGAGCAAATCCCTCCATTAGAGCCTGTAATCACACAA
This sequence comes from Combretum micranthum, assembly GCA_024138025.1. NCBI lineage: Eukaryota > Viridiplantae > Streptophyta > Magnoliopsida > Myrtales > Combretaceae > Combretum > Combretum micranthum. Next base: position 65,916 of record JAMXBD010001380.1, on the reverse strand, counting down.
CCGCTTGCACCTCAGGTAATGAATACTGGAATTCACTTGGAACACCATCAACTTCCCAGCCTGCATTACATGCTCAACTTGGAGGATCTTCATCCTCACAGGCTACACCACCAATTGTCATTGGTGGACCTACTGTTCAACCCAATGCAACTTTACTCCAAACGGCCACTCCAGCTACACCAGTTGAAGTTACTACTTCAACTCCTAAAGGTACTTTCGTCACGAAGGAAGATCTGGACATGTACCTAAGGGAAATACAAGCTAAGTCTGATGTGGGAGTATTGGATCTCAAGCTCCCATACAATCAACGTATTGCTGCTAAGCCATACCCTCAGGACTATGTGAGTCCCAAATTCATGCTATTCAATGGTAAAAAGGGAAGTGCCAAGGAACATTTGTTGAAGTTCATTGAAACACTAGAGGTTTATGGATTTGATGATGATTTAAAGTTGAAAGAATTTTCTAAGTCCCTCACAGAGAAAGCGTACACTTGGTACGTCAATCTTCCCCCTGGATCTGTAGATTCATGGGCAACCATGTGCAAAATGTTCCTAGAGAAATTCTTCTCCACACAAGAACGAGTGACCTTGACTGATATGGGACGAATCCGTCAAAAGCCCAAGGAAGACTTGATGGATTATATTGAGCGCTTCAGGGAGCGTTCACTAGACATCCAAGACATATGTGATGAAAGAGAGCTAGTGAAAATTTGTATCCAAGGCATGTTACTGAGTATGCGGTGCATCTAGAAAATCTCTTTAGCTTCATTCTCCACTTGGTTGAGAATGCACGAAGGACTAACAATTCTGTCGCACGACAGAGAGGAGGAAATATGAAGTTTAACAAGAGAGAACCATCGGTGAATTTGGCTCAAAGTGAAGATTTCAAAGAAGGGAAGAAACCAAGAGTTGAGAAGCCCAAGGGTGAGAGGGCAAAAGAAGCACAAACATATCCTTGCTCAATGGGAAAGGTGTACGCTGTGCTAGATCAGTGGTTAAGAGATGGAAATCTCAAACTCCCAAGAGTAGAACGTTTGCCAACTCAGGAAGAAAAAAATAATCCTAAATTTTGTAGATTTCACAGGATTGTGGGGCATCCTACTAAGGATTGTTTTACTTTGAAGAGGATCTTTAATGAAAGAGTTGAGAATGGTGAACTTATCATCGAGAATAATGATGTCAGGAATAACCCACTTCCAGCTCATGGCAATCAACGTGGTGCTGTGAATGCCATTACCCATGATCCTACTAATGGAGTCAACAGACACACAGCTAGTTGGGGGACATGAAGAAAATGACAATACACTCAAAATTGAAACTCATGGGGATGATAATGTCATCTTTACTTTACTAAAGACTTCAAATTTTAAGAATTTCTTTGATCTCCTTGGATTTGATGATCATGCACGATTTGCAGCAACGACTGTACTTAACCAAATTGCAAGGTCATTATAGTGGATGCGACATAGTTCAACCTAAGAAAGGAGTGGTCTCTACAAGGGATTATGCAATTACATTTACTAGAACTGATGCACACTTGAAGAACTTCAATCACAATCGTCCTTTGTATGTAGAGAGTAACTCAATGGTTACCCCATCAAGAGGACATTTATCGATAATGGATCCTCACTCAATATCATGCCCATGTCTACTTTCAAAGCTGCAAGAATAGATATCCGATACTTGATGAAGCATCCCATCGCAGTGAATAGTTTTATCGAATCTTCACAATGACAATGGGTTATGTCAAAGCAAGTTTTAAAGTTGGGCCCATTCATGGCCTTGCTACATTTCATGTAATTGATGCACCGGTGTCCTATCACCTTCTCATAGGAAGGACATGGCTGCACGAGTACAACATGATACCCTCAACACAACATCAGTGCATGAAAGGTCATTGGAGTGGAAGTGATATCCTAATCCATGCGACAAAGAATCCATTCAATCGTAATGAACTCCACTTTGCTGAAGCTACCTTTTTCTATGAACATGAAAATGAAGCAGATATGACTTTAGTGGAATCCACGCGGAATCACTACCCACAAGAGAAGAAATTAAGACTCAAGAATTTAAAAAAGAAAGAAGCGTGGTTGTCGTGGAGGTGTAAAGAAACACAAGAAGGCTTATGATAGGATGGAAATGTAAAGCAGTTCATGAATTGAAGAAAGAGCTGTTTATGACCAAGAGTGTTATTATCATATCTCACTCATTTCCTTTTGTTTCTGTGTAAACAAAGCATTAGATGCTTTTACCTAATGAATGAACTGTATTACTCAATCAGTCAGTATTGTTCGTGAAAATATGATGGTGTGATCACATATTTTCCTTTTCATCGCTATTGTCGCTGCAAAGTAAGAAACTAATCTTCTTAGCGCGCAAAGCTAGTTTTAAAAAAGGGATCGACATCAAATTGGGTAAGATTACCCTTTAGTAATAAAAGAAAAACAATAACAAATATAACATTTGATTTAGACATCGTTGCTGACAGGTCAGAGCTTAGCTCCCAGGCGCACGATGTTGATAGCTCATCACCGCTTTCTCCTTGGTATTTCTAGTTGTCAAGTAGTGGAGATAATCCCCTTGACAACCCCTATTGAGCCAAGTAATCCTTGGCATATGGTATTCTACACAAGTACTATATAGTTGAGTAGTGGGAAATACCCCCTTGACTAATAAAAATTTATCGATAACAAATGCTATCGCAGCATGAGCGCGATTGATAACAAATGTTACTATCGCTGCATGGGCGCGATTGATAACAAATGCTATTGTCGCTGCATGAGCGCGATTGATAATGAATGCTACTATCGCTGCATAAGCGTGAATGTTCATTGTCCTTAAATGGATTGTCTAAACATCATTGCGAGAAGTAGCAGTGCTACTTCAATGCACATGATAATTCCACTCATCTTTTATATTAGATAATATTGCTGCTTGGTTGAAGCTTTGCTCCTAAGCGCGTATGATCACAAAAAAAAGGCATGTTTTAAAACTAAGTGTTGTGTTTCAATAACAACCCTTGTTATCTAGACATGCTCTTTGTCTGTGATGTCTATAATAACTTACAAGTGTCTAAGGGATTGAAGTGATCCTACTACTACGTCTTTCATGTGTTGCAATCATATGAGAGCTACTACTCCAAAGCGCATGATGACTAGATATATCACCAAGGCGAAAATGAGTATCAAGAATATAAATGGATATAGAGATGATGAGTTGATTTTATTGTCCTAGTCAGTTTAACATATTCGATACAACTCATATTGAAAGGAAGAAGGAACGAATACATGACCAAGAAGATTACAGCAAAGAAAGACACGAGTGGATGCCTATCACAAATCAATAATGTGCAATGCACATTTGTGATGCTTGAAGTGCAAAATGTTTGTTTGTACGTGATCCTCACTTATGCAACAATGCATGAAGTTCATTTGTGCAATATGCTCAAAACATGTACGTGCATGTGACACTAGCTTCCATGAAAATAATGCTGTCTTCAAACAAAGTCAATATGTTCCTTCAAGGTATGGCAATGATGGCTCGAGCGAATTCAAAGGAGCGTAGGACACGACATCCAAACTTGAGTTAAAAAAAAAAAGTATGCATGCACTATGAGCTGTGACAAGCATAGGTGCTGGATTTATACAAAGCAAGTGGTGCAATGATATGTTACAAAGTCTCAAGGAGCGCTGGTATAGGATTCATACTTTGAATGAAACCATCAATCATTATCCATATTATCAAAGCAAAGTCAATGATACATATCAGATAGTTGTCTACTTTGGAGTATTTACTCATTATGATATTGTTCATCCAAGATGGTGAAGAAAGCAAGTTTGATACTAAAATAATGAAAAAAAAAAGGAGAAAGAGTCTTGGTACAATGAAAATAGTAGATGAAGTTGTTTATGCAAAACCTTGATTTAGAGGACAATATGTACTACTTGTGAACTCAAATTCATAGCATGAGACGTATGCAACAAGTGTATCAGCTACCAGAGTATCTCATTCATTCACCAAACAACCGGGTGCATAAGATGAGAAAGAGTCCTCTCTTACAGTGGTGCGGTTCCAAGATCATCACATGGGCAAGTGAGACACAAATAACCGAGGACAGCCTCTCTCATAGCAGTGCGGTGCCAAGATCACCATGTGGGGAATGGAACACAGACGCAATGTGTGGTTCCAAAATTGTCACATGATTTTTGGGACACGGACGGCTGAGAGTGTCATCGTACAGTGTATGGTCTCAAAATTGCCATTTATGCGGTCGGAACACGGACAACAAAGAGCTTTGTCTTAAAAATCATGAGACACCATAGTCATTTGGTGAATGAATAGAATACGTGATAGACAAGAATGTTTGAAGTTGAATATTCTTTTGGCATATGTTCAAGGATCATTAATGGTCGATGACACTAATATGACCTTAAGTAGATAATCTATGAAGTGAAAAATCATACTTGTAAAAATGAAGTCAAGAGGATATGTAATGAAGATCTAACACTTCAATCTAGAGCCCTGCATTGCAAGAAAATGAGATGAGTTAGTTTCACAAACAAGGAATGTCTCACTCATGCAAAATTTTATTGTCATGAAGACATACATAATAAAAAAAGCACACACGAGGGATGATAAGTGTCATTAGACCCTTAATTTTGATGCTATTTGAACATTTTTGGTATGTAATTTTTGAGATTTCATGGAGAAAAGGACATTTATTTTGTGAAAAATTCATTTCTTGGCTTAAAGATCATAATTGGAAATTTTTATGATGGTTCAAAGGAAATTAAAGCAATTTAAACAAGTTTGAATCAATTTTGTTCAAGAAGGAAGTTTATGTTTTCATCCTTTTGTTCATCCTTGGCAGGGAAGAACTGGGGAAGAGGTCAGAATGCAAAAGAGAATTTTAATCTTCATCCTTACCTTCATCCTTGGCCAAGAAGGATGCGAAGGATGCGAACAGCAGCTACGCATGAAGAAAAGATTTCAGCCTTTTATTCATCCTCACCCAGGGCTGACAGTCGAGGAAGACATCAGAATGCTTTTAAAACAAGTTTTAGTTATTTTTGTCTTCATCCCTGCCCCGATCCTGGCCAGGATGACGCCTGAAGATGAACTGGATTTTTCCAAAAGTATAAATAGAGCTCTGTTTTCTTGTTTTATAATTTTTTTAGATCATTTTCTTAGGCTCTAAAACAGAAATTACGAAGGACTTTGCTAGGGCATCCATTGAAGATCTCAAGACATCAATTAGGGTTTATTCTTTCTATCATGATTCTTTCTATTTCCTTTAGATCTTTTGTTCTTATTGTGAATCTTATGGAGGAGTAGATTCTCATACTCTTCATCTTGTGAAACCCTAACCATACGAATTGAATGTCTTTTGATTAATGAATGTTCATGTCTTTGTATCTATTCATGCGATTCAATAGTCTTGTGATTGATTTGTGCACAAATTAATAGCATGTTTGATTCTTATTGGATTGAAAGAGGTTTCATTCAATTAGATAGATCTTCATGAATAGAGGAATTGCTAATTTCACTTAGAGGTAGGGAAATTACGATTTTCTGCTATAAGGAATTTAATTCTTGTTCAAGGATCATGATCTTTAATGCAATTCTATGTGATGTTAGTAAGGGAGAGGTCTCTACTATCTCATTTAGGGTTAGGAATTGATTAACTCGAGGGAGGAATTGATTTACTTGTTGAGATCCCGTAGTGCAAAGCATGAATGATTCATTAATCAATCTTTTATTATAAGAACTTTAGGTTAGGGTGGATCAAGGTGGAGAGTATGTCTTGTGATTGAATTCATTTTTAACAGCAAACATTAGTTGACTTTAGAGCTTGCTTAATCTTTTGCTTAGTAGTTAATTGTAGATTTCTCTCCAAAATTTAGGCTAAATAGTAGAGATCCGGTAATACTAGTACTTGATTTTTCAAAATCCCTGAGGACGATACCCTAAAATCTATGCTACATCGAATAGGTGCGCTTGCCTAGCTTCGATCGTAGATTTAATCGGGTTTACAAATTTTAGAAATTAATACGATCGGTAAAACATCATCAAGGGACACACGAGACCATACCTGGTTATGTATAGCAGCCGCTCTCCTCATCGTCGCAACAAAGTGCTCCAGTACCTCCTTTGGTTCCTGGCTTCTCTTCTGCTGGTCTTCCTCCAGTCAATGTGCGCTTTACTGCATCATCCCCTCCTAGTATTGTCCACCTTGGAATGTTTAATGCTGTGGTTCCATCTGTACAGACAGTCCATCATACATCAGCTATTATTTCTAGTGCTACATCAGGACCATCCCATATCAATCATGGGATTCCTCCTATGGTAAATGCTCAATTTGGAAGTCAACTTTATTCATCTACCCCGCACATGCAAACTTTTGGACCATTCAAACAGTTTCCATAAGCTGGATTTAAATGCTTAGCATGCTCTGAAAAATCATATACCTCTTCCAAGTCTTGCAAACTAGCACTCTCTCGAAGAAGGAATCTTTCAGTCTCCATCTGATTTGCTAGGTAAGGGAGCACATCTGATTTGATATTGCTCTGGTTTGTCTCTCTAGAAAGCCTCCTACGCACAGGATGTGGTTGTGCAAAGAATTCATGGTGAAAATTTAACAATGGGGGTTAATTGAAATCATCAAACCTGTCGCAAAGTGCTAACCATTCGACCTGAATCTGCTCCAGTAACAAAAACGTTATGACCATTAGAATAAGATCACAATCTAACAAATTATATTACATATACGCATTCAAAATTTAGCAATATGGTTTTGCATTTAATTGGAATCAAAGGATTATCTCTGCCTAGAAGAAAGGCAGTTATTTGCATTACAAAAGGAAACCAAGCTCTTGATGAGCTTTTAGGCTGTGGAATAGAAATTCTCTGCACCAGAAGCTTTTCGAGAGTTTCGATCGAAGAAGACATGACTAGCACATACCCTCTGTGTATCAACACAAAAAAATGGCCATGGTGGATTCAAATAGTGTAGCTTGGTCGACATATGTTGGCTTTAGTGTTTCTATAAGTGCACTACTTAGTTTGTAAGGATGGAACTCGGTTCAAGTTGGGATTTGAGAGCTGCTACAACAGCAGCTTGAATAGTACTTGAAAATGCAATTTAATAAAGGATACTTACCATGGCTCTGCCACCATTAACAAATAATTCATCAGAGAAACCCTTTGAAATATGTGGCAGTGTTAGTAGAATAGAGATGATGAAAACATGCTTGAGATGCAGTGCTCGGGAGCATGCAAGTCTCTGTGGCAAACCTGCCTAAGCATAAAATTCTAGGGCAAGGATATCGTTTGATGCTTCAGGCACAGTTCCACGTGATGACCTGATTTTTGCTAATAAAATGAAGGTCATAATGATTTATCAGGATAACACGCTTATAGGAAGAGGTATATTTGCTCTCCTAAGAAAATTAAAGTCATCTTACCTGAAGAAGCCATGAAGTTAGACTCACGAGCAAGAGAGGAGCAAAAAATGCATCTTGCTATGTCATCACTGTCCCGCAAACCAAGGCGATAGGACAATCATCCCAATTCATGAAATCTGCTCCTCTAAAACTTCCTTTGAAAGTTGATCTTCGTGGAACACCTCTTAAATTTGACCTGATGCCAAGAAGTGGATGTCCAAGGAGTAGTTTCCTGCCCAAGAGAAAGGGGACTGCAGCATTAACAGAAAGCAAAGGACCAAAGAGTATGAATAGCATACGATCATCTCTTCCTACCAGTGAAGCAAAAATATTAAACACAAGTGGCTTGTATCATGAGGGAGATACACCAAGAGAAAAAACCTAAGCTTGGAAGTGCCGCAGAATTGGGGCAAAGAAAAGATATGGTGCCATAGAACATTGACGTTTCGTCTGAAAAGCCTACAGAGCATAAATTGCCGGATCTACTTGCTAATGAAAGGACATTTAATATTGGCAAGGTTTAAGTAAATGATTCGGTAAAACTTGCAAATTATTTGATGCCTCGTGGTACCGAACCTCGCAAACTGAAAAATGTATCTAAGTCTAACATTAAAGAAAAGCAAACTACCGAATCAAAGTCCAAGATTCCAACATTGAAAAAAAAAAACCACGTGGTGCACTAAGTAAAAAAATCTAACCAGGAGAGTAGCTTGCCAACTAGAGTTACTGGTGATAGTAGAAAAGATCATGTAGGAAAAACTAAGGATTCATCCGTTAACTCAGAGAATTCATCGGGAAAGCATAGTGTAATGGGATTTGGATCATTTTTTGGCAATCAGGGGGCTGAAGGTCCCTTCTTAATTTCTTCTCTAGCTTTTGCATCTGATGCTACATCATCTAAAAGAATTGCCTCATCGACTGCCAGAGATGAAAAAGGGAAGCCTGCTTCTGGCACTGGCAAAATGTCCAATAATAAGATGTACTGGTGAGCATGAGTTAAATAATCAGTTAGCAGTCATCAGAAATAGACAGACCACATCGACTCTCGTCTAACATCAAATTTGCTATATACATTTCCAAAGCAAAAGAAAAGAACCGGCAATATTAATAGGGCAAGGTTCGAGTCCGACGCAGACCTTAATGGCTTGGTGACCCAAAACCCTAGCTAGACCTGTGGATTTCAGATTCCAAACTGTCACTTCTTTCATCTACCCTCGTCGATTACACCTGGACCTGGACCATCTCATCTGTTTGGCTGCACACAAATCCTCTCCATTTCTTCTATTTTACGGGAAAATCCATGGCTCCCAAGCCTAAAGATAAGGCGAAACCTTCCTCCCAACCACCTCCTAACCTTGAAGATCTCTTCACTTCTCTTGTTGCTCCATATCATGTAAAACTGAGCTGGTACCCGGAACATAGCCCCGTCTTCTCATCTCAGATTCTAATTCCTTAAGCAATCCAGCCATCTCATCTTTCATGGAATGCGGTCTCTCACCGGCGTAAAACACTTGATTCTCTTTTCCAATGTCAATGCAACTGTAGCCCGGTTTCTTTCTCGCATCCAAAGCTGCCATCAACTTTCTCACTTTTGCAACATTATCCCACATGCCAGCACTTGCAGAAACATTAGACAACAGAATGTATGTTGATGGATCTTCCGGTTTTATCTCCAACAGCTATCTGCAATCCGAATGCCTACTTCTCTATTCCCTCTCTGTTTACAAGCACTAAGTAAAGCTGCCCATGTTGGTTCATCAAGCTGAAATGGCATCTCATTGATGAGATTCTCAGCCTCATCAAGATGCCCTGATCGACTGAGCAGATCCAATAAGCAAGTGTGTGCTGAAGCGAAGGGCGAATACCATAATCCTTGGACAATAGCTTTGAAAGACTGCGGCCCTTCTCAACCAATCCAACATGGCTACAAGCATAAATCAATCCAACAAAAGTTACTTCATTTGGCCTTATCACACCTGCAACCATATCATCAAACAACAACAGAGCTTCCTCAGCTTTTCCATGCTGTGCAGCACCAACTATCATTGAAGTCCACGACACGACATCTCTACGATGCATCCTACTAAATATCTCTTTGGCTGCAACAATGTCACTACATTTGGCGTACATGTCCACAAGTGCATTACTTATAAATAAGCAATATTCATAACCAAGTCTTATAACAAGGCCATGAACCTACCTGCCCAGTTCCAACAGCCAAATTAGTACAACCATTCACAATGCTCGAAAGCACCAAAGGGTCGACAATATCAATCCCATCTCTTCTCATTTCAACAAAGCTCTCAAATCCATCATTGTCATCCCATTCTGCACCAACCCAAAAATCAATGCAGTCCAACAAAACAAGTTCTTTACAGGCAGCCCGAAAGATCTCCATTGCTTCCGATTTCGTCCCGCTTCTTGCATACCCTGAAACCATAGCAGTCCAAGAAACAGAATTCTTCACAAGTATCGAATCAAATACCAACCTTGCATCACCTGGAAACTAACATTTTGCATGCATATCAACAAGAGACGATTTCACAACATCATCCTCAGTAAGCCGACAGCATAAATTGGGCATGGACTTGTTTGCCAATCCTAATATTACCCAAGACAGAACAAGCCTTGACAAGGCTGGCGAGGACGAAGTGATCGGGTTGCAAATCATCCACAGCATACATAGCAGGGAACATGGATAGAGCTTTGTTAGGGACGTCGGACTGATTGTAGGCGGAAAGAATAGAGGCCCATGAGACATGGTCTCGTTGGGGCATTTCGTCAACACTGTGGTGAGCGTTTTGAGTAGATTGCATTTTCCATATGTGTCTAGAAGGGAATTGGGTAAAGGGCCATAATGGAGAAGACCCAGTTTGAGGATTTGGGCATGGAACTTCTTGGCGGTGGTTGGAGGGACGGTTTGAGCGTAGAGCTTGAGTTGGTTCCCAATGAAGTCTTACCAAAAAACAAGAAATTTATTCCTTTTATCGAACAGTTCGTGAGTTTTTTTTTTTAACCCGCAGGACGCGTAAAGCCTCGATAACTTTACGTAATCCCAACATTTTTGTGAATAAAGTTGCTAGATATTAAGCGGTGGACATGGATACCATGGTCAATGGCTCATAAGTGATAATAAGTGTCGAGTAGGGAAGTAAACGTCTCGATATCGTTGGTGATACCATTAGCAATGGAAGCTTCTAGGTCGATGACTACTTGATCCAGTGGTTTGAGGGGATGATTTGTGGTTGATGAGAAGTGAGTTGGCTTTAGGTGGAGTCGCGAAGAAGAGAGTAGTGGTTTTGTTCGAAGAAAATTGGCTTCGTTGCTTGTGTTTCTTGATAATTTTGGCTGTGGTTGTGTAGCAAAGAAACGTACATGTATGTTCAAAAAGACAAAAATTGACATGCGTTAAATGAAACAGAGAGGATTCATGCTGCAACAGAAAAAAGTTGCTCCTTTGTACCAAGGGCCAATTAAATTTCGACACCTCTCTGACAGTACAAAAACATATCATAAATATGTTAGCCTGCAAGAGCACATGAGAATATGGATTGCAGAATATATGAGTTGAAATAGTCTTGAAATTAATGAATTGTGTGGGCTAAACTTGGTTCCTTTTATTTGAGTCGATCCATACAAAAGTTTTGTAAAAGGAAGATGTGTATGTGTTTATCCGACAAACATGAAACTTACAATAAATAAGAAGTAAACGACAAGGATGTGAAGACAATAAAATGATGTGAAAATTATGAATTCGTACGGCTAGTCATACAAATGAAGAGAATATCACATATTGCAGCCAAACACCAAGGTTGACGATAGGCATGCCAATAAAACTTTGGCAAAGAGACAATATGATTTTTAACCTGAAGAGGCTGACGTGGTCAAGATGGTATCACAAAAGTTGATACGCCAAGTAGCAATGTAACTAATTTGTAGCGCACATGTGCTGGGTAGAGCATTTGTCGTTTGAAAGGCTCGACTAATGCCCAAATCCCTCCGATATAACCTGAAGGACTTTGGTCGGGGGGCAAAATGTAGATGTATGGATTTCATTATAAAGGCTTTAAGCCTGATTTATTATTTGGATTTAACTCTCTGGGTTAAAGTGACAGGGCTTGGAGAGTTAGACCCAACCAATTGGGATGATCATGGGAGAATTGGCATGGAAGACTTGGAGTAGGGTCCGTTGGAATTGGCCTGCCCAATTCTAACCTTTCTCAAATTGGCTTACATATATTACAATGAAGGCCTTATGGGCCTGGGTCCATAAGGGAGCCCATATTCATAGCCATAATGAGGAGACTCATCCTGGCCATTGGTCATCGATCTCATCTGACGGACGACATCGACGGCCAAATTCTCTATAAATATTTTAGTCCTTACCTCATTTGGACAAGGTGAAATCTTGGACAAACACCGTTGTGCTGCCAGATTTCCATTTTTGTGAATCGATTACTTGACTCACTCAAGAACGCACACGATATTCGTGGTACTTAGCGAGGTTGATGCTCAATAGCTCCCTCGCCTGTCACACGTGTGTTAGAGCCTATTGAGATTGCCTACTCCTCCTCCCTACACGATACTCTCTTGATCATCCTATCACGTGTTGTTTCCCTAGGTCATGCGTAGCGCGATAGTCACGCGACACGCACGTGATCGTTGTATCCGGATTCATACCCACACAGTACCAAAACTCCTCCGAACGAATTTTAATCAATTGACAGGTGTTATTGTTGGTCTGCCTTTTGAATAATGCACCATTTCTGGTTTCCTAAATTTGCATGAGATCAAAGGTAAATGTGATCCCCCATGGGACTGTTTTTTGCATGAAATTCGGATCTCTTTATCATACAGTGTTCTCTGATCCAACTAAACAAGTCCAGAGTGCTATTATTCAGTTTTTCAGTTGGCCATATACTTTCCCACAGTAGTTGGGTACTCTTACACCTCCTAAAGACATGGTTCAGGTCTTCCTCCTGCTCATGACATCTTGGGCAGTTCATTTCCTTATTCTCAAAGAGGTTTTTCAATTTATTGGCAGTTGGTAGTCCATCTACAAATATTTCCCGTAGAAGGAGTTTAGGTTTGGGGGCATGGGGGCTTTTCCATATCCATTCCAAATTTAAGGAATACAGATCTTTTTCTATTTCTAGATTTTTGTAACTGGTAGCTAACTGAACCTTCTCTATATGATCATCACTCCCATGTGCTTGTCCCTGTGTAAATGCTAATCATGTTACTGTTTTTCCACCTTATGCAAAGCTCCTTGCTCTTAACGAGCTCTTTCCAAAAATCAGAGTCACAAGTAGTATAATACCAGAAGCTTGAGCACATTCTTTTCCTATATTTAGCTTTGATCAAGTTCCCCCAGAGAGTACTATTCTCAAAGTCCCAAAGCCTTTTCAATTGCCAAGCTTGATTCCTAACAATTAGGTTATCCAATTCTAACCCTCCCAAATCTTTAGACTTGATGATATCGTCTCAGCTTGTTCGATGGATTCACCTCTTGTCTTCCTCTTCCACTCAGATGAATCTCCTTGTAATCTGGTCAATGGTTCGAATTACTTTAACAGGTAGAGAGTAGAATTGCATAACGTAACTTGGAATGGATTATAATACTGATTTAGCTAGAACTAATCTACCTGCTTGGCTGATTAACCTTCCTTTCCAAGTGGCTGCTTTATCATATATTTTTCTTATTATCTCATTAAAGTCAGCAACCTTAGGTTTTCCACCATATTTGATAGGGGCTCCTGGATATTTGCCCATACAGTCGTCTTTGTGTAACCTCCATATTGATTGAAGGTCCTCTATTGCTTTTCCTTTAACATTCTTAGAGAACACCACTCTTGTTTTTATTGGATTCAACTTCAATCTTGAGCATTGTTGGAATGTTTCCATTACTGATTTCACTGTACTCATTGATTTCTTATTTGCTCGAGCCATTAGGATAACATCATCAGCAAAAAGAAGATGAGAGAATTGACATCTGGGTCCTCTAATCCTAATTAGATCCCATTCTCTCAATCTAACCTTCTTCTCAATGAGTCTACTAAGTATTTCCATCCCTAAGATGAATAAATAAGGTGCTAAGGGATCACCTTGTCTTAGCCCTCTTGAGGGGTGAATCAAGTCAGAAGGGGTTCCATTAAGAAGTATTAGTGTGGGTGGTGTGGAAACACAAGATATCAAAAGGGACACTAATTGTTTGGGCAAGTTAAAATGTTCCAATGTATTTCTGATGAAATCCCAATCAATGGTATCATAAGCTTTCTCAAGATCAATCTTTACAAAGATCCAGCCTTTATTGCCCTTGAGTTTCCTACTGGTGTGAATTAATTCGTTCAAAATCATGATATTTTCAACTCCCTTCCTATTTGGGATAAAACTTGATTGACATGGATTAATAATGTGATCCAAGAAAAGTTTGATTCTTTGAGCAAGTATTTTGCAATTAGCTTGTAGATTGTGGAACATAAGGATATTGGTCTAAATTTATTTATTTCATTTGTACCATAAGAACCAAAAGGGTATAGTTATCTCTTTCGGAATGTGATTGGTTTCAAACACCTTTTTAATGAGCTTTATGACCTTTGGACCAACACCTTTCCAATGGCACTTGAAGAAATGAGCATGCAATACATCCTTGCCAAGTGTTTTCCATGAGCCAAGACTATGCAGACATGAGAAGATTTTTTTCATTTGGGACTGGTTCGATTATGTCTTGGATTTCATTTACAATTAATCCACCTTTAAAGCTCTCAGGTTGGAAGTTCCCCATCTGACATTTCTCCTCACTAGTTGAAAAGATGTTAGTGAAATAGTTAAGGACATGTTCTCCAATTTTGATAGGATCAGTTATCCACTCCCCAATAACACTCTTCAATTTTATGATTTTGTTCTTCTTTCTTCTCTTCATAACCACAGAATGATAATATTTTGTATTCCTTTCTCCATCATTAATCCATCTAATCTGAGATTTCATTTTCCAAAGAATTTCTTTGCTGTTTAATAGGTTCAGCCATTCTCTACTTAACTCTCTTTCAATTTCTATAAGTTGTGCAGTAGGGTTATAACTCATTTGAACTTCTATGGACTTTATTTTGGAGCATATCCTTCTTTTCTCTGAATTTACATTCTTAAAAATCTCCTTATTCCACTTAGAGGCAGCTTCTTGAAAGGCTTTTTCATTTTCTATGTAATTTTTATGCTATTTCTCCCATATTTGTTGGACCAAGTCCACAAAAGTAGGGTGCAATTCCCACATAGCTTGATATCTAAAAGGTGTTTTATTTATGAAGGTTGGTGGTTCAACATGCGTTTTAAGGAGCAGGGGGTTATAGTCTGAGGAACCTCTATTTAGGTGGAAAATGGTGGTGTCTGGGAAAAGCTTTTGCCATTCAACATTACATTCTACTCTATCAATCCTTGTTTGTACAAGATTTTTAAGACATCTCCTATTTGTCCAAGTGTATCTTGAACCTACAAAACCAAGATCAATCAATCCACAATCCTTTAAAATAGTTATTGAAAAGTTCTACTCTCCATTTATTGATACATTTTCCTCCCCATTTCTCATTACTTTTTGTAATTTTATTAGTCTCCCATGACACACCATGGTCTATCACCAGCTAATTTAGCTTGTTCTCTAAGTGATTCCCATAGTTCTAATCTTCTAGATAGATCAGGATTGACATATATACCAGAAAGAAACCAAGAAGAATTAGAATTTCTCAACTGGACCATTACGCGTATCCCTTGAACCCCTTATCTGATGAAAGTAACATCTATTGCATTAGCATTCCTCATCATCATCAAGCCTCCATGTTGGCCATCAGCTTCCACTAGGAGTTATATAGAGAATGGCCTGCAAGAGTATCCATTCTGGTTTCCAGCAAGATGAGCATGCTAGGCATATGTAAGTTGACCATCTCTTTGATCTCATTCATGCGTGCAGTACTATTTGCTCTCTTTACATTCCAAGCCAGAATTTTTGTAGGCTTAGCATATTGGAATTGATTCATTTCTAATAGTGATCGGTCTATATCCCAGTGTGTTTGTACCATTTGCTACACACTTCACTTCAACAACGAGTTGACAAGGAGTCTTGTTTGACACCATAGCTGCCATAGTCTCATCCCTGTTATGAATGAACAAAGCTAGGGACTTGATCTTCCTTAGTGGATATGTTTCTGGATGAGACGGAGGAGGCACCATCATTTGTGGCTACTGCATGATGGTTTCGGCTATCAGTTTGGTTGTTAGTTCCCAAGCCTCCATCAAGTTGTTGCTCCTCAGGAAGACATTTTGCAAAGTCATGGGAATGATTAAGTTGAACTCCTTTGTAATCTCCATTCTTGTGTCCATTAGTGCCTCGATTATTTGCCCCTGAATCTCTGTTTAGGCCAGCTGGATGGTTGGCACTTGAATTTGTGGCATGAAATCGTCTTCTAGCAATTGGGTCCAATAGAGATGCGCTATGACTCTTGTCCAATTGTGTTAAGTTGGAATGTAGAATATTCATAATTCCTTGCTAGGTAATCGCAGATTGGAGTTTGAGTGACATATTCAGATCTTGAAGATCAGGTGCACTTTTCTATCCGCTGGCTGCATGTCTAGCTATCTTCTTAATCCTAGTCACTCTTTGTACTGGTTGTGAATTAAAAGTTAGTGTTTGCATTTGTGAAGCCTCTCCTTCATCGTATTTTTTTACACTCATGTTCTGCAGTATTGATGAATGACAATTTTCTACTAAACTTAGTTGCTCTTTTAATTCCTTTAATCCTCTAGAGTCTTCCTTCTCCCTGTATTGATTTCTTTCTTTAGTGTTAAATGCTCCATGATTCGATTTATCTTGCTCTTTATTAGATTTACTAGTGATTGATTTGTCGGTCGCCAGTCTATCTTGGTAATTTAGTTTTCCAGTACCCTTCCTCTTACTGGATGAAGAACCATTTTTAATCACCCACGGATTCTCCTCTAATTTCCTGATATTGTCATGACGAGGATTAGCTTATTGTTCATAACTTCGTAATTTCTCATTAACTGATCTTCTCAACATGCTTCTACTTGATTCGTTTCTATTCATGTTTTCTTTCTACAATAATCCAAGGACCATGAAAAGCTTGTATCTGATCTTCTTGATTATTAAGATTTTCTAAAACTTCCTTGGCCTCCGTATTTGTTATTTTACTGTTTATCATCCAGTATTTGTCCGCCTTTCACCACCTGATTTAATTCCTTGGTATCTGTCATTTCTTTGTAATCCACTTTCTTTTCTTTCCTGTGGACTATTAGCTATGCCTTGGTAACTACTATTCTTTTCCTCATCTTCCTTCCTTCCCTGTTAACTGTTAGCTGCTCTTGTTGGACACTGGCTAGCAACATGTCCGATGCATCCACACGAAATGTAAAGCTTGGCAATGCCTTCATGCCGAATTGGATGATCAGAACCATTTATTTGGATTGTATGGACTAGAGGGACACTAAAGTTTAGCAAATCTAGCCCTTTCTATGGTATATGTGAATGTATCGATCCTTAAAACTGGACCTATAGTTGATCCGATTTTTATCAGAGCATCTAAATCATAATATTCTAGGGGAGCTCTATGATTCGGATCCATACTGCAACCGAATCGAATTGAGCTTTTGAAGCTTTAAAATTTGGCTCCCATTTCCCGACGGTGAGAAATCTTCCATTGACAAGCCCTGGACCCTTTCTGATAACTTGCTTAATTTGTCCTACACTAGTGAAGTTTATGGTGTAAAAACCATTACCATTGTCAGCCATGGTAGAATCAGGCGCAAATTTCCATAGGTTTTTCAATTTGCTATATAAGTATTTGTTGCCCATTGACTCGCCATATACTTTGACAATGATTGCTCTATTCCAATTTCTATATGGCTTAATTTTTTTCCTCTTTTGTGAAAGAAACAAGTCGAACCATTGGATCACTATGCTGCATGTCACCTTTCTATCCTTCTTCCAAGTTGTGAGCATTCCGTTGATTCTCTGATCCATCCATTTCCATGGTTTCATTTGCAAAGAAATTGTCTTCGTAAGCCTTTGGAATTGTAGCTTTTCTAAGGATCTCCCTGTAAGAGAATTATTTTATTTTCATTATTTTCATATGATTTCTTATGTTGAGGACCCAGTGCTTGGACAAAGTTCTTTCCATGGGGAAACCATTCTAATATTAGGGGTTGATCCTGCCTTTTTCATGGATCTTCAAGGGGTTGATGATCTGATGAGGTCTCTGCTTTATGTCTTTTTTTGGCCTCAGTTAAAGGTGGATGATTATTATGGAGCGCTAATGCAGATTGGAGTCGCACTATCATAAACATGGCTCAAGAGAAAAAATGTCTATAATGGTAGTTCTTCGCTTTATCTTTTGAAAATGCTTCTACATCCTTAATGCTGAATGTTAGCACGAAATTGTAAGGTAAAGGAAATGTGGAAGCAAATACAAAAAGATAAAAAAAGAAAAAGAAAAAGAAAAAAAAGAATGATGATGAGTGATTGCTTCACTTTTAGCTTTAGTCAAATTATTCATAAATAGTTCAAAATCGAATTGATATTTTTCAAATTTAACGCAAGATAGTTGAATCTAGGGACAATGTCGTGCTTTACAAAATCAACTTTATACATTTTTGCAATTATACATCTCAAGTTTTAAATTGTCTAATTATGCACCTTATCAACTACTAAAAATATCCCACCTCAGTAATACAAACTAAAAAAACGAAATAAAAAATACATATATTAAAACAAGAGAAGAATGAGACAATTGAACTGTAAGTAATTTTCTTTCATTTAGTTTTATGCTATCAAACTTTAAGCAGTCGAAAGATACTAGTTTTATTGTCTAAAACACCTATGCCTACAAATTAGAATTTAAAAAATAATAATAGAAGATAAAAATATAGAAAAATAAAAATATAGATGCTATCGCACACGAAAGCATTTCTTCCTTATATCATTGGCACCCTCAGTATTGCTTTACATGAGGATAGATGTTCCAACTTAAAACTCGCAAATGGATTATATTGCTAATTCTATTTTTTTTTTTTTTTTAGTTTGAATTGCTAAGGTGGAATATATTTATTATATGGCAAGATGATTAGATAGTTTATTGCATTAATATATAATAAAAAATTACACATGTCACATTGTGATTCACTTTTCTTGATGATAGAGATAACTACTATTGAAAAAAAGAAATGAAGTGTGAAACAATGACAGACTAAACATCTAATAGGGTGTATAATTTGACAATCTAAAACTTGATATGTATAATTGCAAAAATGTGTAAAGTAGAGATTGAACGGTCTAAATAGTCAATCAAGTCAAATTCGAGTTTTAAAATATTTGACACAATTAACTGCCTAGCCTAATTAAACTAGATTTTGGTATTAAAAGTACCTAAAATCTATAGACTTAATTATTGTTATTATTAAAAAGAAAAATATCATTAATAGCTTTAATTGAGTTGTTTAAGTGTCAATTCAAGTGAAACTCAAGCTCAAAATTCTAAACTTCGATAATTTTAAGTCAAGCTCCAGCTTCAACTGGCAGTATATACTACAACACTTGTTTATAGTATTATGGCTCATTCATTTCACCATAATAGATATTATATTACGATCTTATTTTTTTATGAAAGACTAGTGTTGGCTTACCACTAATAATACTTCCATAAGGAATGCTATAATAATCATCTATTACCTAAGGCTATGAATAGTCATTATATAAACCTATAAATGATAATTCAATACTATAATTGATTTTTTTAAATACTCTCATTATAATAAAATCAATAAATAAAAATCTTATTATAACTCTATTCCATTTCTAAGTAATAACAATTACATTACAAACCTTAAAGGATTTCTGGTCGGTTACAGCTTTTAAATATGACTTGAAAGGAAAAGTCAATTGAGCAACGAAATATAATAAAAAATTTAAATAATAATATAGTATATCACTATAGACTATATTATTCTTTGTTTCACTCATACTTACTTGTCTTCATTTTTCTACAGCACAAAATCTCATCATTAATTTCAAGAATTTATGTTATTTTATACATAATGTGATAAACCAGATGACCTCATTAGACACACACAGACATGCCCCATTATTAATGTCATGGAACTGATAATATGTTTGATTATTTCTTTAAAGAGGAAAAAAAAGGGAAAGAAAGAACTAATCTGGTTAAGGCAAGCTATGCAAAATTGCAATCAAAGCAGTTCATTAGTGAAAAAAAATCCTGTAGGTCTTTTATTGTGTTTTGAGAAATCCTATAAAGTGTTGAGACGAATTTGAATTTTACTTTTCTTTTGCCTAAAAGAGATGATTCGAACCTAATTCATCTCAGTTAAGAGACTAAAGATAATACCATTAGCTACAAAGTCATTAGTGGTGGATTCAAATTTTATATATCCTAACTCAAATCTATCTCGATTAATCTCTAATTTCACTTAAGATTTTGGTTTCTTTTTAAATTTTGAGTTAATGCGTGAATAATACCTAAACTTTGGCAAAATATGGAATTAGATACTTGAACTTTAAAGTTGACCAATTTAGTGCCTAACGGCTCGTTCACTTTGTTGAATGAATAAGGTTGTAATGTAATTCCTATTACCAATGAATAGAATAGATTTGTAATAGGATTTTTTTTTATTAATTTTTATTTAAATTGTGGTATTTTGAAAAAAAAACACTTCCAACATTGATTTGTATTCATAAGTTTGAATAAAAAATGAATATTCAATATTTTATGTGATAGAAATTTATTATGGAATTACTATTCAGTGAATTAATTACCATAATAGTTACTCATGAGAAATAAGACTGTAATAGAATTGTAATTATATCGAAGTGAATAAGAAATAAAAGAATTTTTAGTGCATGCTAATAGTACTTTCGTCAAATTGGCTGCTACCGTATCTTACGTGACTTTTTTTACTAATAAAATAGAGGAACTGTTGGTATATATAAAAAGTTCTTTAATCATTAAATTGGTCAATTTCAAACTTTAGGTATTAAATTGATTAAATTTAAAGTTTGAGTACCTAACTACATATTTTATTAAAGTTCAAGTACCACAAGCGGCAATTTACCTTAATTTTTCCGATCTATGTGCCACTGCTCTTACTTATTTTTCCGATCTCATCGGTTCTTTGCAATAAGGGAAGGAAGTGGGAAAGAAAAGTATTTTCAATTTTCCTTTTTATGTTTTTCTCCCCTGTTTCTTCCTTGTTCCAAACACAATCCGTGGTGTTTGCATTGTGACGGATTAATCAAAACAGGAACGGTGCCGTTCTTCTCCTATAAATTTTTGAATGTGTGGGTTATTCTCTATATATTTTCCTTTTCCTTTAGTGGAAAACTTCAAATTTTATTTGGCTTTCAGTTTTTCAAGTGGATGGCCATTCTCCCACAATTAGTTGGTCTTGTCAATGTAGGAATAATTATTTTATAGCTAAATGATTGAACGAAGTGTTTAAATCAAAATAAAATCTGAAAATGATTGGTGTAATGTACAATGGTTGACGAATTGGAAGACAGCTATTGACAAAAACCATGATAAGAGCTTAATATGCGGCAATAAGTTGAAGAAATAAGAAAGGGATTTTTTTTTTTTTTTTTAACTCCTAGTACACTAAACTGCAGTCTGTTCCATTATACACATAGTTAACTTTATGCAAGTTGTGTGTTTTCAATCACATCCCCTATTGGCTTACATGTCTCCATTCATAACATAAGCATATAAACTTAGAAATCAACTACATAGTCAATCCTTGAATATTTTTTTATTAATGCTGATAGACAATTTTTTAAATGGTTTTGATAGATTTGATCCGATTTCACTAGACTATGGGCCAACTTGTCAAAACCTGCGTTCGATATCCTGGAAACATTTGGAAATATGTGTAAACAAGTTGAGCAAGTCACATGCACTTTTGACCTAATTCAACAAGTTAGTCCTTGATAAAATGGCATAACCAACTTGTCAACCCATTCTAGCATATCTATAAAGATCTTGGAATGTGTATTAGTAAGGAATTGCAATCTCTTGGTTGAGGACAATTGTTTTACTAAGGAAAATTGCTCACAATAATTGCTAGAACTTGAGACAATCGCCTACAGTAACTACTCTTACTCTTTTCTATAGATAGTTTGACAAGCCTTGGTATGGACAATTTGAACTCTCTTAATACTCACGCTACTACCATTCATTAAATGGTCACACTGACTTATACCTTAACCCACCAAAGTTTTCTTTACTTGTAGGTTTGCGGTACAAATATAAAGCGATCTTAACTTATCTCCTTAACAATCCTCTACAACAAACATCTAAGTTGAACAATCAATAAAGTTGCATAATGCTACTTTGGTTTAGCAAATGAAAAATAGAAAAAAATCCTTTGAAATTTAATTATCCAATAATTGACCTGTTAATTATAGCAAAACACAAATAAAACTATTGAATCAAACCTGATAAATGTATATAATCAGTGGACATCGAATTGATTTAGCTCAATTTTTACTAAAAACTAAACTAAACTAAACCACATTTTATGGTTCGGTTTTTTTCCACCTAAAACCAAGTTATTAAATAACGATTTGGTTCATATTAAAATTTTTCGAATCATTAATAACGGTTTGATTCGATTCGAAATGCAAATTATATAAAAAAATTTAATTACAAATTGTTTTATGCTAATATTTCACATTTATGTAGATATTCAATTATTTAAATTACTCTCCAAAATTCAAATTGCAAATCATGATAAAATACTTTATAAAATCATCACATTTCATAAGCCATGGTCATTAATAAAGTCATTTAATGACCAATTAGTCATCCACTAATAAGGTATCTTCACTAACTTATACATACTAAGATATAATCTACCATCATCCATAAAATCATTCAATCATTTTCTACCAACAAATTTGACAAATAAATATATATATATATATATATATATTTTTGCCAACAAAAGTTGTTAATGAATAATGATCCACTAATAAAGTATATTGAACAACTCATATTAGTAAGAGTCATAATTAAATAACTAAAGTTCATACTCCACATAGTTAAAACAACAAATGAAAAAAAAAAAAAAAACAATATTAAGTCATCAACAAAATAGTATGTCTTAAACCTAAAAAACAAGTTTAAAAAAGATCAAGTTAATATTAACTAATATTCATCAAATAGTAAATATTATAATGAAACCATAAAAACATATAACCTTTAATCAATCATCATAATAAAAAATTACAGTTACAAGTAAAATATTATTATATTTTTTTAAAATGGTCTAATTTGATTTTACATATTGGTTCGATTTTTCCTTCTAAATTAATTATAAATTTACGATTGGTTAGGATTGAGAAATTTGTAACGCCTTAAATTGATGGCATCACAACCCGCTATATGTCCTTAATATAGATGGACATGCTAAGGCTTTGAAACACTAATCCACAATTAAACAAAATATAATTCTCCAATACTCACATATAAAGGATACCCGTTTGAAACACTATTAAGAACAAAATATTCAATTACCTTGTTGGCATAAACTATAGCCAACATAATCCTAACTTATAACATCTCAAATAGTAATATAAAACTACTAATTAAAAACATAAACTTGTTTTAAAACTTCATAAATTCCTCAATAGCCATCATTAGATCCAAAGCATGTCTAAGAGTCAGCCGGATAGTCAAATCTGCTATTAATATCGTCATCCCCGTAGTCCACAAAAACATCAAATCCATATAAGTCATAATATACTTGATCTTCACCTGTTCCTAAAAAAGATAAAAGATAAAAGAATGATCGAAATCGCCCAGTATGCCAATCCATAAATACAAGCGCATAAACACACATCATACATAATTACATACAACCTATTCTAATGCAACAAATACACATTATTATCTTTTTAATTAGCTCACAAATAGCACAATGTAGAACCATTTGCAGTCCAATTCTAAACCTAGAGTTACTCATGACTCTATAAAAACAAGCAATATAGAAAAATAGGTAATATATATACATATATGGATGTCGGCTATTCCCCACACACTCGGTGCCATCATTGCACAATCATAAACTACCGAAATCATTTCTATGCATGAGTCAATTTGGGACACCCTCACATATAGATCATCAGAGCACCAACATTAGTATCATAGTCTGCCTAGTCTTTAGTGACAATAGCCAATCACAAACAGCAAGCAAAATATAATTAAAATGCTAAATATAATTAGATTAATTTATCAATTCTAATACTACAAGCAAATACAACAAGCAAGGAATAGTTGTACATGTATCAGTTTCAAGGAACAGCACGTTAATTTCATAAAATCCTGATCATATAAACATAACAGATTTCAATATACAACTTCCATAATAGAATCCTAATCCAAACTTCATCCAAAACCCTAATATTAACAAAAATATAAATCCATACCTTTCTCCTTGATTGAAATACAAAAATTCTCCAAAACAACAAATCTCTTTAATAGATCTTTCCAAACCTTAGAATCCATTCATTACAAATTAGACAAAAAATTCAACAGAAAAACATTTCTATATAATCATATAGATAAAAAACATTCAAACTTACTTAAAATTGTTTTTTAATCTTTCTTAATCACCAAATATCCAGACCTGTAAAAAAAACTAAGGTTTTCTCCAATTTCCCCTTCAAAATCAACAAGAAAAACCCTAAGGAAAACAATAGATCTTATAGATCGTAAAGAAAAGATAGAGGTTCAATTACCTTAATCCGATATTCCAAATCTCTTTAGATACTATGAACACTCACAGAGAGAATTTCTTAGGTTTATAGTGCTTTGGAAAAGGAAAACACTAAGCTAAGATATAAAGAATTCGTGGAAAACTCTTCGTCTTCCAAACACATATGCTGGTAGTTTTACAATGTACGTCAGCGGTGTAAACACCAAGGCTGGTGGCCACTTCGTCTTATATCATTTTTCTTTTACACGTATGCCAGCATGTATGCTGGTGGTGGCCATACCAAAGCTGGCAGTGTACATATATAAGCTGGCGGTGTAGACGACTCTTATTGAATTTCTTCATTCTAACACCGACTTCAACGCTGCCTAAGCCATGAGAGTGTTGACTTCTATGCTAGTGGCGTACTGGTTGGTGTACAACTGTGGAATTTCATTATTTGTCATGTGTCTATCATGTTATCAAAACATGAATATACTTTAGATTTTGACTATATAATCCCCTTATTTTATATCAATTGACACTTTTACCCTTCTTTTAAAAATGATTTACTTGTATATTACAAAATTTCTAAACCAACTTGTTTAAAAAAAAAATAATCATATTTTTGGTTTGATTTTGATTCGATTTGGTAAGTTTTTTTGCCTACCCATTATGTACTGCCAATAACGGCCTCCATAAGCTAACCAATAGGGTGATTTTGGGGAAAAAAAAAAAAAACAAATGGGTGATATCTTGCAATGGCACTATGATCTCCTCACTTAAGAGATAGAAGATGCATATCTCTTGTCTCTACCTCTCTATGAAGACCATAATCAAATGCAAAACTAATTAAACGAACGACATGTATAGCATCTATAAAGCATGTCTGCTGCAAATGTAGTATCATGTAAGTTTTTGACATATTTCAAGGAGTATATAACTTTCTATAGACATAATGCTAAATTGAACTCTCTTACCATAAGTTAGGGTTTGCAGATGTAAGTCTCCGAATCTTCTACACATGAGTACACTCATTTACCAGGTAGGTTCATAGCAATTCTTAGAGCTTGTGAGTTTGCATTTGCAAAGTTGCTTTCTTTAACATATATCTGCGTTAGATTTCTCAACCAGTATGTCGAAATTACTTACAACTTGGTGTATACGCTAACGCCATGACCAATCCCTTAGTCATACTAAATTGTCTCTTTGTGGTATAGCTTTGAGGTTGCAATGGTAGACAATTAAACACTGTGGTTGGTAGGGTCTTTTATGACATGAATGAAACATCAATTTCAACAAAGCTGTCCTCATGTATCCTCACTCTCTCTATTTATCGATACCAATAGCAATGGCTTGATGTGGTTTATGCCATCTATTTTTGTTGCTACAATAGCTTACACTTGTATATTCTTTATAGAAAAGTATTATCAATAGTGGTTACTAGTTTGAAAACAAGGAAAAAGGTTAATATGCTTATACATTATACAACAACTAATGAGTTTACTAACATATACAAATTTTCTTATCATAGTTGTAATGGATGAATGCTTTAGAAAGACATTAACGAAATTTACATACCTTGCATGGTTAGTCTTTGGACATATCCATGCAACCTTGATACTTGGATCATCGTATACAATAGGTGTGTGAACACAACATATTATTCATTCGACTTAACATATATTTGTTTGAGGGCCTTTCACTTCACCTTTGAATCCTCTTTAGATGAATCATCTAATAGGTTACATTTAGACATAACAGTTAAGTCTAATGAAAGATGATCTTAACCAATAACAGAGTTTACATTCGTATGTGAACTTTTTAATTTAGTGATATGAAAGCACCCAACATGTTTCTTCAAAGACTTGACGAAGACCTTATCCTAATTAACACATCTACCCAACTAAATTACAACGCAATTATGGTGTTTTAATATGGGATGTATTTTCACTATTTACATCAGGTGATCTTTCTTTCTAAACTACATACCCACTTTAAAATTAACATTGAAGCTCCAATTATCATTACCCATGCTCCTTCTGAAATGTTACATCTATTATCTACACAAGTTGGGACTCTAAACTCTCAACAAAATCCACATCTATTTAACATTTGTGGTGCCAATTATTCTTGCTTTGCTACCCCTAAGGCTTATCAAGTGCTTGGGTCCTTTTGAGTGTGCAAAAAAAAATCGATGAAATCGAACCAAAACTATAAAACCAATATAAAAATTATGGTTAACTGGTCGTTGGTTTCGGTTTAGGATTACAGTTTTTATTTTTTCCAGTTTTTAGTTTTGGTTCATAACCATAAAAAACTGATGGTTAACAGTTAAAGGTTATCCGTTTTAATACTTATAAATATAATATATATAATTTACATATATTGATGTTCCTTGGATTTTGATTAAAATATTATATTATGTCCTATGTTTAATGGGAGTTAATATGATAATTAATTAGAATTTATTTTATTGATAATGATACATCTAAAAGCTTGTTTTTATTTTCCTTAATTTAATTTTCCTTTTTTTATCTCTTATAATAATAATAATAATAATAATAATAATAATAATAATAATAACTCTATGATAAATGTTAAAAAATGAAATTTATTGAAACTATTAATTTGATTTGTTGAAACCATTATGTTAAATGGTTAAAAATCGTCTAAAAAAAACGATTAACCGTTAAGGTGATTAACCATTTATAATGTATAAGTTAAGTATCATGATATTAAAAAATTGATTATTATGATTATATTAAAAAATAAGACCCTAGATCAGGTAATCAACTGTGAATACCCCTACGCCTTCCCCTCCCTGCCCCAGTTGCCATCATCGACGCCTTCATCATCAGAACCGTCTGAAGGATCAACCCAATAAATCTTACTTTCAACCGCGATGTGATTCAGGGCTGGGGTTTAGCATGGATTGATTAAAAGATGGCTTAAGTAGAGAAAATGGGCCCATTTCTTCATCCAGATCCAGCCCAATAAAAACACTTCTTCTTACGCTCTCCACTTACACACTACGGACTTCAACGACCCGTACTCTCTCTCTCTTTCTCAATCGTCGGAACCCGGAAAATCGCCATAGTTTCCGAGCAAAAAACCCTAAACAAATCTATCACGATATCATCTACTCTACTCTCCACTTCTCTCCTGGACCAAAACCCTAACTTGCTTTTTTCCCATACTATTGATTCACTCTCTTTAGGATTCTCGAAATTTTAAGATTCATACTCTCTCACTCTCTCTATAATCGACATTGTCATATATAATAGCCCTTATTTAACTCTACAATTTGAATTTTAGATTCATTAGGGTTTTTTTTATTATTCTTCTATGGATTCTCTTCGAGATAATTACAGAGAAGACGAAGATGAAGAGGACGGGTCTCCGACAACCGTCCCTTCGCCACCGGCTGCCGTTGAGCCTTCAAGTGAAGTTGAAGTGACGCCGGAAGAATCTGCTCCGCCATCAGAAGAATCCGCAGAGCCGCTGGAAGAAGTATCTGCAGCGCCACCGGAAGATTCTGCCTTGCGGCCGGAAGAATCTGCTTCGCCACAAGAGGAATCCGCAGCGCCGCCAGAAGATTCTCCACCGCCACCGGAAGAATCCACAGCGCCTATGGAGGTTGATTCGGCTGGAGGAACAGAGCCGGAAACTCCAGTGACGGAGCCGCCTTCTGAGGATGTCTCCTCTGATGAACCCGAAAAATCTCCGACAAAGCGTAAACTTGAAGAAGAAAACGGAGAGGAAGAAGAAGATGAAGGAGCTTCAAAGAAGCAAAAGCAGCTTTCCTCGCTTGACACTGAACCAACAGAGCCACAGGAAGAAGAAGAAGACCTAGGGTTTGAGCAAGAGCATTCAGCGTTGCCCCAGGAAGACGCGAACAATGGCGATATCGATGCAGATAGTTCCGCGAATGCAACCCCATTACCTAAAGCAGCAGGGGGTACTGTGAATGGGAATGGGAATTCTTCGCATTCGAAGAAATCAAAGAAGAAAAACAACAATGTGTGGGTAACTAAATCGACCCGGAAAGGGAAGAAGAAGAAACAGAACAATAACAACCACAGTACACCAGCTGAAGAACCCGTATTTATCACTCCAGTGCCAAGGTTCCCTGATAAGAGTGATGATTCCCCTGATATGGCAATATGCTTATCGAAGGTCTACAAAGCGGAGAAGGTGGAATTGAGTGATGATAGAATGAGTGCGGGTAGCACAAAAGGTTATAGAATGGTGAGAGCTACAAGAGGTGTTGTTGAAGGAGCTTGGTATTTTGAAATCAAGGTTGTGAGTTTAGGTGAGACTGGACATACTAGGTTAGGCTGGTCTATGGAGAAAGGGGATTTGCAAGCACCTGTCGGATATGATGCGAATAGTTTCGGTTATAGAGATATTGATGGGAGTAAGATTCATAAGGCATTGAGAGAGAAGTATGGGAGGAAGGGTATAAGGAAGGGATGTTATTGGTTTCTATAAATTTGCCTGATGGAGAACAGTATGCACCGAAGCAACCTCAGTTGGTCTGGTATAAGGGGCAGAGATATGTTTGCGCACCGGATCCCAAGGAGGATCCACCAAAAGTTGTGCCTGGTATTTTTTATTGTTTCCTATTAACTATAGAATTCCTTGCTTTTGATTTGTGTAGGTTAATAATTCTTACTAATGTTGAGATTTTTGTCACCTGGAGTTCATGGTGTTAGTTTGGTATTTAAAATTTACACATAGTTTATAATTCAGATTATAGGTATTTTTAGGTAAGTTAAGATTGCTAAATAAGAAAACTTGAAGAAGCTGATGGACTGCTTATAAATCAGGTTGTGGTCAACAATGATTTTGGATGTTCAGATTGACTTGTCCTCAGTGGAAGTATTTTCAGTGTATTAATCTGTTGATATACTGGTGCTCTTTTTTATTATCATCCCTCTTTTATGATATTTTGCAGACATGTAGGTACTTCTTTAGAATAGTTCTTTTCTCTAATGATAGAGTGATATCTACTTATGTATGCTCTTTATCTTTATTGGATAATGTACTTTTTGTTCAGTTATGAATCATATGCTTAATGCAGGAAGTGAGATTTCTTTCTTTAAGAATGGGATCTGTCAAGGGGTTGCTTTCAAGGAATTGTGTGGGGGCCGATACTATCCAGCTGCTTCTATGTACACTCTTCCGGATCAACCAAATTGTGTTGTCAAATTCAACTTTGGACCAGAGTTTGAGTTCTTCCCCAGTGACTTTGAAGGGCGTCCCACTCCAAGGCCAATGGTTGAAGCTCCTTATCATGGGTATGATGGTCGGGTTGAAAATGGTGTGCCTAGTGACAAGAATTAGACATGAAAGAACTCCTTTTAGAGTTCTAAGGAAGGATCTGTGATTGGATTTAAAATTTTATGTTCTATTGAGATATATGTTGGGGTAGGGAACTACCATATGAGAGCAGTAACTAACTGAAAATTTTCTTTGGAAGAGTCAAATGCTGTATTTATTTTCTACTGTTAAATGCGGAACATTCATGAGCTAACTACAGAATTGAGTACTTTTAATGTGCTTAATTTACTGCGACTGGGCACATTTATGGAGTTAAAAAAATTTTTACATTGCTGTCTCCTTTTACTTAAGTTTAATTTGCGTTTTTCTTTTTGGATAAAGTCAGTCATTTTATTGATGGAGGAAGATGTATTTATAATTCGTTACTCTGCTCTCAAACTAGAAACTCTTAGCTTTCATTTGTTCCTACAGAATCTTTCAATATGCCACTCGGATGTTTGATTCTGTGCTCTATAGCAGTTGAATTTTTCATGTTGGTGTTTAAAGGTGCAAGAGTGATTCTTATTGCTACATCCATTTTTTTTCAAAGTAGACATATCTTTGCATTGGTTACTTATCCGTTGACAGCTTGGAAGGAATTGGATCATGGTTTAATGTATTTGATGTTCTTTTTTGTGCTTGAAACAGCAGCTTTAAGCATTGTGTTTGTATTTGGCCAAAAAAAAAAAAAAAAAAGAAAAGAAAAGAAAAGCATGGTGTTTGTCAGTCCTCTCACTTCGTTGTGGGGTCAAGGGACCTGGATAGTACCGAGCTTGTTGATGGCAGATGAAAAATTCTTTTTCTTATGTTTTGATGATCATGTCATTTAGATGCTTTTGTTCCTCAAATTCTCTAGTCTTTACCAAGGCAAGGAACATTTTGCGGGTATTGTTTTATATTAATGGAGCGATCTCTTGTGAAATGATGCATTTCCAGTTGGATGTCATGCCTCCTATTTGAGAAAATTGCTTTGTTTTTTCCATATTCAGTGACTTGATTTTGAATTGCATTAGGATGGAGTTTGTTTCTTGGTTGATCTGCAGAGCAGATGCAAT
The DNA here is from genome assembly GCA_024138025.1 of Combretum micranthum. Lineage (NCBI taxonomy): Eukaryota > Viridiplantae > Streptophyta > Magnoliopsida > Myrtales > Combretaceae > Combretum > Combretum micranthum. The sequence goes on along the minus strand of JAMXBD010001380.1, from coordinate 35,331 downwards.
AGTTTTTCATGAATTGAAAATTTTGTCATGAAGAAAATGATTGAAGCTATTGATTACCGTAAATCCTCCTTAGCAGCTGCTAAGAAAATCATTCTTCATGTACAGGAAAGGTATGTAAAACGCTGTTAGTCTTGCTTCACTTTAACTTCTACTTCTGCTAAAGCACGATAGAAATTCACTGGCATTGCTTAGTTTACAGCTGAAGATGCTTCTGCAATTGCATGCCACTTTTGGCAATTATCTTACTTATTTTACTCGGTCACTATGGACAGTAGTCACATGAAAGCTGGCAATTATCCAGTAACTTGTTGCTTGACATTTCATATTATTGTTTGTCTCTAGCTTTTATCTGGCTGGCAATATATAAAGGACACACAATTATAAAGGAGGAAAAAAATGGTGATTTTTGGTTTAAGGACTTGTTATTACTCCAGCATGCAAATCCTTAATCATGTGAATCCTTTAGGATGGATTTTCATTCTACTGTTGATGTTACTTGGTGGTACTTTTGTAGTGCTATATTGGTTGAGCATAGACAATATAAACTTCAATAGATAGGGGAACTGGAAATTTTGTTACAGCTTACACAATCAGGAAGCATCTTTTGGTGGAATACACACCCTGCATGACGTCAGAACCCATTTAACATGTAAAAGCTCTCTTGTATTTGACCATACTGGTTTCTACAGGCAGCAATATGGATGAATTATTTTTCTTATATATAGGCAGGCTGAGACCTTCTTGTGAGGACAAAGAATGGAGCATTTGAAGCCTCTTCATGTGAAAAGATGGAATTTTCTGGATTGATGACCTCTCAATGAGACCTTGGATAGTTCTCTTGGCATGGAATGTTCAGAAAGTGGAGAAGCTTTTTCTTTGAACTTTAGAATGGCATAAAAGGTGAGCCTATAAAATAGGAGAATGATTACAGCGGCTGCTAAATCCCACCCTTTTGAATGGTGAAGTTGAACACCTTTGTGAAGATAGCTTCACCTTTCTGAAATCAAACTCGAGCCCTATCAAATTATTCTGGTACACTCCTGCATGTGAAATCCAGAGAGGTGAGTTCGTAGCAGGTACATATTGAGTTTTTATTTGCTCTTGTTCTTATGATGTTTAGCAATTTATGTGAGTATTATAGAGTATCTACACAACTTGCTAAAAAGCCTTGCACTACACATGGTTGCAGTGATGTCTACATTTTTCAACATCTTTACTGTCAGCATTAACAGTCACTTTATGAAATATCTATTCTTTTGTGATAAGTTGTTGCTGTTATGTCTTTCAAGTTTATACGCAATGTGGTTGTTCGGTGTACAAGAGAAAATTTGGGTGTGGAATTGGACAGATTCTATTGCATGAATATTGTCTCTTTAGATAGCCAATGGGAAATTTCCTCTTTCAGTCATACATTATGAAATCTGCATGGAAAATGCGGGGCTTACCTGCAGTGCACACGAACCATAGTTGGTGTATGGCACTGGGTTTTTTCAGACTGGCTTGGGAAGGTCAGGAAGGAAGCGGAAATACCCAGTTGTCATCATCATGATACCTTAGAAAATAAGGAAAATCTTAGTCCTCATGTATATAGTTCCACTACAAAGTATGATATAGTATCAAACTATATTTGTTGATTTAAACTTCTAGATCGATAAGTTGCAAATCTAAATTTAAAATGATATGAAAGTGCCATCAGTCACACCTTATTTTACTAAATTATCTGATGGTTCAATCAAAGTTTTAACCACAAGTAAGGAAGTGTTAATATATAAAATGAAAACCCATATTATAAATTTTTAGTTTTTACATTAGTTGCATAATGATTCAATTTTAAAAAAAGTAAATATGGAATAAGCAATATGAAGAAAATATATGTGATCAGTCTTGCAAGGTATCCTACTCCTGTTATGACTTGCATTAAGAAGACTATCGTACAGCTCTCTACAACCACATGGTACTGATTAGTCCAAAGCATATGTACAGGAATAGGACGATGAATTTCCCCATTTGGTAATTAACCAAAAAATTTCCCCATATAGTATGTAAGTGGCAGTAGTCATTGATAACATGGATAGAAAGGGAAATGAGTAGAGAGAGTTTGATAATATGTATGCAGCCATCCCATAATGGTAATTGAATCTCTCATGGTAGAAAACCTGTTTAAGAGAATGAGATATCGAATCTATAGAAGTCCAGATTGGGGTCTGATAATTGATTTTTCTCAAGGGAAAGGATATTGTTTTTATATTAATCTCTTTGACAAATGATGCGGCTTTCTCCAATTGACATGAATGTCATGGATCTCACAATAAAAGCACTGCAAGATTCCTGAGCCCATATTGACTCATAGCTCCTCCCAATATTAAAGAAGATGGTTCTTATAAATTGCTATCCTTAGCCAGTAATACCCATTATAATTCAACATGTTCACAAACTATCTCCTTGTCAATGTTTTGAGCTGTTTGGTCCATGTAGTCTTGCTCCCTGTACTTCTCCACTCACAAGTCCTTCCTGCAAGGTTAAGCAATCTTGTAAGTAGTTGGCAATCCTGATCTTCGGTGGTTTATGGAAGTTCTACCCTTCAACTTTCATGAGAATCTTCTCAGCAGTAGCTCTATATTTGGAACCATCAACTAGTCAATTTGATAACAGTATAATTATCACAGAAGAGCAGGTTAATCAACGATGATGGTAACTCCTCTGAGAAAAGAGCTATTGGTATGTCATTTAGCATGAGAAAAAAGGATTACCATCTTGCTGGTCTGCTGGCTCATGTAATACTCAAAGGGATTGGGTGAAATGATTTCTTCACTTTTAGCAATTAATTATTTAGTGGACTGGATAAATGACTAAAGTAATAGATTCTGAAAAGTAGCCAAATGAAGAGCTCATATTGCTTATAAATTTTGGGATAGTTTTTTATCCTAGCTCTTTCTTCAGTTGCATATTTAGAGCTCCTGTATTCCTCAATAAGTTTTCTTCAACTTCTTCTGTCCTTAACTTCAATGGTGAATTAAATACTTTATGGTTCTGTATTTTAGATATTTGGTGGTTGTAAGAAGAATAATTTGATGCCAAGGTTTGAATGTAGAAGATTAAAGTGGTAACTATTCAATTTGCTTCATATTTGCTCTTGCAAGTGTCTTGGGAAGTTAAAGCAATGAATTCTTCTTCTTCTTCTTCCTTTTTTTGGGTAAATGGTAATCGATAAGTTCCTTCTATTTCCTCATAAGAAGCTAATCTCCGTTTATCGCCTCAACTGATCCTTCATACCTTCATATTGATAAATGATAGAGGTTTGCCTTTTAAATGTTTATCCAGATAAAACGCCAAAATGGGATGACATACCGATGGCCTAAAGGTCTAAGTGCAATGATTATTATGTCTTTTAGTTCAATACTCCACTTTTCAATACAGGATGAGACACAACAGAATTGTGATGCTGGTGCATTGATGTTTATGCTGGCTCGATGTCGGGTCTGTGACTTGGGAGGCTGGGGCACAAATTCCTTCTCTGTGCTCATGGACCCCCATGATGTAAGTCTTATGTGAAACTAAAATCCGTAGTAGATATGGTCCATATAGCCTGAAACATCCTTACTACCTGGTAAACTTCCTTTGGGTTTGCTTGACACAATAACTGTGAGTACTCATGATGCAAGGCAATGTATGTTAGTCATCCTCCTGATGGTATATAGCTATCTAAGTGCACAAGCATGGAGTTTATTAAGAACTTTTTATTTTCCCCCTTCATTCTTTGCAAATTCTTTAATGTTATTAAGGGTATTGTTGTTTCACAAATGATATTTTTGGTCTCTATTCGATATTTGTCATTCGCAAAGCATTGCAGTAGTAAAATACCAACATGCTATTCTCTAGAGGCTGTGGATACTAGTGGCTTTCAATCACGTGGTAGTGGAAGGTGAAGATAATGACTACCCACTAATGGTGGCAATTATTCTTTTATTATATGTGTGTGTATATATATTTGACCAACTGTGGTGGTGGTTATGGACGATGGGGAAAATGATTTCCTCTTTTGAAGAATGGATGTTATTTTCCATTTTTCATCGCCATTTCTCAAGATAATAAACTACCTGTCCTGAACTAGCATCTCTAATTACCACCATTACTTGCTTCTAAAATCCACTAGTAATCATGACCACCTGAAATTACTACGTATTATTTTAGAACTATAAAGCTTTGATCACAGTAAACATTGAAAAGAGTGGCAAATGTCTTTGGCGACAGAAGCACATCCTGATAATGTGGCCTTTTTCTTCTTCTTTTCTCTTTCTCTCTTTTCCCCACTCCATGGAAAAACATTTTCAAGCTTCGTTTAATATCATTTACATTTAGTATTTATAATGCTCAAGTACTATGATGGTAAGTGCAAACTAAAAACAGTAACATTGACCTGTAGCATTTATTGGTGGGAGGTGGTGCGGATGACTATAGCATCTGATGCTTAGTGCTGCTGTGCTGGTAATTTTTAAGGCATAAATTGTCTATTGAAATTAAGAAATATGATTTCCTACCTTTTGAAATAGAGATTATGGTTCTTATTTCTCATGACATTTTTGGATTTTAGTTACTCGTCATAAACAGTCAACAGCTGCTACTTTCACTTTTCGTCGCCAGTTTTTATTCAACACGTTTGATTTTCACTGAGTAATGTTTTGGCATTACATTTTCTAGCTCATAAGAAATGTTAGAAGGAAATGTTCAGAAATTATTTTCCATCAAACCGAACTCACCCTAAGTGGGTAAACTACTTTGTGGTTTAAGGCTTTGTTGTTGTTACCTTTTTTTCCTAACATGTTTTTACTTTAACTGGAAATAAAAAATGATAATTCTTTGATACCATTTATTGATGTTTATGACCTTCTCTCTATTTCTTTTGGTAACAATTTATTGGCATTATGAGCTACAATGATGTTGGCAGTAGCTATTCTGCATAAATTTGAAGCCCTTCTTAAAATAAGTTAAAATGAAACAGAGAGAGGTCCTGCTAATGAATCGAGGAGCTGATTTCCCTGATCCAGGTGGACCGCTGATGGCCATGAACTCTCTGGTTCAGCATATGCATTCGGTCCAATGAGCAACTGTTTTTTGCGTGTTCAGAACCATGAGGTGTAAATCAGTGATGTATATTTCTTGCCTCTGCACAACTGACAAAAATTGGATGTGGGTCAAGTCAAGCCTCCATTAGCCAGTGTGGTCTAGAATGGCGTAGTGGTGATAAATTGTGCAACCAGGGCGTTAGCTCAAACACCTAACACCATTAAGGTGTCTAGCATTAAAGTTTTGAGAAGAATGAGCGGGAAATTTTACGAAACTGGGATTCAAACCATGAAAATTGTTCTGTAGGCCAATTATTGTTGCATCTTACTCTTAATTCTCACAATTTAGCTAGTGGTAACTTGCATAAATTATCCATTTATTATATCTGTTGAGTATAATATAATTATGGTATGTGGTAAAAGTGGTTGTAGATGTACAAATCTGATTACAAAGGCCTTGAGCCTAATTATTATTTGGATTTAACTCTTTCGGCTAATGTGACAGGGCTTAAAGAGTTAGGCCCAATCCAATTGGGATGATCATGGGAGTTTTGGCATGGAAGGCTTGGAGTAGGGCCCGTTGGAATTGGCCTGCTCAATTCCAACCTTTCTCAAATTGACTCACACACATTGCTATGAATGCCTCAATGGGCCTGGGTCCATAAGGGAGCCCACAACCATATCCATAATGAGAGGGACTCATCCTAGCCGTTGGTCGTCTGTCGGATCCGACGGACGACATCGACAGCTGGATTCTCTATAAATACCTTAGTCCTTACCTCATTTGGAAGGTGAAATCTTGGACAAACGCCGTCGTGCTGCCGGATTTCCGTCTTGGTGAATCAAACATTTAATTTACTCAAGAACATACACGAACACATAGTACTCAGTGAGGTTGATGCTATTTAGCTCCCTCCTGTCACACGTGTGTTAGAGCCTATTGAGATTGCCTACTCCTCCTCCCTACACGATTCTCTCTTGATCATCCTATCACGTGTTGTTTCCCTAGGTCACGCGTAGCGCGATAGTCACGCGACACGCACGTGATCGTTGCATCCGGATTCATACCCACACATTTTTGGCGACTCCACTGGGGACAGGGAAATCAACACTTGTGTGATGGCACCTCCAAGGAAGAGACCTACCGATCCCACTGAGGGTACAACTCAAGAACTTAATGTTGATCCCGAGGCTACTGAACATGACATGCCAGCACTTGAGGATGTGAACCAACCTGCTGGTGCTCAAATAGACAATGCTACGATCTTGCGTGCTGTGCAAGAAAATACCAAACAAGTCAATCAATCAATGCAAGAGTCTGCAAAACAATTCCAACAATTCATGACAATATTTGCTCAGTACCTGCCTGGAATAGCTGCTATTGCTGCTACGCAACAAGGTGCGACTTCGTCGAACCCTGTTGTTGTTGCGCAACAACGCGCTTCTCAGGCACCTCAAGTTGCTCGACCTGTTGATCCTCTTCCTACTCCTGAACATGACACTATTGGAAGTAGGGAGCAAGCCCCTCCGTTGGAGCCTATAGTTACACAATTGCCTGTACCTCAGGTAGTGAACACTGGAATTCAGCTAGGAGGACCCTCAACTTCCCAGCCTACAGTACATGTTCAACCCGGAGGATCTTCATCCTCACAGACTACGCCACAGATTGTCATTGGTGGACCTGCTGCTCAACCAAATACAACTCCACTCCAGACTGTCACTCCTGCTACACCAGTTGAAGTTACTACTTCAACTCCTAAAGTTACTTTCGTCACAAAGGAAGATCTAGACATGTACTTGAGGGAAATACAAGCTAAGTCTGATGTGGGAGTATTGGATCTCAAACTCCCATACAATCAACGTATTGCTGCTAAGCCATACCCTCAAGACTATGTGAGTCCCAAATTCATGCTATTTAATGGTAAGAAAGGAAGTGCCAAGGAACATTTGTTGAAGTTCATTGAAACGCTAGAGGTTTACGGATTTGATGATGATCTCAAGTTGAAAGAATTTTCTAAGTCCCTTACAGAGAAAGCGTACACATGGTACGTTAACCTTCCTCCTGGATCAGTAGATTCATGGGCAACTATGTGCAAGATGTTCCTAGAGAAGTTCTTCTCCACACAGGAACGAGTGACCTTGACTGATATGGGACGGATTCGCCAGAAGCCCAAGGAAGACTTGATGGATTATATTGAGCGTTTCAGGGAACGTTCACTAGACATCCAAGACATATGTGACGAAAGAGAGCTGGTGAAAATTTGCATCCAAGGCATGTTCACCGAATATGCGGTACACCTGGAAAATCTCTCTTTAGCCTCATTCTCCACTTTGGTTGAGAATGCGCGAAGGACTAATAATTCTGTCATGCGACAGAGAGGAGGAAGCGTGAATTTTAACAAAAGAGGACCGTCTGTGAATGCAACTCAAAGTGAGGATCCCAAAGATGAGAAGAAACGAAGAGTTGAAAAGTCTGGACGTGAGAGAACAAAGGAAGTGCCAACATATCCTTGTTCGATGGGAAAAGTGCATGCTATGCTCGATCAATGGTTGAGAGATGGAAATCTTAAGCTCCCGAGGGTAGAGCGTTTACCAACTCAAGAGGAGAGGAATGATCCCAAGTTTTGTAGGTTCCACAGGATTGTAGGCCATCCTACTAGGGATTGTTTTACTTTGAAGAGAATTTTCAACGAAAGAGTGCAGAGTGGAGAGCTTGTTATTGAAAATAATGATGTTAGGAACAATCCACTTCCAACCCATAACAATCAGCGTGGTGCTGTCAACGTCGTTATTCATGATCCTGCCATGGTCGAGGCCAGTGATACACCACTTACTGAGGCAAGTAACACAAAAGGAAAACAACATGTAATTGAGGAAAATGATTGTGCACCCATTGCTGCGGCGCTTTTGAAGACTTCAAATTTTAGAAATTTCTTTGATCTACTTGGCTTTGATGAGAAGGCAAGGCTTGCAGCAGCAACTATGCTCGCGCAAATTTCCGAGGGACAATATGCCGAGTGTAGTGCAGCGCAGCCAGTCAAAAGAATGGCTCGAGCGCATGAAAATGCAATCTTGTTCACTGATGCAGATATGTGTGTAGACGGTCCAAATCACAATCGACCATTATATGTGGAGGGCACACTTAATGGCTATCCAGTTAAGAGGACATTCATTGACGCTGGTTCTTCTCTCAACATCATGCCTAAGACTACATTTGAAGCTGCCGGTATTGACTATCGTCGTTTGGTGAGCAACCCATTTCAGTTAATGGCTTTAGTCATACTACAACAAAGACCATTGGAAGAGTTAATGTTGATCTTAAGATTGGGCCTATCCGTGGTAGTGTTACTTTTCACGTGATTGATGCGCCTGTGTCCTACCACCTCTTGATAGGTAGGAAATGGCTGCACGATCACAATTTAGTGCCATCAACGATGCATCAATGTATCAAAGGACATTGGAAAGGGAAGGATGTATTTATTCCTGCTACAAAGAATCCCTTCGAGCACGATGAGGCAAATTTCATTGAATCTACCTTCTTCAATGAGTACTCGGATGAAGGTGAGACAGCTATTGCTAGAGCTTCAGGTGTACCATTACCCACTTGGGAAGAAATTCAAGAGGGTCAACAAAAGAAGAGAAAAATGCGTGGTTGTCGAGGAGGTAAAAAGAAGAACAAGCAAGCTGACGCTGTTGAAAGTTATGTTAGAGAGGATGGGCGAAGAGTATATCTCTTATGACGGTTTCCAGGGTCTAAGGAAGTTTGTTCTTCTTCAGACCCTGTACCGATTCAAGAAATTCAACCCGCCCCTCAACAAATGCAAGATCAAATAAAGCCACAGAATGAAGAAATTGAGGAATTGGATCTAGCGCGACCAGGAGAGTCGCCGCGGCCAATTTTTGTCAGCAAAGGTTTGTTGCAAGATGTTAAAAGTCCTCTCATTGATTTGTTGAGAGAATATAGGGACGTGTTTGCTTGGGCATATGATGAGATGCAGGTTTAGATCCTAGTCTTGTAGTGCACAGACTAAATATCGCCCCGGGCACTACTCCTATTAAGCAAGGACAACGAGTTTTCCGTCCTGAGGTTGAGGTTCAAATCAAACATGAAATTGAGAAGTTGCTTCATGCAGGCTTTATCAAACCAATCGAGCACCCTACTTGGCTCGCAAATGTCGTACCTGTTAGAAAAAAGAATGGTCAAATAAGGGTTTGCGTGGATTTTCGTGATTTGAACAAGGCTTGTCCTAAAGATGATTTCCCTTTGCCAAATATAGACACCTTAGTGGATGTCACGGCAGGACATGAATTATTTTCATTCATGGATGGTTTCAGCGGGTATAATCAAATCAAGATGGCGATTGGAGACGCTGAGCGTACTGCCTTTCGAACGCCTGTTGGGAATTTCTATTATACTGTCATGCCCTTTGGACTCAAGAATGCTGGTGCTACTTATCAAAGGGCAATGACAGCCATTTTTCACGATATGATGCATGATTTCATGGAGGATTACGTGGACGACATAGTCGTGAAATCAAAACATGCACCGGACCACTTGGTCCATCTTCGGAAGGTTTTTGAACGATGTCGATTGTATAAGCTTCGCATGAATCCTTTGAAATGTGTCTTTGGAGTTGCTTCGGGAAAATTCCTTGGATTCGTGGTCCATAGGAAGGGAATTGATGTTGATCCTGCAAAAATACAAGCTATATTGTCTATGCCCTCGCCAACTACTTTGAAAGAGTTGAAAACTTTCATGGGGAAAGTTTCATATATTAGGAGATTCATGCCTGCACTTGCAGAGATTTCGCATCCCTTACATCAACTTATGAAGAAAGGAATTGCATTTGAATGGAAACAAGTCCATGAAGATGCGATTCAAAGAATTAAGGGAATTCTCACTTCTTCTCATACCATGACTATGCCTGTGAAGCAAGTACCGATGATATTATATCTCACTTCTACCAGCAGATCAATCGGAGCTTTACTTGCACAAGAAATAGACGGCCAAGAACGCCCGGTCTATTATTTGAGTCGCTCACTTCAAGGAAGTGAGGTCAAATACCCAGCTTGCGAGAAGCATTGTCTCGCGCTGGTGTTTGCAACTCAAAAATTACGTCACTACTTTCTGGCACATAAGGTTAACCTTGTCACACGGTCAGATCCTATCAAGTATTTATTGTCACGACCAGCATTGTCTGGGCGTATTGCAAAATGGTTGTTGCTTCTTGGAGAGTTCGACATTACAATACAGACTCCTAAAGCTGTTAAGTCACAGGCCTTAGCTGATCTCTTGGCTCATTTTCCGAACGAAAGTGAAGATGTGATCACAGATACTATACCAGCAGAATTTCACGAGGACTCACTCATGATCGAAACAGAAGGAGAATGGTCACTTCAATTTGATGGCTCATCAGGAAGTCAAGGGTGGGGAGCAGGAGTTGTATTAACATCACCTAATGGCCAAGAAATACCTTTGGCATTCAAACTTGACTTTCATTGCACTAATAACGAAGCCGAGTATGAGGCATTGTTACTCGGGATCGTCTTTGCCTTGGAAGCTGGAGCAAACCACTTGTGTATTCGTGGCGATTCGAATTTGATCATTAAGCAGACCAATGGTGAATATGCCCTCAAGGAGCCATCACTTGCGCCTTATAGGGCTGCAGTGCAGGCTCTAATTGGGAAGTTTGAAGTCGTAAGGTATGAACATACCAAACGATCTACGAACCGTTACGCAGATGCATTGGCAACATTGGCATCTAAGATTCCAATGCATGCTTCAGATGAAAGCCTAGATGTCAAAGTTATCAAGAAAACTATTCCTTGCACAACCTTGCAATTGTTGGAGGAAGATGATGAAACAGGAGATGATTGGCGTGTTGGTATCAAGAATCAATTAGCGCAACCCAATGCGGCCTCCATCGTAACCTTGAAGAATTTTATTCGTATCAATGGCGCTTTGTACTTTAAAGGACCGGAGGGCGTTCTATCGCGATGCATTTGCGCGAAACAGGCTCGGTTAAAATTAGACAAGTATCATAAAATCTGGTGTGGGGAAGAAGGACCCCCTTTGTATCGTCGCATTCAACGTGCAGGGTATTATTGGCCCTCAATGGCTAAGGATGCATCTCAGATGCAAATGCATTGTCCTAAGTGCTCTGAGTTACCAGATGCAAAAGAATGTAATTTTGTCGCAAGTGCTGGAGATTGGCGTCGTCCGTACATTGACTATTTGAAGAATAACGTGTTACCAACTAATAGTACGGATGCCAGATTAGTAAAAAGGAAGGCACGCAAGTACCTAATGCATGAGGATGAGTTGTATAGAGTCTCATTCATGGGAAAGCCTCTCAGATGCATTACATCTCCTGAAACAGAAGAGATATTAACCGAGGTACATGCTGGAGAATGCGGTGAGCACCAAGGCGCAAGGAAGTTGTATTATCAGCTACTAGACATGGGGTACTATTGGCCAACCATGGAATCAGATAGTTCCAATTTTGTTAAGCGGTGCGTTCCTTGCCAAGAACATGGAGATGTGATTCATGCTCCTGCAGTTGCACTTCACAGCTTAACAACACCATGGCCTTTCCACACTTGGGCGTTTGATCTAATCGGTCCTATTCACCCGCCATCTAGAGGTTGTATTTGGATCCTAGTTGGAACTGAATGTTTTACTAAATGGGTAGAAGCCATTCCTTTAAAGAAGGCGACAGGACCAATAGTTGCAAGCTTCATCAAGGAGAACATTATATGCCGATTCGGGATTCCAAAGCGTATCCTTTCAGATAATGGCACTCCTTTCATCAATTCACATGTTCGACAACTGTTGGAATCATATGGTATTGATCATGTAAAGTCAACCCCTTATTACCCTAAGGGCAACGGCCAAGCGGAAGCTACGAACAAGACTCTTTTAAAGGTTCTGAGTCGTATGGTACACGATAACCATAAAGAATGGCACGATAAACTATCCCTAGCACTTTGGGCTTACAGGACTTCAAAGCGGCGACCAACACAAGCAACACCTTTTTCGTTAGTATATGGTGCCGAAGCAGTCGTGCCTATAGAGGTTCTGATCCCTTCAGCACGATTAGCGATCAATGCTGAGCTTGAGCCAGATGCTTTACGCATAATAGACTTGGAAGCCTTAGATGAAAGACGAGATATGGCCAAAAACAACTTGATCAACTACCAACACAAGCTTGGTATGGCCTACGATCGGTTGGTGAAGAAAAGGTCATTTCAAGTGGGTGATGTTGTACTTCGTGCAGCCGAGCATGTGCGCCGAAGTATACCTGCGCCAAAGTTCACGCCAAAATGGGAAGGTCCCTTCATTATACATGAAGTCCATGATAGCGGGTATTGCAAGCTCCTCAATCCAAAGACTGATGCTATTACGGCTCCTATAAATTTTCAATATGTAAAGAAGTTTCACATGTAATAGCATGATCAGTGATGATGATGACTTGAATAATATGGGCTTGCTTTCACATGATTCTTTCACCGATCAATTTCATTATACATTATATTTATATGTTGCTGCTGCTTGGTAAGAGACTTGTCTCCTATACGCGCGACATTCGTTCATTCATTCATGCAGCTTGTAATAGTTCAAATTTACTAAGCGCGTGGCATAATACATGCATATGAATTCTTGTGAAATCAAGTAGTGGGTAATACCCCCTTGAGAATTCTTATGAAATCAAGAAGCCTTTGCTCGCGAAAGAAATAATAATTTAAACGCGCAAAGTCATAACATATAATGTGCCGCTACACATGAATCTTACATTCTGTAAAGCGCACGAGTTCATCGTACTATGATACGATACCAAGTGAAGGGAACAAAACTAAGAGAAAGTAGCACCATGTGAAATATTGTGCATGAAACATGAAACAAAACAAAGACAAAGTTCATGAAGTTACATAACTTAATGCAATAATCTATTCTGCTATAGAAGCAGTATCAAGACCCTCAAGAGAATTCTCCAATTCGAGTTGTGTCGCCTCAAGTTCAGCCTTGAGCCTCTCGTAACGTTGGATTAATGGTCGATGGTGCAATACCTTTTGTGCCTTGCTAGCAACACTCTCCAAGCTATCAATTTTAAACCCCAAGGCACGAGCACTATTAAAAGCTTGTACCAATAACTCCAAGTCAGCTGAAGAAAATGAATTCCATGGTCTACCTAGCAGCATACACGCCCGACCTAACATCACAACCATAGCATTTGTGACTTCGGAACCAGGACAAATTGATCCTGCCCAAAAATCCCCATCACGTGCATGCAACCTCTTTAATGACTCCAAGTAAATAGGGGGGACCAGGAATTCATAAAACGAAACACTCTCCCCCGAAGTTATCATATGCGGGTGCGTGTTCTCCCCTCCAACTTGCTCTGGTATTTCATTATTTGGAAGAGTAGTATCTTGATGTGCTGGGGGAGGCATTATTACAAGGGACATCATCAATTCCCTCACCGTGAATCTCTGCAGCCAACGCTTCTGCATATGCATTAATATCCTCCTCCTGTATGCTTTCATTTCCATGATCGCTTCTGTCGCTTCCAAAGTCGTCAGAAGCTTGCTCCTCACCGGCCATGTCCTCATCATCATCATCATCATCATCAATCACTACAGCAGATGTATTATCACCTCTTGCTTGCAATACCTTCCCAACACCATATCGATTGGGATAAGGGTGAGTGTTCGGCGAAGAAGACTTAGATGAAGCAAATATTCCAGAAGTGCTGGCGTTTCCATCGCCAGAAATATTTTTGTTAACCTCACTTTGGCTTGTGACTCGGCTTGTCCTCAACTCGTCCTGAAAAGAAAAAAAGGAGTGAAACCATGGTTAATGACATATCAATAGTATGTAAAGAAACGATAATATAGACAGCTTAAGTAACAAGATTTAATACCTCACAAAGGCGAGGACGCTTGATTTGACTGATGATTGATGCAGGAGGCATGGTCCGCCCAATCACCGCTTTTCCTGAAGTGTTATTCTTGTCATCTTTCGGAAGTTGAAAGTGGAACTCATGCTTATAAATGATCGACTCTGGCAAACTGTCATCTATAGCTGAAAGAGTATATTTCTTGAATGCCTCAAGACACCCTGTCCAATACGTTAACCATCCACTTGATGCAACACCGGAGCGATTGATAGATGGAAAAAACATCTGTCTGACAGAACAATAGAGCTCATGGCGTTTCTCAAGACTAATTGCCTCACAGCATCTATTGAAATCTGTGTCGATAGCCACAATAGGAGGCACACCTTGATCAAACCCAAACTGACGTGCAACCCGATGAGGTGAGTACAACATTACTCTATGCTCCAAGAATTCAGTAGAAGAATCACACCAATCGTGAAGCGCAGGCAAACCTCGAGGTGTACACCAGAGAACATATACTACTTCAGCTTCAGAAAGCTGCTCACCACATTCCATCAGATTCACTAAGGTCTTGGAACCCGAAGGGTAATATGTTGTGCACCACTCATATCCCTCCAATTCCTTTGTATAAGGGCGAAAGTCGACCTCATGAGCATCATCTATAATATCAAGTAATGAACCCAAAGGCTTCCTATCAACCCAAGCCCAAGCTCGAGGTTCAGGAGGATCAGGTTTTGCAACAGGTACACCTGGATATCTTTTGTAATGTTCGCTGAAAAACAAGTGTAGAAATCCCAAATCTACATTTGATACGATGATATATCGCCCCTTTGATCGAACTGAAGTCTCACTAAAGGTCCAAGCGCCGATATAAAGACCCTAAATAAAAAGGCGCCAAGGCAACTCGTTCTCCACGAGCAAGACGAATCGCCAAGTTAAAAAGTCGCGGACTGACACCTTTTCCTGGCCCGCCGGGAAACACGTACATGGATAACCAACAAGCGATGAAAGCTTCTAACTCATGCCTGAAATGAATCGTAAGTCATGAGTAAGGTTAGATTGAAGTGATGACAATCAAGCATAAATAAACAAAGCAAGGAACGCATACTTACTCGCATCCATACCGGGGGCCTTCGGATCGAGTCCTTTCGTGCTCAAAAAAATGTCTTATCCACGCACAAAATGATGCTTGTCTACGACTGTCTCTCGCTTCTTGTCTATCAGCTTCTAGTACTTCCACCAATTTTTCATCCTCTTCTGAAATCTCAGCCGTGACAATATCAGTTGACCCAGAACTAGGGAAACTTAGCAATGTGCACACATCTTCTAAGGTTGGAGTAATCTCACCCCATGATGTCACAAAAGTATGTGTACATGTACTCCAACGTGCCAATACAGCTCGCCATGCTTCAACACTTTGAGAACGGATAACCATTTTAGAAGAAATCCATATAGCAAAATTGATCCCTGCACTTTCTAAACGAGACCTATAATGAGAATTCTTTACAATGTAATATACCCATGACTGCCATCCTTGCAATATCTGTTTTGGGTAACTGAACATTGTCTCTGAAAGGGGAAGCTCCTTTCTTTCATTTCTGAAACGTAAAATGGAATTCTCATCTATGTTCTTCCTATCGCTTACTCGGGGCTCTGGTTGGATGAAATGAAATTCACCATCTTTAGGAGGATGAGCACACAAATCCCTCTTTTTGATATCTTTCCAGAAAAAATCATTTCGAATGGTAGCATCAAGCCATTTACTACGTGGCAAGGGAACTTTCGGCACATGACCTGAATTCGCCAATATTTCATTACTTTTGTCTGTATGGTTGCCACTGCGAGATCGACCCTTTCTATTTTCCTCACCATCCTCAAGATGTTTATTTTATGCACACCTACATGATAAAGGAGTTATATGCATATACAAGATCAAAAGAGATGCTAATATCATGAACGCAAATATGTGACATGAGACATATGCAACAAGTGCATCGGCTACCGGAGTATCTCATTCATTCACCAAATGACTGGGTGCACAAGATAAGAAAGAGTCTCCTCTTATAGTGGTGCGGTTCCAAGATCGTCGCATGGGCAAGTGAGACACAAATAACCGAGGAGAGCCTCTCTCATAGCGGTGCGGTGCCAAGATCATCATGTGAGGAATGGAACACGGACGCAATGTGCGGTTCCAAGATTGTCACATGAAGTTTGGGACGCGGACGGCTGAGAGTGTCATCGTACAGTGTATGGTCTCAAGATTGCCATTTATGCGGTCGGAACATGGACAACAAAGAGCTTCGTCTTAAAAATCATGAGGCACCGTGGTCATTAGATGAATGAATGGAACACATGATGAATGTGAATGATGAATTTGAGTATTCTTCTTGAACGCAAGAATCATTAATAGTTGATGACATTAATATGAGTTCATAAAACAAGAAAATCATTACTTGTAAAAACGAAGTAAAAAGATACGTGATGAAGATTCAACACTCCAATTTCTGAGCCTTGTAATGCAATCTCAATAATGTCCTTTCAATCTTGCTGAAAAAGGGTCGGATTAATATGGCGAAGAGTGTATATGATGAAATGCTGACTACATATGGAGTCACACCTGACACATGCACATGTTGATTTAGGAATTCCGTATGAGCTCCATGGTTGATGAGGGGTTTCACATTTAAGAAAATGCGTCTGTTTAATTGCGAGCTGGATGTGATCACTGTCTTGTTGATGGATTGTGTAGAGCTGGGAGGGTTAAAATAGCACATAATGTGGTCAAGAATTTGAAGAGGAAAAGCTCAGGTTTGAATCCTAATGTTGTCACTTACACAACTTTAATAAGAAAGTACAGTATAAAAAGAAAGACAGATGAGGTATTTATATATACATGTATATAAGGATGAAGGAGCAAGGTTTGATGGCCGTTATAAAGCAGGGAATCTAGAAAAAGGATATCAACTATTGGATGTGATGAGTCGTGAAGGTTTCATTCCTAATATCTGCCCTTATAATGTACTTATAGATGGTGTGCATTTGTTTGAATGAAAGAAAGAAGGAAAGCTGTGGAGATAGGAAAAAGATAAGCAATACAAGACCTAATCATAGCAAGGGCCAAGTAACAAAACAGAGATGAACAATATTAGCATCAAATCAAGCTCCATCCAATCACACATTTTTCATTTAAATCCTCATTGTACCATATTATATAACATGAAATAGAGATGGCTGATGCAAACCTGAGATGGACGGAAGATATCTGGCTACAAATACGACCTCTTCGACAGCAATGAATCGGGGTGCAATTGAGTAGCAATGAACGTAGTACAATCCAGCTTTGTTGAGCTAAATGGCTGTCATGAATGAAATCAAGAGGATTAGTTCTTTCTAATTACAGCAGCAGAGATAAAAAATATATACAATACAAAAGCAAAAAGATATAAGCCTGGGAAAACAGAAAAATGAAATCCCATTCGAAAGAAGATAAAAGCAAGTGGAAACTCATTCCAAGGAAGTTTGTTCTCGTTGACTTCAACCTGGCAGTCTCGACGAAGAAGATGGAATCCTCAACCGACAAAGCTATTCAATGGCAGCATTATACAAATTTAAAACAAAAAAAATGATGAAGATGAAACAGAGAGAAGACAGACAAGGAAAAAGAAGGGCAATGAGGACGTATATATAGAAGAAGAACGTGAGCAAAGGAGGCAAGGAAGCAAAAAGATATCTTGTGTGCTGGAATAAATGGGGCAATATATTGTACTAGACATGACGAAAGTTTGCAGGTTTGCAGGCCTGGAAGTGTGATGAAAATGAAAATATTGTGGGTTGCTATTGCACCATACACATAGCCAATTGTGTCTATCCCAATGAGGAAAACAAAACTGCTGTACCCAGCTGGCAGCAGCAGCAGCACACAGTAGCAGCAGCTTCACCACAGGATAGACCAAATCGAAGACCCGGCCCTGACCAACAAATTCTTAATCCAGTTCACCAAGCTTATCTTCTGACAAACAGAAGGCTGCCCTATTAATGCAATCATCACAGCAAGTTAAACAAGAGATATTTGGGCTTTTATTTGGTAAGGAGCAAGAAATTCGCATGCTGGCATGCAAGGGCAGAGTGTAGGTGAATGCGATAGTGTCGATGGCAGTTTCGTGATTTTGAGATGGCAGTTTCGTAATTTTGGGGAGTCTTGAATTTTTACCAAGCGAGACCATATTCTGAAGGGAAACGGCCCAACGAGCAATACTCATCAGCTTTGCTCATGACCCAAGCCGGTTTTCGGCCAAATTCCTTCGTTTAGGCCTTCAAAACCGCGTTTTTACTATTTTTAGTAACTTTTCTTCATGTCATATCTTTTCATAGGATAATCCTTTTTATATGCCGTCTGTGGCATTAATCTCGTCCGCTCATCTATTTTCGCTCTAGGTATTATTTAGATAAGTTTCCTTTTTTGGTAAAAAAAAAAAAAAAAAAACGCATGTGACACATGGATTTCTTGCACAAGTCACTCTTATAAGATATCAAAAGCTAACTGTTGATGCACGGTCATGGTTATCCGGCCAAGATGATCAAGCAGTTGAGATATTTTTCATCCTTCCCGACTTTCATGCCCTCACCATGGGAGTGGCGGCCTTATTCAAGATGATGTGAATTGGATTCCTTCAATGTTTTAATTGATGAGTGCATGGTGTAGTTAGTTATCAATGTTAAGCGTTCATTCAAGGTTGTGTACATTATGTATCCTTTGGGAACTCAAGGTTATATATGGATCCACAGGGACAGATCATTGATTCCTCAATCAGATACAGGGGCACGTTCTGTTGCACCTGCTGTACATTTGTTGAAGCAACTTTTATTTTCCACCAATAAGGCAACGCAAACTGCCAGCAGCTTGGCTATATCTTCGAGATTACTTCAAGTTCCATTTCCAAGACGCACTATGTTGGCCACCGATGAAGCTGGTGAGACTATTGTATCTGATAGTGTCCCTGCAGAAAGTGCTGATACAAATACCCAAGTCATAATTGAAGAGGATTCTATTACATCATCTGTGCAATATTATTATGATGGCTGCTCCACAGTTCCAATATTGAGGCATAGATGGACATTGCACTTGCAACTCGGGAAGAGTTACTATTGCTTACTGAAGTCTTTTCCCTATCAGATGAGTTCTGTTCTTCAGCTTTTTGTTTTCTTCTATTAAGGTAGGGGCCAAACACCCTTGCAACTGTTCTGTTCTTAGTGCCTGTGCATCAGCTGCAACGTTAGAGCGTGGAATAGAAGTTCATGCTTTAGGCACCAGAGGTCATTTAGAAACTGATGTTGTGGTGGGGAGTGCGTTGGTTGATATGTATGCAAAATGTGGCAGAGTAGATTATGCTTCCAGATTTTTTTTTTTTTTTTGAGTTGATGCCTATTAGAAATGTGTATTCATGGAACTCTATGATATCTGGCTACGCGCACCATGGTCAAGGACACAAAGCTTTAGATCATTTTACAAAAATGAAAACGCATGGACAGCAACCGGATCATGTTACCTTTGTTGGAGTCCTATCAGCTTGTAGTCATGTTGGTTTGGTTGATAAAGGGTATCGACATTTCAAGTCCATGAGTGAAGATTATGGACTGACTCCTAGGATGGAGCATTTCTCATGTATGGTGGATCTCCTTGGTCAAGCTGGTGAACTTGTCAAGATTGAAGACTTTATAAATGATATGCCTGTGCAGCCTAATATATTGATCTGGAGGACAGTCCTTGGTGCTTGGTTCACGGGTAAAGGGGCAAAGGCAAAGTTGGATTTAAATGTGGAGTGCAACGAGGAAGAGGAGCCTGTACGCGCTGTCAGACAAGGAAATGGGCCAGGGCACAGGGTGGAAGATACTATTGAAGGATTGGATTTTTCGAAGGGCTTGATGAGTTTTTAAGCAGCTTCCCTATTTTGTTGGTTGTGAACGAAAAAGAGGTTAAGGCTAGTTAAGGATGCTAATGATCGGCTCCACTTCGTTGGTGCTTTTGTTTTTTGGTTATAGTTCTCCTCTCTTACTTGTTTGTTGTACTACGAACATGTGGGAGCTTCAGGTCTGCTCCATTTGCCCCAATTGCTTGTCGATTATAGAAAATCATGAACAAGAAGATGCTAGATGCCATATCTGGACATAGCTAAATCAAAAGAGATTGGTCAAGATGAGTGCCGGGTAGCTACAATACGATGCTCACTTATTATTATACAACAAATGAATATATCTTGCGAATTATGTCTATAGATGAATTAGTTGCATAAATATGGCGAAAATGAATCGAAAACTGGAGTTCCAATCAATTTCTCTACTCTCTAACATGGCGCGTGATTGAGCGAATTCAAATGAATTCTATTAAGCAATCTTCACGTTATTAATCACCTAGCAGCAACTAAGTGTCAGAAAGGTCTTCAACTGAGCAACCACTGTATGCTGGCCAGATCTGTCATGCTCATTACATTTTTTATGTCAAACCAGTGAGCACCAACAGCAAGCTTCATGATATGCCGAGCTTCCATGAAGACAACATCAGAATGCCACTGACCTGCCTCCTCTGTGCTGACCTGATCTGACCACGCATTTCCAAGCTCAATTGAAACGATGACAACTTGACTTGAAATAAATCACTGAGCCCCCACTATTGAAGTAATGACAGCATGTACACCAACCTGGGTAGCAGAATGCACACACCAAGCAGCAGTGCAGCTAAGTTATAGCGCACATGCGCTGGATGAGACTTTTGTCATTCGAAAGGGCTTGAAATAATGCCCAAACCCCTCCGATGAGACCCGAAGGACTTTGGTCAGGGGGCAAAATGTAGATGTACAAATTTGTTTACAAAGGCCTTGAGCCTGATTTTTATTTGGATTTAACTCTTTGAGCTAATGTGACAGGGCTTAAGAGGGCTTAAAGAGTTAGGCCAATTTAATTGGGATGATCATGGGAGTTTTGGCATGGTAGGCTTGGAGTAGGGCCCGTTGGAATTGGCCTGCCCAATTCCAACCTTTCTCAAATTGGCTCACATACATTACAATGAAGGCCTTGATGGGCTTGGGTCCATAAGGGAGCCCATATTTATATCCATAATGAGAAGGACTCATCCTGGCCGTCGGTCTCATCTGACGGATGACATCGACGGCCGGATTCTCTATAAATACCTTAGTCCTTACCTCATTTGGACAAGGTGAAATCTTGGACGAACGCCGTCATGCTGCCGGATTTCCGTCTTGGTGAATCAAACACTTAATTTACTCAAGAACGCACACGATATTCGTGGTACTTAGTGAGGTTGATGCTCAATAGCTCCCTCGCCTGTCACACGTGTGTTAGAGCCTATTGAGATTGCCTACTCCTCCTCCCTATACGATACTCTCTTGATCATCCTATCACGTGTTGTTTCCCTAGGTCACGCGTAGCGCGATAGTCACGCGACACGCACGTGATCGTTGCATCCGGATTCATACCCACACACACATTATTCTCGCATGTTACACAAATCTACACTAATGCAATAAGCAATGAGAGTTAACAAGACCTCCAATCCCTGCATCGAGAGAGAGAGAAATAATTTCATATATAATTCATTATCTAATATAGTTATCAAGTGCTTAAACTATTACATCCTTCTAATATTATGATCAAATTTACCATTCGATCTAATGATGTCACTTGTTAGATCAAGTGACCCAACAAATAACATACTTTTTTTTTTCACCAATTACAATGGGGGAGAGGGGATTCGAACCTTGGACCTCTCACACGAGAGGCTAGGTTACAAGGCCATTGACAAATAACACATAATTACTAACCTAGCTTATGTAGTATTTCGGTTTAACAGTCCGTTCACTTGACATGAATAATTATTCATTCCTTTCTCCTTTGACGTAAAACTGATATTACAATGTTCACTTGAAAGGAATGGCAATTCATAATGAATTACTATTATGAATAGCAATTCATATCTCTAATCCATGAATTGCCATTTAATGGTTTATTTTTCAACTTTGTCATAAATACTCCTATCTTGAAAATAACACCTATACAGCTATTCTCTCTTTGTAATAAATACAAGGATATTATAGATATTTTACCTTTTACTCTAATAGTTATTTGTTTTACTTTTTACATCAAGTGAACATTGTAATAGCTATTACAACTCTATTACATTCCTTTTGAATTGGAATTCCATTCCTCCCTTATTCCATATAGTAAATTGAACAGGCGCTAAGTTTTTTATCTTAACAGGCAACACACAGTTGTCGTATACCTCATGAGATAATATTTCTACTCAACTTCTCGATACATAAAGAGGTTTTGATATCTGTTCATGATTTGAAGTTTCATATTAGTCTTAATCTTATTACAATCATAGAACAAGTAAACGAAGACATCTTATACGATTTAAATAATTTTTTTTCTATAAATGTTATATTTGGTATCTAAATTTTACTATTTTATACAATTAACTACTTAAATATTAAAAGTATCAAGTCAGTAAGTGTAAACTTTTCAAGTGTATTTATTATACTGAAATAAGGTACTTAATTATAAAATTTGGCAAATTTCAAGTCATTTATCTTAAAAATGGGGAAAAAAAGTTTAAGAAAGGATGGACGGAGGATAAAAATGTTGAGCCCAGGTGGTCCAAATATCCTCTTCTTTACCTATATTATATATTATACGTACTATATTTCTTATGTGGTATATATTGTTTATTTTGTTTCTTATGTGAAATAATACAAAAATAATTGTGAAAAAGGTAAAATGAAAAAAAAAAAGATAATAAAAAGACAACACAATAATAATGATATTTATACTAGAGTCATAGAAACAAATTATGAAATAAAAACAAAAATTATAAGGGAAAGAATACACAATGTGCTATTTATTAATAAAAAATTTTAATATTGCCAATTTTAACATTGCTGTTACCAACATCAGTGGTGGTAACTTCTGCATCCATATTAAAAAAATGGGTAAAACTTAGTGTTTATATATTAAAAAATATATATGGTATTTAATTGTGAGATTATGACTATTTGCTTGAAAATTTTTGTTATTAGATATGTGATAGTTTCACTTATGAGTTATGAATGCTATCTAGTACATATAATCAATTACTATCATAAAAAATTGGAAAAAAATTAGTGAAAAAATTAGTAAACTTATTATTTTTTGTTGAAAAAATGTTAGATTATTTATATATATCTTTGATAGTTATAGTTTAGAAGTATGAATTGAATAAATTTAAATATGAAAAGTATTTTTTTATAGGGATAATGTCAAATTTGATATCCAAACTTTGTACAAAAATTCAATTTGATACCTGAATTTTGAAATTAACAATTTAATACTCAATTCTACTTTTGTAACTATTTTTACCATTTTACAAGTTTCTTGACTTGGAAAAAACAACTTACTGGTGTTAAACAGTATTAAGAGTAGTAGTAAAAAATAAATAAATTATATGTTTCATATCAACAAACAGGAAAAATAATGTTAAGAAAATAGTTAAAAATTCTAAAATAAGTTTAATTGGGTCTTAAATTGAACACTTCAAAATTCAAGTATTAAATTAAATTTTTGTACAAAGTTTAAATATCAAATTTGGCATTGACCCTTTTTATATTAGTAAAAAATATAAACTGAAACACATCAATTAGTTTTAAGATCTATACATTACAACTAATTAAGATAATCTAGATTTTGGTGTGTTAAAAAAATTTATTCAAATCTCCACCCTTTTATTTCGGTTTGGGGAAAAAAAAAAAAAAAAGGAAACGCAGAAAATCCTATCATGGGATGATATCTCCAGTGGAATGTGTCAATCTTTGAATCTAACTTTCTACCCGATTTCCATTTAGCACCTCATGAAGTTGGATAAACAGGAGAACTATAGCATCATGGGTTCAAATGGCTCGTTTTATTTTATTTTAGTTCCAACAAACTAGACATCCTGTGGGTGCAGGGTCTGCTCCAGATCGAGACCTGACCCGTGGAGTCAAGGTCCATGTTTTAAGGATTAGTAACCATCCGGGTATAGGTGGGTGGGTTTAGACCCATGAATTTACCAATTCATAGAACAGGTCCAACGGTTAGGATTCAGTATTTTTTCTTTTTTTCATTTCAATTAAAATTTGAGAGTTTGACAAACGAAAAAAATAAAAAAAGAAAAAAAGAAACCAAATACAATATAATTCCAGCTGCATAATTTTTCAATAATTGCGTGGGATCGAACCCACAGCCTCTTGATCTTCCCATGCATAGTCACGACCCTCTTCTTCACAGATTATAAGGAAGTAAAAAGATGAGAAAAAAAGAGGGGGCGATGATCTATAGTATTATAATTTAGTGATATTTTTTTGATTTTTTAAGTGAAAAGTTTGATAATAATAATAAAAAAAAAAAGCAATGATGATTATCAACCCATGGCCTCTTGCTCTTCCCATTCATAATGTCGGCCTCTTTAATTTTCTTTTGTTTTTTGAATAATTAAATAACTGTTGGCATATCGTTTTATTTGAGATTGAGTTGTATTATAAACAGATTTTTATTAATAGGAAAGGTGAGCAAGACATCACTTGGGAATATGAGTGTTTGATGGTCCTTATTAAATTCGAGAATCAATTACTCAACTATTACTGAAGAAGGTGAAAAGTCCTATAAAAAATTTAAAATTAAGGCATCAACTTTTCAGACATCATTTGACCGACGGTGGAGATTGGTCAAACTAGACCTTTCAATTTCCCATGTACGTGCAAATTTAAACCAGATATATTTTTAAAAAAAGTTATTAGGATCGTTAAGGACCTACCGTCCACGATGGGTCCTCAAGGTAGGTCTAAATAGCCTTGCTAGGCCGATCCAGGCCGGGTCTGATGTCTAGAACAAACAAAATCTTTTACACTATCATAAAAGAGTTGTCCTTTGAGTTGCAGGAGCTAGGTTTTTATGGTTTTTTTTAGATAAATTAATACTTTTAAACCTTAAATAGTTAAAGGAAAAAAAACTTTAAATAGTTAAACTTAAAGTATAAAATATGATAGATATTTTGTCTTTTTCTTTTTGTTTTTATTATTTTTGGCAACATGATTTATCTAGTTTGAAGCTATTTTCTTAAATTCAATTTATCAAACTAGATAGCATCATGAAAGAACCAAGTTTTTTTTTTCCCTTGGAATCATTCAATCTAATTTGCAATTCATTTTGGTTAATAATGCAATGCACAAATTTGTTTATATATTAGTTTTGGGCTGAACCCAACCATAAATTATATTTAATTTTTTAGTACCATCAACCAAATAGTTTGCTTCTTTTTGAATATTTTTTTAAACCATAAACCGGTTTTACTACAAGCTCATACCATGGAACAATGGGTAAATGTTATATAAACTTTACTAGATTATGCAATTAACTATCTCAAGTTTTAAAATATTAATTTATTATCTACAAATTTTTCTAACATTATAAACACAGGAAAAGTTAGACAACTAATTAAAAAAAACTTGACAACATTCAAGTAGTAAATGTGACAATTACCCTAAAAAAAACTACCAAAATAAGAAGTGAAATAATTGAAAGGAAAACTATACAAAATTTAGAAATATTGGCAAAATCCAAATTCAAAGTTATAAGCTGGAGAAGAAATATATTCTAGCATTTAATGGACTTTACTTTATGTAAAAAAAATATGTATTAAATTCTATAATTTACCAATAAACATTTGATAAGACATTATTCCAAGTATTTCAACTTAATTTAGAATAGAAGATGAAAATTTTAACTAAAAGAAAATAAAAATATATTCATAAAAAGTTTTTATTTACACTAAAAGAAAAAAAAAAGGAAGTCATAAATTTATGATTAATTATTATAGCTGTATAAAGAAAAAACTTTTATACTTTAATATGTAATTTCAATATTTTATTTTTCTAAAGAAAACAATACACATTATAATTTCGGAATAAACCATTGAGCTAATAAAGCAATAATCTTATAGTCTAGTGTTATTATCCATATCTCTCAAGTGTGATTATTGAAAAAAATAATAATTATAATTTGATTGGTTCCTTCTTATCTGTGGCCATTACTCATTAATATGCTACGCGCACGTTAGAACAGGAATGATTAATAATTTCTTCCTCCATGAGAAGACAGCATCGTGCCATATATTTAGTCTCTCTCTTCCTTTTCTTTCCTTTTTTTACCCTTTCTAAAAATCAGGTTTTAAATTCAAAGTAACGAGCAATTTTAACGATGAGATCCTCTTAGAATTGTTTAAAGTGTCACATCAATAATTTAATTAATTTTTATTATTAAGTAACTCTACACTTTATTCATGAATTATTTCAAGAGAGTTACTTAGCATTTTTTAAATATTTTTTTTACTTTAAGTGAGTTAAGAAACTCATTTTTTTAGTTGCTTAATTAAATGACTTTGACATTAATTCTTATATTAAAAACTTTACTATATTTGTTAAATAAAATTACTTGACCTATGTGCTAAGCAGTCCCACTAAAGATAGTCTTATTAATAAGCTTTACCACTAACTCAATGGGCTAATCATTTCGGCCAAAAAATTTCAAACTTTTGATACAAGACTCGTTTAGCATGTATAAAGCAATGAAACCGACCAAAAAGAGAGGATAATTTTATAGAATAATTCAGGCCACATATTATGGATTCATCAAAAAAACATTGTTGATTTGCATAGTCAACTCGTCCCGTCCCACTATGCATGCCTTGGCGATACTACCTATGTATAATCGAGCCGACAGCATATATCACATCCGGAAACATAGCTTATGAAGTGTATTTCATTGATTGGTTTGATATCTATTTCGATTAAATTATTTATTAAAAATAGATATAAATGAAAAAAATATTTTTATTCGTAAAAAATCTTATAAATTAGATACAAATAAAATACATTTACAGATTAAATATAAATAAAAAACAGAGGTTTGTTTATTTCGTCATTTTTTTATTGTTTTGGGTTCATATTTTTATCGTTTTCAAACAGATTATTTGTCAAAAATATATATACATATTAAAAACATATACTTTTACTCATAAACCAATCAAATTGATTAGATACTGATATGAAACAAATATAATACAAATATCAATAAAGATAGCTATAAAAAACAGACGATCCACATAGAATCTAGTTTAAGGATGGAATTAAGGTGAGTTTAATATTATATAAACTTAAATTCATTAAATTTCCTATAGACTTTATCAAAGTCGATCCTAGATCCTAGATCCTAAACCTTGTAGGATATTTTTATTATGTTCAAGTCCAATCCTAAACATACTCTAACAAAGATGCGCTAAACAATATTTACAACCTTTTCTTCTATTTTTTTTCTTTTATATTAATATTATTGATACTCTTACAATAATACAACTAGATATATCATAAATAATATCTAAATAAAGTTGAATCTCACGGAATTTTTTCATATCCAAAAAAAAAAAAAATTGTACGAAAATAGTTGAAGTAAATATTTCATAATAAAAGAACGAGTTAATCTTGTGAAGATTTATACATCGAAAGTTTTATATTGGATCCACATCCTGACTCTTAACTTTATAATATTTGAGAAAATGCCTAAACCGAATGGGTCAGATATTTTATAACGAATCACCGTTTTTTTTTTTTTCTTTCTTTTGACTGCGAATCATGTAATATTGGCAATGCCTTTTTACTCTATGCAAGAAACACGAAAACGTTGCATGACCTTGTCCGGATCTACTACATAAAACAAAACAGAGACTTACGAGGAAATCAACCATTGGCTAACGTTAACAGTTCACATGGGTGTGTTGGACTCTGTCACTCTGGTCATGTTAGAGTTAGAAAAAAAAAAAAAAAAAATGAAAAACCAAAAGGCAAGTCCAATACGGCGACCTATGGCCGATCGCACAGACTTTCTCCAATTTTAAAAATATATATTGAAAAAAAAAAAGGAGAAAGAATATGCTTGTAGGCAGACACCATTCCCCAGAAGATTCGTCTCTCCAAATTCGCATCTTCTCTTTCTCTCTCTTTCCCTCGCTCCATTTTGCTGCTTTTACTCTTCTTCTAATACTAACTCATTATAAACTCCATCTCTTTCTATTTAAACCCTGGTTTCTCTTCATTCGAAATCAAAAAAGATTTCTTCGTCACTCCTCTCAGGTTCTCTCTCTCTCTCTCTCTCTCTTTCTCTTGTTCGAATGAATATTTTTTTCTTAATTGAGAACGTAATGGTAGTATTAATTGAAGGTGGATGATGCATGTGATTGTTTTTGTTCTTGGTGCATACACATGTCTAAAGCGCGCTGGCTTTCATATGTATAATTTCAAAAAAATTCAGTAGTAGTAGTTGCTGTTGTTGTTGTAGTGATTGGATGATCGTCATTAAACAGTTTGATTATGCATTCTCTTCGTGTAATTTGATGTAAGATTCAAAATTGTTGTGACCTCGTCGTTAAAACGAGTCGCTACGACAGGTCTTAGGTTGCTCTTTCATATGAAATTATCAAATTGTAACAATTTCTGTATGGGTATAAGCATCCCTCAAAGGAAATCAGGTTATGGAGATGCGGCATAATATGGAGGGAGATTGAACTTCTTGGGCTGTAATAAATATGTGCTTGGATAACATATCAATGTTAGTGATCGCTTGCTTGTGGTTTAATCTTTTTATTCATTTTTGGAACAGTTTGAGTCCCTTTTGCAGTTTAATATCCATGAGCTTTGATTTTTCATATTGATGTCCATGAGTGGGTTCGATGAAGCATGAATGATAATTCGAGAAAAGAAAACTCCACTTACGTGTACGTTTTCTTCATATGATATTGAAATATATGTTACTCAAGACTTGTTTTAACCATTTAGGGGTTTCTCCACGATGCAACAACTGCTAAACTTGATCCTAAAAGTATCTAAATGACTAAATAAGGTGGTTCCAAGCTTTGAAACCACTTTAAAATAATTGTGGAGATTTTTCATGACCTGCAAGATGTGGAGGCCATAACATTCATAGTCACGACACAGAGAATATTACATGTATAATATACTTAAAAACATAATTTACTAAACTAAATGAAAAAATAAATTATAGTGATTGTGTGCTGGATCACCTTGGACGTGTGATACAATTTTTTTTTGAAAAATTGCACGTATATCTCATGTTGAGAGTTGAATACACTTTAGACCCGTATCGTACTTTCAATGATGGAGCGATACATGTTATGTATCACTCGTTGAACGTGCAATATATAGCCGACCTGTATCGCACACTTAATATGTCATACACTAGCTCCTAAAACTTTTTAGTGGGTAGGTCACTGTATCGCTGCTTGTATATGCAATACAAGTAGAAATTATGGTATCTCCACTTCAAAATACGGCATAGCGATACTAATTTAGTATTTATTTTTATTCAATTTCTATTTGTGTATTGTTTTTTTAAATAATGGTAGACATGTATTTCATCCCACTACAAAGGCATTTTGTTTATAACTAGCCATGATAAAGTAGCTTGGACTTGTAATATATCCATAATAATGATGTTCTTTTTAGATAATAAATGAAAAATCACATCTTATGATTAAGCTTAAACTTTTAAGTTAATTGGCTATGCATATATAAATTTATTAGGGTAACAATAGAAGGTCATGAGGTCGGATTAGATCTAATTTTATCCCTCTTCTTGATTCGATATTGGCCTATAAATTTTCTGATAGTATGTTAATGGATTATTTGGGATTTTGGAAAGCGATTGGGGATTTGATTTATATGTATTTGCCAGTGCAGTTGTCAAGAAGTTGGACACATTTTCTTACTGGTGCCAGCTGATTGCTGGCAAATAATTTGGTCTAAGTTGCTGCTGAATATCATATGTCTCCTCCAAGTGCATTGGCATCCACTAAGGCATTAGAGGGTGTGCATGGGGTGCATGTTGTACCTCATTCTCCATTTGCATTGGAGGACATTAATCAACATGGAGAATTTCCTCATCCAACCTGCAAAAGTTCACAAACCAGACTTAACCATCAGTTATTGATGCAGTAAGTTTGCATAACTTGCAATCATAATTGCGTGGAATGATGAATACATTCTATCCATTTTTCCAAACCTCGTTATTGTTTCTTTTCGGCACTTCACCCTTTGTATTTAAAAAAGATCTTGTGTTGTTACTGTTTTGCTGTGCAGACGAGTATGGCAGCAAAGACCAGCATGTTTGAGGCCTATTCATTGTTGTCTCCACGGTACTGCTAAAAATTTAACTCTCTTCTGTTTAATTGCATGTCCTTGTAATGGTCTAATGGATTTGATTGTAGTATTGATATTGAGTGTAATACGGAAAAGTCTATTTCATAATTTTATAATGGGTCTAATCTCTGTTCCTATCCACCCCGGAATACTATAAATTTTGAGAATCTCTAGCTTAGGATCTAAGAAAAACTGAGATCAAGTCCAATAACTGTTCTATCTATGGAGCTCTGAGTGACTAAGGCGAGGGCTAAACTTGCAATAAAATGCTGAAGCTTGTAGACCTTGCTTGGCTTTGGTAGTTGCTCCAAGGTTCTGGTGGGGAAAGTGGTGAATGGGGGAACCTCAATAAAAAAAAAAGGGCTATGAACTTCTTTTCCTTTTCTACCTGTTTAACAGATTTCCCTTATAATTTACTCATCACGAGATGAAGATGAAACTTTTATGAGCTTATAAGATAAATAGTAAAATTTCCTTGACACCCAGGTTAATATAGTGCTGCAGTGGTGGAAAGTGAAGTACTTCCTTGAGTTCTAGTTTTTTGTAAGCTATTAGTGCTTGCAGTTTGCATAATAAAAGAAGACATGAGCAGGATATCTTACACTTATTGTACATGGGAAGCTTCCTTTAGAATTGCAAATACCCGTTAGATTACACCACTATGGTTGTCCCTGTAATTTACTTGAGGAAAATTGAACTAAAACATACATACTTGTCATATGAATAACATACCATGAATTTTATATCTTAATTTTAGTAATAATTAGCATATGCAATGATATTTTATTGTTTATTAATTTGTTAGGTGATCGGAGTATTGCTGAGAGATTTGCAAATGTGATGACATCCCTTCCTTTTATTGCTCTTGGATTGCAGGCTCCAAGGTGATTTTTTCCCACAATTTTTGCACTGTTCATAGTTGAACCTTGGCAATATTAGTGGTTCCATTCTAACTCTGCCTTAACTATCTTTACAGAAGAAATTTCAACACAAAGTTGTATGCTAACTCACTCATAGGAGTTGGAGTTGCATCATCTCTATACCATTCTTCAAAAGGAAAATTGAGAAGGTTCCTTAGATGGGTTGACTATACAATGATAGCAACCACAACCGTGGTATGTAGCACACAGCCATTCAATGCTGTGGTTCTTTAATGCTGCTTCTCACTGGCAATTATATTGTAGCCTTGTTGTGATATTCTTGCATAGATTGATAGATTGTTTTCAAAGTTATATGTGTTTTTTTTTTTCCATTTTTTGGCAGCAAGATGGAGATTTTGTTAATGACAATCAAGAAAAGAATATATCAGAATCTAAAGAAGGAAACAACTTCTGATTCTTCGGGGGATCAGTCCTTTATAGAACTTATCTATAATAAATAAAGTTAGTATAGAAATGTGTTGTTTATTTATTTTTTTTGCATGCAATGCAATAATTCAAGCTTATTCCTTGGCTCACTCTTTGCTAACTAGTTTAGTAGAACTTTGAGATGTAACTGGAGAATGGCGATGAGCCTTTATAATTCTTTGATCATAAAGATTCGTTTTCTTGCGGTGATGCATTATAATCTCACTAGCGGTATAGAACTTTAACCTATGAACCAAAATATATACAACTTTGATTCGAGTTTGTTGAACTAGTTCAATTATCTCGTAATTATTGATATTATCCAATTTCCATTTCATCCCTAATTTCTAAAATCTCTTTTACATGGGCAAAATTGGCCTTAATCCGCAGTAGCTACCCAACACTTCCATCCTCATCAGTTGAAATTTTATTCTTGAAGGCAATGTGGAACTAGGGAAAACCTTTCAATTTTTTTCAACTCCATAGGAAAGTGTACCCTTGTTTTCTTGTGATTTGCTAGCAGATAAGAAATTATTTAAGGTTAGGAGAGTGCTGAGGATCCCCAGAAACAATTTTCCTTTTCTCAAGGTTGTGGGACTCGTTGGACATATTTGTGGTGAACTAGCAAGATAGAAATTAGATTTCAGTCATCAATATCAATGATTATTATGACCAATCAATTTGTTCCGTTTTTGTTCCTTAGCAAAAATGGACAACAACGTTTTCTAGTTATCTGACTTTTATTTTCCATTCCAAGCAAGCTAGAAGTCAATATGTTGGTGATTTTACTGCTAACACTCGTTCACTAGTGGCTCCTTTTGTCTAGCGTAAGTTGAAGGGATGGCATAGTCATTATGTTTGAAGAACGCTCATGAAAAGTCCTATGAGGTCTAGTATAAATAGCTTTTGGTGAAGTAAAATCACTTTCTGGAAGTTACATGTCTGATTGCAAACATACTTGGGGGAGGTATAATTGTATTTTGGAGATTTGAAGTTCTAGGGTAATCAAGCAAACATGGTGAATTTTGTAAGCTCTAATTGCCCAAGAAATGATCTAGCTAATCAGTTATTTCCTCATAGATCTTGGTGTGAAAGGGGAATCCATATAAAACTTTGGTGTGAATCAGGCGACTAGTGACTACCATATGCAGCTGTCCAAAGGGTTTAAGAAGTCAACATGCTCATCACACAGGTCTTGATTATACCTGGTCAGCTGTGTTGACATTCAATTTGTTAGTAAGTCAATAACTAGGCTTTATGTTGATGTTAGGTTTTAGAAATTTAGAAAAGAATTAATATTAGTAGTGGAAATTTCTGTTATAGCTGAGCTCTGAGAAAAATCACAACAGGCTTCTGATGAAAGTAGACTGGAAAATAGTTCACTCTTGTGATTATGATTCCACTTTTTCCCATTCATGCAAATGTTGACAAGTATTTTCATTTAGTCTTAGTTAATTCCAGTCCTTGTATTACATGTATTGAGTTCATCCAATGTATTCTTTTTCAGTGCCTTTCCAATGCCCTGAGAACCGAGAATCCTAAGTTGTTGATGGCTGCATCTGCTGTTTTTCTGCCCATTCAGCCACTAATGGTCTCTGCTGTTCACACTGGAATGATGGAGGTAATAGGATTGTTCTTGCATCTGATGTCATCTCAGCTAATGATACTGTGACTAAAATCTCGTATTATTGAGATTGCAGGTGGCATTTGCCAAAAGAGCTCTGGGAGATCCAGATCTCAGAATGGCTCATACAGTTCATAAGATGTCATCACTGGTGGGAGGTGCCCTTTTCATAGCTGATGACGTATTTCCTGAGACTCCATATCTTCATGCTGCTTGGCACCTTGCTGCAGCTGTAGGTGTTGGAACCTGTAATAAGCTGCTAGAATAATTTTATCACCCATTGTCATTCCCTTGCGCTAATATATTTGATTGGTAGCCATAATTTGCCGACATGTCTAGGATTACCCCTTGTAATCTGCCAATAGAAGATAAAGAAGGGTAGAGCCATCTAAAGATGGCTCCATAGTTCATAGCTGGTTAACCTGCATTGGGTTAACTGTGTAAAATAGAAGGCACTGCCTTTTCCCCATTCTGATGATTAGTTCTATGAAGTAATTGTAACATATAATCAAAGACAATGATGGTTATGAACTTTCATAGTAAGTAAAATTTTTTTCCCATCCAAATTATGCATCAGCACTCAGATAACACTTTTGTTTGATTGCTATACCATTGCATATTTGGCCTCTTCACCGTCACCGGCATCTGCAGTGATCTTCTATCCACTGTTTTTATGTTTGCTTTACTCATTTCCACTGTTGTTATGGTGATTTTTCTTTCACTGTTTTTATAAAGTGGACCGGGAGTTAAAAGGGCTAAATCCCTCAAGTGCATATTTTCTATTTTGATCATATTGTTGTCAAAAAATTTTTGTCTGTCTGTAAATATTTAAATTCTAAATTTTACATGAGGAATTGCTCATGCTTTATCTATACAAGAGAATAAATCATTTGAAATGGATTTATCTATACTGACATTTATCGTGATACAGCTTTTTAATGAACATTTTTATATGATATATTGAGAAACATTTTAGAAGCAAAAGCAAATTCATAATTTAGCTCTCTAGGTGTTATCATAAATAGGCATTTAAACCCCATTTTCATCAGAGTTGCACACTCTCATAGAAAGCGCCAGCAGCTATCCTCCATTTAGATGACCTAACCAAGGATTGTCTCAAGAAGCTGGAAGTCGAGAAAAAGCCCCATATCACCATATCGAATTTCTTAGAATATAGGTTCTAATTGATGTAGTTAGGGCCGTGAACAAGTTAAGTCAAAATAATATAATTTTGAATTTGAGTTTATATTTTGTTTTAAAATTTCAAAGATAGAACTCAACTAGAACTCAATCGAGTGTATAATTTTAAGTTAGAACTTGACTCAAAGTGGTATTATAAGCTCAAACTTGCTTTGATTAAACTCATTTGAACTTATTGTATCTAAAATATTGTTTTATTTTAATTGATACAATATTAAGTTTTAAACACTACTTGAATTTAGCTAGTGTGTGTGTCTGTATATACTTACTCAAGTTCAATTAGACTTGTAAATTAAGCAAGTCATAAATTATAAAGCCCAAGCTCCATTCATAACTACATAGTAGCTCAAGTTCAAACTTGATTTAATTATGTTCGAATCAAACTTGAATGAATATCAAATTAACATCAAATAGTTTGCAAGTAATTAGATTTATCTATACCTTGTATGTAGTGCATACACAAATGTATTAAAAAAAAAATTGCACATATGATGGGTATGTAGATTTCTACATAAAAATGATAGCGAGCATTTTAACCTCCTATTAAATGGGAAGGATCATACATCAAATAGTTCGCAAGTAATTAGATTTATCTATATCTTGTATATAATGCATACACAAATGTATAAAAAGAAATTGCGCATATGATGGGTATGTAGATTTCTACATGAAAATGATTAGTAAGCATTTTAACACATTTTAACCTCCTCTTAAACGGGGAGGATCATAGATTTCAGGATTCAATTGATAAATCTTAAAGCAAAGGACTCATTGAATTTCTATTAAAAGAAGGAATTAGGAGTTTTATCGTCAAAAGGGAAACCAAAAAAAAAAAAAAAGAATTAATGTCTTAGAGGAATGTAAATCAATGTTTGTTGTAAATCACTATAGTTACAGATAGTTGAGTGG